>JADLZK010000972.1:0-119631 GCA_015847255.1 Hyparrhenia diplandra
AGATGTTCATGTGCTCTCTCTTGTACATCAATTATAATCACTTATATGGTGGCTGTCAAAAAATCACTTATATGGTAAGTCTAGTTAGCTCGGGTTGACATATGCCTTACTCCATGTATCGTGTATGTATTGTGTGTTTTCGTCTCTTAGCTTGTGATGCATAGGTGATAGGCAACATGGTATGTAGAGGCATGAAGGGTGAAGGCCAAGGCTTGTGATGATGGACCAAGGATAATGAAGGGCAGGGTAGAGGCTTGGGCTAAAGAGCAAGAAAAATGGAACAAAGGTGATGGTGTGGGCCTTGGTAGAGGTCAACCACACCACGATATTGGCCTCAAAAGTCGAATGATGAGTTGGAGAATGTGTGGCATGATCACGAAACTTGGGTCGAGGTGAAGGCGAATTCGGTGAAGGCATCATAATTAAGTAAGATGCACTAACAAAAATTTGGATAGTAGTACCTTTATTAATGTTATTTTTGTTGAGTGCTTCATGACTTTCCATATATATTTGTGGGATATGCCTAAGCATCACAACGCTTTGTTGCACTTTGAGAACATTAACAAAGACTAAGACATTTCGTTCACCGCGAATGCCGGCAATGTTGACTTGTTCTTGGTGTTTTTTGACTTTGAGAACATTAATGTTGACTAGTTCTCTTGTAGTTTTTGTTCTTGGTGTGGAGAACTAATGTTTAACCCTTTGTAGTTTATAGTGGAATGTTTTTGGGGGAAGACTTGAGGATTAACGGTAAAAAGTATTTGCATAATTATTGCACAAGTCCATTGTGATGAAGACATGGTCAATTAGTCACATGCCCGCTGGTGTTGGTCCATTTGCTCTAGTCAAGATCATTTAAGATCGGTTTAGAAAAAACATCATTTAAGAACATGTGGAAGTGACCTATGTTATAAAAGATTAAATCAAGCCTTTTTTTGACACCTTATCGGCTACAAATGTAGCATCTATTCTATCTGAGACACATACTTACACCATACATGCACACCTCACTCACGGTGAGAGACCTACAACTATCTGCCTGATACAAAGATGCATCCCTTTATGGCTCACGTGTTAGAGAGGTTGACCTGAAAAATAATTATGGGAATAAATCTAGATGGGAGCACACCAGTGTCAAACCTAAGGTCTGAACGAGCCGCTGAGTGGGTAGTGTGCTCAAATGCAACGCTGGCCAATTGAGCTAGAGATTGATCAAAGATCCATCAAGCTGTTGTTCTTGTCCTCTAATAAAACCATGTTGAAGTTGTCACGAAGAATTAGGGCCCGTGCCCAAGCAGCACACCTTAAACTAATCTAGAAAACTAATCAGAATCAAGGAGGTAGAAAATGGATGTAGAATCAAGGGGATAAACTGTCCATTTGAAAACAAAGATAAAATCACAAATGAACTTATGGTTAGAGAAAAACAACGGTTTTTCCAAAACAAAAACAATAATTAACCCATTATGTTAACAGTTAGCCTTATCCATCTAAACAAAGACCAAGGTTCATTGATTGTGCGAGGAAAGGAGGCTAGACAATTTTTTATCCCTTGCACTAGAAACACATATGTATTGTGGCGATTCGCATCTGTTATCTTGTTGTAACTAGTGTCGTTTGAACTAGATATGACGCATCGGCCCCGATTGGGAGGCGAGCTGCCATGCCCTAAGATGAGAACTTCATTTTGTATTAAGTAAAGATAAATTTGTTGTTAAAAAACCTGCTTAGCAATTCTGAACAACATATCACTCTAGGATTCACATTTCTCAAGGGGTTAAATTACAATCTCACCTCTAGCTAGCCACGTTTTTCAGCCCCCAAAAAAAGCTAGAAAAATAAAATTTAAACTAAAGTGGTCTTGTCATTTTAGTGGATTAAAGATTCCTTCACCAGATCTAATCGAGAGATTGAGATTTTCTTTTTCAGTTTTATTCATGTAGTTTGCTTGGAGTGCTTTACTTTGATTTTTAGAATCTTTGTTCTTAGGAAATTAGGCGTCCTACTATATAAAAAAAATTTAGGTAATGAATAAATTTGCATCATTTCATTTTACAACTATTAAAATGCATCGTTGTTGTGCAATTTCATTTTTTTAATTCAGCATGATGTACATTACGTTTGAGGTTGATTTTAAAGTCATTTATGTATTTTTTTTTTAAATGCATCGTTTGGTCTTCAACGATTAAAATTACCTGGTTTGCAAAGTGGGC
Organism: Hyparrhenia diplandra; assembly: GCA_015847255.1. Lineage (NCBI taxonomy): Eukaryota > Viridiplantae > Streptophyta > Magnoliopsida > Poales > Poaceae > Hyparrhenia > Hyparrhenia diplandra. The sequence goes on from JADLZK010000972.1 coordinate 2,214, forward strand.
TCGGCCCATAAAACAAAGTTATTTTTTAGAAACAGGTCCAGCCCACAAAATTTGTCTGACTGCAACAGCACCGCCTCTCTCGCCACCGCCTCAATCAAAATCCCTCCAAAAAACAAAAAAACCGGTAATAATCCACACTCATCGTTCACGACTCTGGCGCAAATCGATCGGGGGAATTCTTCCCTCCTCCCTAATCCGTCCCAAATTCGCCGCCGTCGCCGCCCCACGCTCCTCGTCCTTCATCCTCCCCCCACCAGCTCATCATCAGCATCATGTCCGGCACCAACCCGACCCCCGACGCCGACCCCTGCCACCCCGCCGCCACTCCCGCCGCCGCCGGCCGCTCGCCCGGCGCGGTACGCCCCCCTCAACTCGAAGCCGCCGCCCGGTCCACGTCGCGGGTCTCGGCCGTGGCGCGACCGGCTTCACCACCCGCTCGGACATCAGGCCTGCCCGCGCCGCCTCCGGACCTCCCCGACCGCTCCGCCTCCGCCGCCGGCCCAGGCCGTCGGCCGCGGCCGGAAGCCTCCCCGGCGAGGATGACGGCGGCGGCGACGACGACGGTGGCGACGAGGAGAAGGGCTACGGCAAGAACAGAAGTTCGACGAGTTCGAGGGCAACGACGCGAGCCTCTTCTCCAACGCCGACTACGACGACGACGACGAGGCGGACGCCGAGGGGAGAGCATCGACCAGCGGATGGACTCGCGCCCAAGGGACCGACGCGAGGCGCGCCTCAAGCAGGAGATCGAGAAGTACCGCGCGTCCAACCCCTAAGATCACCGAGCAGTTCGCTGACCTCAAAGAGGAAGCTGGCCGATCTGTCCGCGCAGGAGTGGGAGAGCATACCGGAGATTGGGGACTACTCGCTCCGCAACAAAGAAGAAGCGGTTTGAGCTTCGTGCCTGTGCCGGACACACTGCTTGAGAAGGCCCGGCAGAAGGAGCATGTCACCCCGCTTGACCCTAAGAGCCGTGCGGCTGGTGGCACTGAGACGCCATGGGCGCAGACTCCTGTTACTGATCTCACTGCTGTGGGCGGGCGGTCGTGGCACTGTGCTCTCGCTCAAGTTGGATAGGCTGTCAGATTCAGTTTCTGGGCTCTGTAGTTGACCCCAAAAGGGTACATTTTGACAGACCTGAAAAAGTATGAAGATCACTAGTGATGCTGAGATCTCTGACATCAGAAGCGCGCGGCTGTTGCTCAAGTCGGTGGCGCAAACAAACCTAAGCACCCACCCGGTTGGATTGCCGCTGCTAGGCTTTCAAGAGATTGCTGGCAAGCTTCAGGTTGCCCGGCAGCTCATCGAAGGCATGTGAGGAGTGCCCCAACCAAGATGTTTGGCTTGAGGCGTGCCGTTTGGCCAGTCCAGATGAGGCAAGGCTGGATTGCCCCAGCGTCATGTCAATTCAAATTCTGTGAAGCCATGGTTGCAGGCAGCAAAATTGGAGAGTAGTGATCTGAATAAGAGCAGGGTTTTGAGAAAGGACTGGAGCACATTCCTGACCGGTCCGGCTGTGGGAAGGCTGTAGTTGAGCTTGCAAATGAGGATGCAAGGCTGTTGCTTCACAGGGCTGTCGAAAGTGTTGCCCGTTGCATGTTGAGTTTTTTGGCTTGCCCTTGCTAGGCTGGAGACCTGCGACCAAACAGGAAAGTACTTTAACAAGGCGAGGGATATTCCCTCAAGGAGCCTGCCATTTGATTACAGCTCTAAGCTTAGAGGAGGCTACTCTAAAGCACAATCAGTTAACAAGGTGATTGAGAGAGGGAATCAGGTCTCTACAGAGAGAAGGAATGGATATTGATAGAAGCATGGTTAAAGGAAAGCAGAAGCCATGTGCTGGATCTGTTTTGACTTGCCAGGCTATTGTGAAGGAACTATAGGCATTGGTGTCGATGATGAGGATCGGAAGCGTACATGGGTTGCTGATGATGAGGAATGCAAGAAGCGTGGTTCAATTGAAACAGCACGTGCCATCTACTGGCACATAAGCTTACTGTAAGTTCCTTACTAAGAAGAGTATTTGGCTGAAAGCAGCGCAGCTTGAGAAAACCATGGGACTAGGGAGTCACTTGATGCGCTCCTCAAAAAGGCTGTTAACTACAATCCACGAGCTGAAGTATTATGGCTTATGGCTGCAAAGGAGAAATGGTTGGCTGGGGTATTTGCTGCTGCTCATTGCCATTCTTCGGGGAAAAGCTTATGCTGCTATCCCCAATTCAGAAGAGATCTGGTTGGCTGCATTCAAGCCTGAGTTTGAGAACAATGAGCCGAGAGAGAAATAGGATGCTCTTGGCCAGGCCAGGGAAAGAGGAGGGACAGAGGGTTTGGATGAAATCTGCCATTGTTGAGAGGGAATTGGGGGAATGTCGGTGAGGAAAAGATTGTTGGAGGAAGGTTTGAAGTTATTCCCTGCATTCTTCAAATTGTGTAGTTAATGCTTCTGACAGATGGAGACCGACTTAGTAATGGAGGCGAAGGCCAAGGAGGTTTTTGAGAATGGCCTGAAGCACTGCCCTAGTTTGCATCCCTCTTTGGCTCTCTCTGGCTAGCCTAGAGGAGAAGATTAGTGGCTTGAGTAAATCACGTGCTGTCCTCACAATGGCTAGAAAAGAAGAACCCTGCACACCTGAACTCTGGCTAGCGGCACCGAGCTGAACTGAGGAATGGGAACAAAAAGGAAGCTGATTCTCTACTGGCCAAGGCATTACAGGAGTGTCCAACAAGTGGTATCTTGTGGGCTACAGCTATTGAGATGGCACCACGCCCACAGCGTAAAGGAAAGAGTACAGATGCTATTAAGCGGGTGATCATGATCCACATGTCATTGCAACTGTGGCCAAACTTTCTGTGGCTTGACAGGAAGGTTGATAAAGCTAGGAGTTGGTTGAACAGGGCTGTGACTCTGCTCCTGATATTGGTGATTTTTTGGGCATTGTACTACAAATTTGAACTTCAGCATGGAACTGTGGGACACACAAAAAGGATGTTCTGAAAAGATGTGTTGCAGCAGAACAAAGCATGGAAAAAAATGGCAATCAATATCCAAGGCTGGAAAACTCACACCTGCCTGTTGAGGCTCTTCTAAAAAAAAAGCTGTTGCGGTGGTTCATGAAGAAAAAATCCCAATCCGGCAGGAGCATAGACTCCTCTTTTTTATAAGGTGGTTTGTACTACCATCCTTAAATTTCTGTTTGCTTCAATATGAGGTACTTTTTACCTTTTAATATTTCATTTTTATTGTTGAGTTAATATTTTGATCATCAGTACTTGAACCTGCATGGCAGCCATGATTTTGTTCTACTCTTTTCTGTGTTTATTCTTCTTAATGGGTAATTTAGGCTAGCTTTTCTCCTTTTTGTGTTTTCTACAAATTAATTTTTCCTGTTGCACTTTTGTATACATACAATACCATCTGCCCTTGCTACAGATTGCCATTAAACTTATGCTTATATATAGTGCTTTGGCAACCATTTATTTTTCTGCAAATTGTTCTCTCTAACAGTAAGTGGAAGAATTGAGATTATGCTGATAGACTTTGACACTGTGGCTCACAGTTTTCCAAGGAGTCTGCATCTTGAAATCTGTTGTTGATTCTTGCTTTTTTTCTCATTTCTCTAGAAAGGAATGACATATACTCTTTTTTAGAAAGAAATAATGGCTGTTCTGATATCTGCATAAGCATAATATGTGAAACTATCTGAGAATTGAACAATGGAAACTTGCATGCTCTGCTTCAACCAATCTCATACAGTCATACTAGATAGACCACTGTTTCCCCAAAAGTTCAGTTGATATTTGAAATGAAACTATCTGAGAACTGAACAATAAAACTTGCATGCTCTGTTTCAACCAGCTCTTGTCGTCATACTACTGTTCCAGAAGTTCAAGTTTCAGAAATTTAAAAATAAATAGTCTGGAATAGTTGCTCAACAGTATTTGGTAATATGACAATATGCATTACTAAAAAGGTTGGAAAGTGGCTAAGGAGAACATAACTTTTTTGTTTGTTAATCTTGTCCCTGTAGCCTGAAGCTGAACAATCTTTCGATGAATGGTAATGGAATATTGGGTGGTTTGTTTCTGCCTTGCTTTTGGATGAATGGTGATGGAATCTTGGATGGTTTTGTTTGTGATCCCTGTGTTGCTCATGCTCTGATATGCTGATATGTTGTGGTGGCCTGGTGGAGAAGTTTTGGCTCTGTTTGTGATTTAAAAGTTGTTACCTGATGATCAGTTGATATCTTGTATTGATAGTTGGTCATGGTCTACTTTTCCTGTGTATTACTGTATTGGACTACTATTTCTATCCAGAACTACCTGGAAAGTGGAAACTTGTAGAAACCTAAGTTCTGTTCTTAATTATTTTCTGAAAATTATGTCAATGTGCCATCGCTTCCTGTTCACCTGAAATTTAGGAATGAACCAAAATGAATTCTTAAGGCAGTGATGAACCCTTTTATTTGTGTTTCCCCTCCATGGCCACTCCCACTTGATGAAAATATATTACTTGATTTCCTGCAACCCTTCGCTGTGTTGATTTCAATATGCCATCTCTTTCCAATGTGCTAGTTCAAGTTGTTATGACACTATGGGTGTAAGAGGCTTTAATTTATATCTCTTGATTGATGAACTAGTAGAATCAGTCACATACATTTGTGCAAAACATGTTCTTTTTGTTTGATATATAGGATGGTGATTCGAAACCATTAGTAATCAGTATTATTATTTGAAATGTAAATAACAAGCCATATAGTGATCCATGCTAAATAACAAACTTCTGATACATGTGGCGATGGATTTGTTGGCAGGAGATCCAGCCATGCATGATCTCAAAGATGCATTGGAGTCGAGGACCTGATGCTGACATACATGTAAGAGTACATTTGACACTGCAAAGGGTTGATTTTCGAGATTGCACACCAGCAGCAGCCACTAACATAACTTTTTTTTTTTTCTGGCTTTAAGCATTTATATTTTATTTAGTTGATGAAAGTATGTGATGGATTGTAGTTTTGTACTCGTCTAGGGAAGCAAGCTTTTCAGTATTGTACTCGCGGCTGCCGTGCCTGCCACTGGCTCTCTGCCTCTAGCAGCTCGTGGGCTTCCTCTTGCCTATATGGTATTATATATTGTGTTTTTCCATGTTTTTTTTTTGTTAGAAATTGACACAGCATGTCTTTTCTCCAAATGTCTCATCAACTACTTGCACAACAAGGCCTTCATCAACCAATTTTTCATTCTCCAAACTGCAGGAAGTGACTTTTTTCGGCAGTGGTAATGCAATGCAGTTTCTGAACAACAGATAACTCAAAGATATATACTTCGTCTCAGATATGATGAGATTTTGAAGGCCTAATCATCCAGTGACATTTATACCTACAGAGCGACAGTCTTTAAAATTACACATGTGTAGATGGCAATGCTAAAATGTAGTTGAGTTTGACTTGGTTAATGGCAATACATGTATATTGGATAAATGCTGCCTCATTTTTTCTTGTAGGTATGACTGGATGATCAATCGTTAATAGGACTCCTTGCTCTCGATTGTTGTACACTGCAGAATTATTCTTTTCTCAGACCACCATCTGTCCCTCTCCCACCGGGTTGTTGATTTTAGTGTGCATGGCTCATCACTGGCCCGGTGTACAAGTCTATGAAAATTACATGACGCATTCTGTCGTATACCATCACGTATCATCATTCCATGGATTAATAATATTTTTATATGATATAGAAATTGACGTGTTAAAGTTTTAATTTTATTATTATTTTATATTTTCGACCATCTATGATTTTGTTTCATACAGTCTACTAGTAGCAAGATACTCATTAGTTAGTATATTTCTTTTGTGGAATAAAATCGAATATGCGCCCACAAAGTTTTTTTGAACTTATGGACAGAAAAAAAAAAAAAAATCAATTTCAAGATGTGGCGATGCAACCTTCCAAAATGCAAACCGCCCAAAAACAGATCGAATCCCACGTATCCTACGTTTTCGCTACGTTCGTTACGTTCGTGCTCGTGCATGCGACCATTTGACGGCGACGGCGTCGGCACCGCCGCCGACCGGCGTCCATGCCGTTCAATCCTTTGACAGACCCAGCAAGATCGTCGGCCTCAACTACGACGACGACCATGTGCTCCACGCCCGGGCCCTCCGGTTCGCCGTCACGCCGAACCCATTCGGCGCCGGCACAGGCCAAAAGGACACGGAGGACGGCCGCCGGCTCATCACGGCCGTGGCCACTGCCCGCGCGCGGCGCGCCACCAGCGACCTGGACGAGCTCGAGATCAACTTCGTCTACAGCTCCCCCCGGAACAGGTACATCGACATGTGGCGTCCGGAGGCCTGTACCTGTTGTTCAGGCACGGCCACGCCGCCGACATCACGTCGGGCACGTCGCCGCCTGGCTGCGCTTCGGCGAGCGCCGCGTGACCGGGCGCTTCACGCTCGCCGTTCCCGCGCCGCCGCGGCACGCGACAAAGACGACGGCGAAGACAGCGGCCGCCGCGGGGGTGCCGTCTGTGCCTGAAAGGAAGAAGCCGCTCTTATCCGCCGCGATGCCGGCGTCGGCGAGAGCCGAGACGATGAGCCTCACCTTGGGCAACGCGACCCTCACCGTCCCGGTCGCCGGCGCCGGCGCCTTCGCCGCGCTCACCGACCTCCTGCTCAGCCACGCGCGGATCGGCACCGACGACGACGAGCGCAACCTCGGCCACCTGCTGTCGGCGTCCTGCAGCCCACGGCTACGTCGCCTCCGTCTCGCCCACATCGCGGGGCTCTCCGCGCTCCGCTGCGCCGCCGCCCCTGGCGACGCTCGGGAGGAGGTCCGGCTGGACCACGTCCGCGACATGGCGTCGCTGGAGCTGGACGCGCCGGGCCTGCGCGCGCACGTCGCCGACTGCTACCGGATGGCGTCCGACGACGCGGCGGTGGCCATCTCGGCGCCGAGCCTCGAGACGCTGGCGTGCGCCGACATGTGCCGCCCGGGGCCACGGTTCGACGGCGCGCGAGCAACCGTCCGGCGCCTCGACAGGAGCCCGGCGTTCCTCTGGTCGCACGGCCATTCGAATGAAATCCCGCCGGATACAGCAACGTCCCGGCGCCGTGTGGCCTCCTGCGGAACTGCACCGCCGCACACAGCCTCGGCGTCCACATAGCGCCGCCCGTGGTATATATGCATATATATAAATTCTGAATTCGAATGAAATCCATTAAAAAAAAACGGTTTTGTAGGACTGATTATGATTAGTATACCTTATTAAATCTTGGATCTTGGAGGCCAAGAACTGGAGGGATATGGAGGAGATGATGAGCCCAGTGCCACAGCTTCCTGGAATCACCAGCAGCCATAGATGCCCAGTGGCAGCACCTTGAAGCAAGCATTGCCAAACTCATTGCAAAATGTAGCAGACTGGAACGCCTTTCCATTGACATATCGAGGCCAGTGAGTTCCATTAATCTCTTTCTTTACAATATCTCACTCATCATGACAATCTGAATATTTTCTTTATCTGATCGATACCTATAACAATTTGCAGTGCGACCCGTGCTCTAACCCTCGTTGTTTCTGCGCTCGAGAAGGCGGTTGGGACGACCAGAAGATCCATCTGGATCGCCTTACTGAGGCGGAAGATCACCGGCTTACAGCCATCAGATAGCCATTTAGGCCTTGTTCGACGCGTGATTGCGAGCGCGCCTGCGCTTCAGAGGCTGACCGTGGAGTTGTACATTGGCAAGGAGCTGGACTGCAGCAGGATCCCTTGCAACAGAGGCCATTGGGCTCCTTTGTGTGAGAGAACAAGATCAATCATCCAGATCAAGCAGGACCTGTAACAAAAGTGTATGAATGGACACCGGACAAGTAAGGGCAAGAATAAGTGTAGGGTTTAGGATTTATAGGGTTTGCTTCTATCAGAAAATGTTTTGTATGATTCAGTTTAGCTGGTCTAAGATTTAAGAAGGATTTGTGTCGACGCAATGTGCTTGGTGTCACATCTTGAGGTGGAGCTTGTAGAGAGCTCGCTTACTAGCTATTTTGCAGTTGCCTAGTTGGCGAGTCTTGTGACGGTTTTCGTACATCCTGTGTTGAACAAAACTCCATGTCTGGTTGGCGACTGACTGATCCACGCCGATGACTACTCACAACAATCGTATCAGCCTGCTGCCATGTCCATGTTGACTGCAGAAGTCGTGGCGTGCAGTGCACTGATTAGCTCACCGGTCGTCGGGGATGGAAGCTCGGCGATGACGAGGACCGGGCCTGCGGGGGCCAGGATAATTTTTCATCCTATGAGGCATTTATCCAGCAAAAAACCAAATTGAATTCTTTATTCCATTTTTTACCGGTCTTTATTATGATTTTTTTTGATTTACACAAGGCTGGAGCACTAAAGCAAATTAAATTACAATTTACACACTAGGACAAGCAGAGTACCTGCCGGCACCTCCCTAAGCTGGACTCCGGGCGAGGCGCCTCGTTGCCCGCATCACACCAGAGATCAAGGCCTCCGCCTCATGGATAGCGCCTACCAAGGCTTGAGAAGTGGCTTTGGCTCAAGGTCCCGAGTTACGCCTTCCAGAAAAGCCAATTCTAATGTGAATAAGAGGGAGTCAAAGTCGCTACTGCTATGGGACTTGGGGGGAGTTTTTCCGTCAGACGTACCACCAAAGACATGAAGTCATCTTCCTAATGGAGACAAAGCTAGGGGAGGTGAAGTCTGGAGATGATGATATGTCAAACTTCATTACTTGAATGGGCACTCCAAGAAAAGATGGTTCATCGTCTTCCGAGCTTGGTCGCGAAGAAGACAGGTTGAGTCCTGCGGACCATGGCGATGACGGGGCGCCAGATCCCAGCACCCCCCCATGCATCGCGATCTAGAAGAAGAAGCGAACTCTTGGGGGTGCGGCGCCTTCCACGGCTGCTTGACCCCGAGCACCGGGGGAGGAGCCAAGGAACATGGCCTAAGGCGGAGGCCGCCGAGCAGGTATGGTCGGCCGTGGAACTTCCCGGCAAAGATGTCTGATTGATTGAGGTGTACTTGGTCGAGAAGGTCACAAAGCAACACTAAACTCAGCTATGAGGGTGGTGGAAAAGAGGGCCCCGGATGTGGAGAACTCCAAGAATCATCGAGCAAAGCTTGCGCCCTGATAGTTCCCCCGTCTCGCCGAAGCTTTTTGTGCAAACACCGATGAGGCAATGAATCGATGCACGCCCCATCAATCCAGTTATCCGTCGAAAAGAACGAGATCCACGTTCCCCACCGTAACGAGAGGGCGGCACGGAAGAGCGCCGGTAACTTCCCGCTCAGTGGTAGCCGGCCTCCGCCCGACGGTCATGCCACACCCATCGGGTGCGTAGAGCTATGCCTATGCGCGGAGGCTCCGAGATCCCTGTGCCACCGAGGCACACCAGCAGCCGGGCGCCTTACTGGCTGCCATAACAGCGACATTGGTCCCAGCCCAAATGAATGTACGACGCAACTTGTCAATGGCGCCCAATGCCCGGCGAGAGGCACAAGGCAATGGATGGTGTGAATCCAGATGGACCGTGAGGGTAGCCTTTAACCATGGTCGTCCTTCCTGCTTAACATTGAGTATGTTGCCTTTCCAGCTGGGGGATGCACGCGCCACCTTGTCGATGATGTACTGCTCCTGAGATAGCTTCAACCTCCGGACCGACAAGGGATCCCAAAAGGTAGTGACAGGGGAAGGAATTTGAACCGGCATGCCAAGATCCTCTAGATCGCAGTACATACTCCGCTCCGTCGGCACACTTGTAATCTAGAGAAGCGTGTTTGTGAGGGAAACATGGTTCTTTAGAGACAAAACATTTAGGGAGAAAGCGTATGGGAGTAGGTGCTCAACTTCACGAGGTGCATGACCGGCGTGGCGCCGAAGCTTTTGTCAAGGGTTGAGAATAGCCTTGACGCCAACCCATTATACACTTTGACCATTTTATATTATGTTATTTATGATCATAATCTTATACTTTTTAAGTCATTATCTAAAGATGCTCATTTAAGTCGTGCATGGTCGGTTGTGCAATGGGCATCCGACTTGGACCGGAGGTAATATCGAGGCCCTCGAGGGGCATATGTCTGCGCCAGCATTCACACGGCGATACCACATTTTGTCGGGTCCGGGTCTGCTGACAAATGAGAACAAACTAGGCACATGATCGTTCGTCCTCGCGATGATTAATCAGGTCAACTGCCTGCAACTCGTACATCCATTTTCAAATGCATCAGGCGTGCCTAATCATTATCATATGTAGCTCCTTCTTGTTTATATATAATCCATCCACGTCAACTAGTATGAATATATGTACAGATATATGAGCATATATATATATATATAGGACTACCCCCGTATCCGAAAGCACAATCGTAGGATATTCCCGCGACTTTTGCATTCTACGCAATAACTAGGACTCGACCGAGTCGTTTGAAGCCAAGAAACAGTTGCCAGGTAATTTCTTTCTTTTCTCTCCACCCGAAGCCCAGCCCAATCCATAATAGAGAGAGTCCTCGTTCAGTTTTTTTTTTTTGTGTTATTGAATGAGACCCGGTTCAGTTGATGCATCTAAATATTCTAAAATGTCAAGGGCTTACGTCCCCGTGCGGCAATGGCAGGCGCCTGTGGTGACCGTGAACTTCAAGATTGCGGCGGACCCGAAGGGGGTCTTTCATGGGAGAGGCCATTTCGTGCCATTGTGTTCATAGTGGGTGAAAGGCGCTGCGGCGTGTTGGCGTCTGCGTTGTAATTGTGTAATCTCAAAAAAAAAATCTAAATATTCTAAATATATACCGTATTATCTCCAGTTAGTTGTATTTGTGGGAGAGGAGGGCAAGCAAAAGCAGGGCAGGGAAGGGAAACAATAGCAATGGATTGGATCAACATGGCGTGTTCCTGGGTGATGGAGATGCAGAGCGAACTCCTCGATGAGCTAGGGAGGGAGCAACCACGCACAATGCTTTCAAAACTCTTATTCGCCCCTATCGGGATCGCATAGACAACGGTTCCGACAGCTCTCCCAATTGTCGCTGGATGTAGATGACTGGGATAGAGAAACTATGGTGACAGTGACATAGCAAGAAGAGGCTAAAACCTAACTCCGACCGGTTGCATTTTGGTTTTGAGATTTTTTTAGAATTTCAAAACTTTCATTGGGGCCAAGCCCATGTATTCCAACAGCTACATTACAAACTATAGGTCACGTTCCCCCTCAAAAAAAAGAAAAGAAAGTAGAGGCCAAGTTTTGCTATAAAAAAATAAATAGATCTATAGGTTATTTTTGTAGCGTGTGTTTGAGAGGAATAACGAAAAGGAATGATTGGCGTGTTGGCCTCAAGTTTGACACATCCCAAATAAAAGTGCAGTGTACTGATAACGATATATTATGCTCTTTCAGTCGTTATCTCTGGAGAACCAAAAATGGTGTTTAAGCCCTGCACGGTCGTGCAAAGGGTATCGCCATCGCCATCCGACCCGGACCGCATCCGGGCCTCCGCGGGCATTCCCCACGGCGATACATACATACATTTTGTCCGGTCCGGGCGTCCGGCCTTGTGAGAAGTGAGAACAAGGCAGGCAGGGAGAGACAGACGAAATATTGGACTCGCCTTCATTTTGGCACGCATGATCAATGATAGATAGATAGTAGATAGATAGATGCCCCAAAACTGCTGGCTTCAGAGTCAACTGCTTGCTACGTAGTACATTCAAACGCATGCGGCGTGCTAATCATTATCATATATACATAGCCCCCCTTCTTTGTATAAATAATCCATGTCAACTAGTACTGGTCCCGTATGCGAACGCACAATTCTTGGCATATTCGCTGGGAATTTCTCGTTTTGAGTAGACTACGTACTAGACTACTATAGTACTAGGCTGACTCGATTGAAGCCCAAGAAAACAAGAGTTGCTAGGCAATTTCTCTCCAGTCCACCACCAAAACCCAGCCCAACCCATACACAAGAGAAGACCTAGCAGTTAGTTGTTACATCTATATATATATCATTGAGTTAGTTGTATTGTGAGAGAAGAGAGGAGAAAGAAAGGCAGGGGAGGAAGCAGAGTAGTAGCGCAAGCAAGCCAAAAGCCAAAGCCGCAAGGACTGGCGAGAGCACAATCAATGACGGGGCATCTCCTCTCCGCCGCCGCGTGCGCGTGCGCATGGGCCTCCTGTCATTCGCGGTCCTCGTCGTGCTCATCCTGTCCGGCGGCGGCGGCGCGGACGCCGGCGTGACGAGCTCGTACCGGCGGAAGCTGGAGGCGACGGTGGACATGCCGCTCGACGCCGACGTCTTCCGTGTCCCGCCCGGCTACAATGCCCCACAACAGGTAGGTCCGTCCCTGCCGGTGCCGGTGCCGGTGCCGGATCAGATTCCCTCCCCTCCCCTCCTTTTTCTTTTTGCCATCCCATCATGGCATCATCCACCACCACTGGCTCAGATGATTTGATGGATCAATCTCAATGGCTGTACTGCAGGTGCACATCACGCTGGGCGACCAGGATGGGACCTCCATGCTCGTATCTTGGGTGACGCCGAGCGAGCTGGGCAACAGCACGGTCAGGTTCGGCGAGAACCCGGAGAAGATGTCGCGGCGGGCGGAGGGGACGCACACGCGCTACGACTACTTCAACTACACCTCGGGGTTCATCCACCACTGCACGCTCAGGAACCTCAAGCACGGCACCAAGTACTTCTACGCCATGGGGTTCGGCCACACGGTCAGGACCTTCTCCTTCACCACGCCGCCCAAGCCCGGACCTGATGTCCCCTTCAAGTTCGGCCTCATCGGTAACCAACTCCATCCCATCGATCTATCGTCTCCCACCTCCAGTCATTATTTCCAATGTCCAAGTATTCTTCCTCTGATAAATGCATGGCGTCTAAGATAAGGACTAGTTGAATTTTTGTAGACTTTGAAAAATGGTCTACATCTATAAATGCGTTTGGTGTGAAAATATATTTCAGTTATTTACTTATACATACAACAAATAGTAATCCTTCCATGCACAAAAAAAAAAATACAATTCTAGCACAGTAATATTTTAGTATGTTAAGTTTGAAGGATGAAAAAATATGAATATGTATGATATCAGATATTTTCATAATAAGTTAATGAGTTTTAAAAAGGATTACGGTCAAATGTGAATATCTTTCCCTACAAACTTGGTCAAATGTGAGCCAATTTAACTACCACACAACCCATATAGACTAGTATAGTAGAATATCTCATTCTTTTTATATGTATCAACTAAAATTTGAGATTGGTATGGTTAATTTTTTAAAAGGATGAGAAAAGAATGGCATTGTTTTCAACGGAAGACTGGTATAGTAGTAGAAAATTACAGCTCAAATCGACAAAAACGAGGTTGTTTGAATAGTACTACTAAACACAAGCTGGAATCTGGATTTGGGATCCAAGCATCCAATGGCCAATGTCCCACAAATACCACTAGTTTAGATTATATACTAATAATAATGTCCCAATCCCAACCATGATTTTTATCTGAAAAAGAAAACAAGAATCTTGCTACCATCGTACTGATAGTGCCATTGCCGCGGCTGTTTCCAAATGCCATCTGGACGTCAACCGCAATATGTGCAATCAAGCTTGAATGCCGTGCAGGCCAGGGGATTCACAAACCTCGTAAAAAAATCCATGTGTTCAGATTTGGCTATTTTTTAACTCAACCAAACTAGGGAGTACCAATTCTCAATCCCAGCCTTGATTTCATCTAATCTAAAAATGGAATCTTGCTACCACTGTACTGATAGTGTCAATTGTCACATGTTGCCATCTGGACATCAACCGCAATGTACGCAATCAAACCTGTGCCGTGTTGACCGGGGATCCACAAACCTCGTAGAAACTGTACTGTTTCATTTATCTCGTGGCTCACGACTGACGATGCTGCCGCCGACGACTCTGACTCTGCTGACCGACCCCATCGCCGATGACTGACTGAATAATTAATGCAATGAATGCAGGCGACCTTGGGCAGACGTTCGACTCCAACACGACGCTGTCCCACTACGAGGCCAACGGCGGCGACGCCGTGCTGTACGTCGGCGACCTCTCGTACGCCGACAACCACCCGCTCCACGACAACAACCGTTGGGACACGTGGGGACGCTTCATGGAGCGGAGCGCGGCGTACCAGCCCTACATCTGGACGGCGGGGAACCACGAGCTGGACTTCGCGCCGGAGCTGGGGAGACGACGCCGTTCAAGCCCTTCACGCACCGGTACCCGACGCCGTACCGCGCGGCGGGGAGCACGGAGCCGTTCTGGTACTCGGTGAGGATCGCCTCGGCGCACGTCGTCGTGCTCTCCTCCTACTCCGCCTACGGCAAGTACACGCCGCAGTGGACGTGGCTGCAGACGGAGCTCACGGAGAAGGTGGACCGCAAGACGACGCCGTGGCTGGTGGTGCTCATGCACTCGCCCTGGTACAACAGCAACAACTACCACTACATGGAGGGCGAGACGATGCGGGTGCAGTTCGAGCGGTGGCTCGTCGACGCCAAGGTCGACGTCGTGCTCGCCGGACACGTCCACTCGTACGAGCGCAGCCACCGCGTGTCCAATGTCGCCTACGACATCATCAACGGCAAGTCCACGCCCGTGCCCAACGCCGACGCGCCGGTCTATGTCACCATCGGCGACGGCGGCAACATCGAGGGCGTCGCGGACAACTTCACGCGCCCGCAGCCGAGCTACTCGGCGTTCCGGGAGGCGAGCTTCGGGCACGCCACGCTCGACATCAAGAACCGGACCCATGCTTACTACTCGTGGCACCGGAACCATGACGGCGCTAAGGTCGTCGCCGATGGCGTCTGGTTGACCAACAGGTACTGGATGCCCACCAACGACGACACCAACTAGCTAATGAGTGACCATCAGCGTCGTCATCCTGGGCTATCGATCCAGGTCGCAGCCCCTTGTATGATCGTTCTCCAAACTGTTGATTTAGTGGAATCGGGAAAAACATGCATTGCAATGAGGTTTATAATGATGATCATCAATAAGTAATAAGCCTATCTATACCGAGTAGCGTCGCGGCAATAGGATAGGATAGGATGGTCGGTCCGCTCTTGCATGTGCGGCCGAATGAAGCTACAACCTCGCACACCTTTGTGGATGCTCTCCACTCCACCGCAGCAGGAGTGCCCATCCCCTTCCCTATCTTTGAATCTTCAATAGTGGTAGGTCGTCGGACACGCATATTGTCAAAGATATGCTCCACTACCACTACAATGAGCAACTGGGCTTCGCTCATTTTGCCTTTTATTAATCATGATGATTCTTGCTATTTTGCCTTTTTATTAATCATGATTCCGACGCTAGCTAGGTTCCTGTCTTTTTGGGTCTTTTTTCCTATGGAATCCTACACCCCGCGTGCTTAGGCGTAGAAAGATCTGTCCGTGCCCAAACGCATCCTTCTCGACTTTTTTTTGCCTCATGCGTAACCCCCACCGCTTGCTCAACCCACCCAGCTCCGAAGAGATCCACGCCGCCTCTGCCGCCACCCGCCAGCCTGGACCAGGACCATCCCTAACTCAAGCTTGTCCTCTACATCCTGGACAAGTGCCCCTGCCGTACCACCTCCCTGCTCTAGCGGCACGCCGCCGCCGCCACCCTAATCTCAAGGTTCTCCTCCATATCTGGCACGGTGCCCACCGCCTTCACCACCTCCCAGGCTCTAGAGGCCTGTGCCACTACCTCCACCACCGCCATCCATCGCTGCCACGCTAATCCCAAGGTTATCCTCTCTAGATCCAACGCCCCAGCCTCCAGCATTCCTAAGCTCCGGTGGCGCACTGCCACCTTCCAACAACCATCCACCATCCTTGTGCTAATTCTAAGCTCTTTCGGCCCTTTTCTTCTTTGATGGATGCTCGCCGCCCCACCCTCTACCGCCATCTCAACTACTACCACCACCACTGTTGCTTTGGTTCGACATGCTCCCCAACTCACAGCGCAGTGGTAAAAGCCCATCGGTTGGGGGCTCCCACCATGGGTTCAAATCCGGGGTGCGACATTTATTTTAGGATTTTTCGACGGCTGCGCATTAAGTGTTAGGCGACGTCCTCGTCGGCAAAGGTGCCTGTGGTGACTTCGTGAACTTCAAGATTGCCAGCTCAGTTCTTCGAAGGTGCTCATAGTGGTAGGGTTTGTGTACGTGTGTTCATAGGGGTGAGTGTGCATGCGTGTTGAGCGTCTGTGTTGTACTGTGTAATCTCAAAAAAAAAAAAAAAAAAACCCTCGGAACATGGAAATCCTCGAAACCCCAAACCCTAACATTGTGGCCTTCTTCTTCTTCTTGACAATGCGTTCGTTCGGACACCAGTGCATCGGACGGCCCTAACCCCAAACCCAGAGAACATTGGACAACCCAGGCAGTGTGTGTGTGTCACACGACGCGAGGCGTGTTTGCTCGTAAAGAAGCATTTTGGTTTTTTGTTTTTAATTTATGAAGCTAGTAGTTGTTTGCAACATTGTGAAAATGATGGATGCTATGAAGCTACATAAAAGATATGTGAAAACGTGTTGTGGAAACCATAAGTAACAAAAATATATAGGTTCAGAAAAAAAATAAGAAAATACATTAAAAAATGTATGCTTTCTATTTTTTAAATTCATAATAGTCCCAGAGTTAATTCAAATGTGAAGTTTTTGTACAACATCAAATTATTATTTACTTGTAGTTGTATCACACCGCAAGTGTAAATTGAACAATATTCTCATTAGATCATTTATTTATGCAACTCAATTATGATCATACTGTCTTGAATTACAAGGTGTGCAGTAGAAAACAGACAAGAGTGGACAACATTCCGTAGATTTTCAATGAATGCTCTTGTAACCCCGAAGATGAAAGGATTACGCATTTTAACTAATCATAGCCTCGAGCACTTCACAATGAGACACAACGGCTTCGGGTGCTACTTGACAAGGATGGGGTTGCCGGAGTAGAAAACAGACTAAAGTGGACAACGTTTCTAGTGCTAGTTCAAGTCGACATTGGCCCCGAATGTTTGGTGTTTTGGCAATGTTTTCTTCCTGAGCGATGAGGATGACGGCTGGATTGTTCACAAGTGTTTGGCTCTAGTGGATGAAATGATCAAACGAAATGAAACCATGGTGTGTAGTTCCCGTCCAACAGTTGCCTTTGCGATGAGGTAGAGGCTGTCGGTGAAATTCGGGGACTGAAGTTGAAGCTCTCTTTCACGATCTGGAGGATCTCCTTGTCGGGATCTTTGCACTTCCCGGTGCCATACGAGATCTCCTTGTCGGGAACTTCCTCTTCCTGGTGACATACGAGTAGACGCACACACACCTTCACGAGCACGAGACCCACCGTATCGGTATCCTCCTCTTCCCGGTGCCATACGAGTCGACGAACACACACAAGAGACACCTAGTACACGAGTACGAGAGGCGCAGTAGGTGTCAATATGATTCCGTTTGTCGCCTTTGTCCTCACCACATTCACCTTCCTGGAATTCCCTTCGAAAACCACCGGTGGTGAGTCGACGGGCAATTGAGCATGCTAGATGGTCGATCAAAGCACTCCGTTTTGCAGCACCTTCTATCTGTACAAACTATTACTATCATGATATGTAGCCAGATAACGAAATCCCAGACATCGGCCAGCTAATAACACCACCAAATAAGTCAAATAACGAATTATTCAGGAACTCATCCGAAAACTACATGTACAAAACACTCCAAACACAGCGCTACCGGCTGCTTCTTTTACATCATCCATCCAAGGTAATCTAAACCCCCCTCAGTTTCCCTACCCTAACAGAACCCTAACAGATCGAATCTAATGGAAAGCCAATGGGCTTCCTGACAGCATTAACACCAAAACAAAGTCTGTTACAAGCTAGGCTAGCGAAACACGGCGTGACAGATGATGTTGCGCTCAGTGTCTCATCCAGTCAGCAAAAGCCCAAGAGGCAGCGGCGTTCACCACATGGACAGCAGGTGGTCACTGCTGTGCCGGCGGATGTCAAACCTCAAGGAGAGGACTCTGCTACCTGCCATAATCATGGCGATGAGTAGAGTGAGAACAGGTCCTAAGCTGCATATGGGGAAAAGGTTTCATCGCTTCCCGCCCTTTGATCTTGAGGCAATCAGGCGGATGGCCTGCTTTCCCAGCTCCACGTTCTCTGACCTGCCATTATCTAACTGAATACACAGTGTGCTACTGATGACATTTGACACCATTCCTTGATGCCTGCCAAGATGAACACTAGTATGAGTCCATATGTTCTTCTCAGTAATCAGAACAGATACACTAAATGGAGGCAGACTTCAAACTGCTACTGAACCAAATGGAGGCATACTTCATCACCAGCATAATATATTAAACAAAACTGTAACAAAAATGGTTAAAGGGGGAACTAACCATTTGCCATCAGAAGTTAGATGGACCTCAATCCTCTTTCCGATAGCATCCTTGCCCAACTTCCGTAGAATCCAATTTGCGTCCATCACTTCATCATCTGTGCTCTGCTGATGCCTCTTGGCTGGAGTTGTACCATCCAAACCATCTGCCTTCTCCATCGAAGGCCTCTTCCTCTTTGATCTCTGGCCTTTAGCAACATTTAACTGCTCCTCTTGCTGAGAAACCCAAGAGGTTGGCTCCTCTGGTTGAGAGGCCTGGGTGTTTAGCTGCTCAAAATGTGGACGCTTAAATTTCAGTTTGAGTAATGATGGCTTCAAGTTATCAGGAGAGTCAGCAGTTCCCTGGTTCTCGTCCACCTGACTAGAATGAGATTGTTTCTGTGCAGATCTGTTTCTGCTGACAGTTTCATTTGCATTTTCCATTCCAGAAATTAGAGCATTGCTCCTTTTCCCAGTTACATGCTTTTTTGAGGTACCAAGATCACCCAAAAGGCTATTTCTTTGCTGTGCCCCAGTCTCTCTAACTAACTTCATTACACTTCTCTCTTTTATCTCACTTCTTGAACTTTTCAACTGGCTTGTGACATCTATTTTCCCTCCTGAAGAGGCAATCAGTGTGAAAACTTATTTAGTCCTCAACATAGCATCACCAGAATACAAGAACCAGACATACCACATAGCAAAGGTTTCAGTAACTAATTCCATAATGCAGTCAATATTCAACAAAGAATTAATAAATAAGTTCGTGGGTATAAGCAGAAGGTAATCTGGGTCCAACAAATTTGAATATTAGTAACAGGAACAACAGTGCTATAAGAGCAATGCTTCCTGAAATTAAGCCCTCAATAGGAACATCTGGGTTTTCGCAAAAATACTAGGATTTAAAAGTCAACCAGAAAAACAGAAGAAAACATTGCAAAGAATGCCTTTGGGGTACCACCAAAATGCGAGACTGCTATAGTTCTTACAGGAGTAGAAAGAAAGAAAGAAAAAAAAAAAGGCATGTATTCGAATTGTTTGCATGCCGATAGGATACCTTGTAAGCAACCAAAAAAATTATTAACCCCTGAAGGGTATGCTTGTGCATGCTAACACATGAATTATATATAATATCAGGGAAACAAAACTAGTAAATGGAGAACTTCAACAAAAATGGGCACATACCATGTATTGAACCCAGATCTTGCTCTCTTTGAGAATTGGACAGTTCGACTTAGGAGAGCCACTCCTAGTTTTATGCCGCGAACCAAGATGGATAACCAACTTGGTAGCTTTTCCAGTGTCATTCTTGGGAGTATTTTTTCTTCACCATCTTTGTAATGCAAACTCGAAACCTTACTGCCTTTAATCTTGACTTTGGGTATCATATCAGCATTGTTTGCCACAGCTTTCATGGATGGAGATTTCAAATTCTTTTCTGAGCTTCGAGTTGAAGATGAAATATACGCATTATCATCATTCTTAAAAGGGGCTCATATCATGATTGCCATCTATACTTTGATCTCCCAAAGCGGCTATTTGATGATTTAACACCACCATGCCTTCTCTCCAGAAATATTTCACCATGGACATCGTCTGTTTTATTACCCTGACCACCTTTCTTTTTGGAAGGCTTCTTATTTGATGCAGGGCTCTTAAAAACAATCTTCTCTTGCTCACGTGTATCTGATGGAGGCTTACTACTGTTGCTTTTTAATGAAAATTTTAGAGTATTTCTACTCTCATTTTTTCAATACATATGCACCGAGTTTCTCATCATCTGAGTTTGGATAAGGTGGTGACACATCTTCAACAGAAGGTAGTGCAGCAGCAGCCCATAAAGTAACCATAAGTTCATGATCAACAACATCCCTCCTCTTCCAAAGCTCCCCGGATTGCATCCTCAGTGTCCCTGATCTGATGTTAGCAAAAATAGGTGTTAGATGACACACTATAGCAGTGAGGCATGGTGAGAGAAGTAGTTATCACCTGGGAGCATTCACCACGGCATGCTGCACATGTGTACTGAAGGTTTTGGTCAGCTTGGAATTGTTGGTACTTATCCTCACTGCGTAAGATATGGAACAACAGTAAAGCATGCACCCAATGAGAAGAGAAGTGGAAAAAGGAAGGCAATGTATATAGCTGAAACAAATATGGGTATTATTCAAACAAACACACAGGGTTCACTCATACAGACCTGATGCCATCACATTCAATATGCACCCACTTTTCACAAACATCACAGCAAACCATAGGTATGACTTCAGAGTCTCTATAAACCTGAAAAGAGAGGGAACCCAAAACTGGAGATATCATATAAGCATAGGTCAACAAAATGAAAACATAGTATTTATGAACCACTCCACTCATACTTCGACTTAAAAGTTAAAACTGAAATGAAGTCTCAACAAAGAGGCTTCAAACTACAATCTAACAAATAACTTCCATCACTAAAATATCTCAAGCAGGCAGCCACTATATTGTAAGGTGATGAGGGCAGAAACATGGAAACAGAGGAACTCCAAAAATTGAACAGAGCATGATAAATTTTGGTACTGTGAGCATAGAACTTGTACCTTCAAGCAAATTGGACAGTAGTTTCCTTTAACAAACAATCGTCCACACGCATCACAGCATGTGTACCCCAAAACCACCTATATATACAAGTTCATAGTGTTACACACAAACAAAAAATACAGCATAAGACATCTGGTAGTCAAAACCAGTTAGAGATGAATATTGAATCAGTACCTTGTGCTATGGCCACTACCAGGCACACCAGATCCACAGCTGTGGCACCTTGTATGTTTTGGACATAAATATGGTCCATGGGTAACATTCTGCATCGTTACACTCAGTATTCAGTGATGACAAATAGATTAAATGCAATCTATACAAAAAAAGGGCGGTTGTGGAGGGAAGTAGACAATAAATTCACCTTGTGTGATGGTTGCTGACAGTAACAATGATAAGCACCATCACACCTTTTACAGAACATCAACTTATTGGGATCACCAGGACGTCGGCACACCTATATAGATGGCAAGTATTGATATAACACCAAATCAAATGCAGAAGCTAGTCATATTTACAATGTAACAGAAGCGATGCATACTTTCAAGATGCAAATTCAAACATAGCACAAGAAGAATGAACAGGGTAAAATCATCCTTGACTGAGAACTTGTACAAGTTCACGATAATAGATGGAAATAGAAAGACAACCCGACCTCACAACTGCGGCAAGAGGGACAGGCCCATGAGCTCCAGTGGAAAAGGTCTAAAAGGAACATTAACTTATCAGAGCATGTACATGGATAGGTGATGAAGAGAATATAAGAATTTGCATTACCTCTATGTTCCCCCCAGCTTTTCAAACAGCTTCTATGATACCGTTTGCTGCAGAGTTTACATGGAAGCATTTTGGCAGCTTTTGTGCTGCCCTCATTTTCTCCAGAAAAGCATAAACGGCACATAACCTTGACAGCAGCATTTCCTTGATCCTCTCGATCCCACTCGTCTTCATCTCCTTCTGCCTCCTGAAAAAACAGCAGCAACTTTCTTGTATTAGGAGACTGATTGAAAAGTCTAGTAATCCGGAAGTACACCATTCGATATTGTTGGCATCAACTAAAGATGCAACTAGTAGAAAACCTAAATATCTTATTGGCTAGTAAGATTGTACACCACCAGAACTTGCCAAGCATTACTGCATTATGTGGTGAGTCAAAAACAAAAATTGAGACACCAGTAGTCTATTGTAGAAAATTAATTAGTTACCTTTGACACCTAGCTAAATAGCAGAGCCAGAAAATAAAAAACAAGTTATTAACTCATGTATCTAACAGGGTAAGCATCCTGTTCTTCTGCATGGTAAGTCATACAGGCATACAGCACGAACAAACATTAGTGTACATGCAAAGCTCCATGAGACACAGGCCTGTTTCTAAAGCTTAGGAACATTTACTATACAAGGCATGTCCGTTTCCAAAGCTTAGGTTCATTTATAGTAACATACAACGTTATCAGTAGCACAAAACCTACGTGGACATAAGTATATAGCTCCAGGGCTCTCCTAAAGAACTTCTTTAGCCGTTTCTCACCCGTGAAGGCTACTTAACGTCTAAGAGCACACCATGCACAACACGACAACCACGTGTATACACACGAGCCTCAAAATTCAAGCACTGCTGCTTTTTTTCATGCCACGCGTCACCATGCATGTAGCGTTTCAAAAGATTCAAAATATCATTTTGCATCCAAAACTTTAGGAAGGCAGTCAAGCATCAAAAAGAAAGATGACAATATCATCGTACAGCCATACCTCACTAAACATCAATGCCTTACCAATTCGGCCACTAAACCCAAAACCCTCTAATACTACTCTCTCCATAGGTGATTTAGACCGTCTTGGCTTGTTCTAGGTACGTAGCTTGACATGGCCTATATCTAAGTGCACAGGCAAAAGCAATATCCATGTCATTGCAATGTGTACCCACTGATGCTCATTGACTTGGACGTGCGCGCAATGCCTAACAATGGTGCAAATTTCCCACGCCAACAGAATCCCAGCTTCAGGCTGCCCCAGAATTCCCAAAAGGAACAGTCTTTCATCGACTGCACTCCTATAAACCTCAACACAAAAAGGGTGCAAACTTCTACAGCACCCATAAATCAGGTTCCTTTGCCCCAGCCCAGCCCAGAGTTCCAAGTAATTCATTCATAGCAAAACACCACGAGCATCCCACAGCCACACAATCCAGCAGCAAGATAAGGCACGCTACTACTACGCACAGAAAATTCTACCACGGACAGGACGAGAACACACGGCAAACACAGTTACACAGCCACGGAAGAGGGGAGAGAAGGGAGAGATCCGCTGACCGGCGATCCGTAGGCGCCGGTCTCGAATCGCCTGGCGAGGTCCTCTGCCGCGTTGGCGCCGCGCTGCGCCGCCGCCCGGCGCGCCTCGTCCTCCCCATCCTCAGGCGCCGGCTCCAACGGCGGCACCTCCCACCTGCACCGTCGCCGCGTCCGCGTCCACGGCCCCCGCCGGCCGCAACAGCCACGGATCCGCGAGGAATCCCTCGAGCGCCGCCGCCGCGTCCGCCCATACCACCGCCGCAGCACCGCCTCCTCCCTTCCTTGCCGCCGCCGCGGAGCCGAACCCTAGCTCGCAGTCGCACACCCTCCTGCTGCAAGAGGAACAAAGAGAGAGAGAGGGAATAGACAGAGAGGCGGCAGCGCCACCCGCCCACCCGTGAGAGCGTTACAGAGGAAGGAGGAACAGAGAGACAAAGAGTGAGGGGGAGGGAGCTTACCAAGTGATGGGGCACGCGACGTGAAACGCCATGGGAGGGAGGCGATGGGGAGGCCTCGGCCACAGCCCAGATGGGGTGGCCTCGGTCTGATTCGAAACGAATTCGGGGGAGGGTGGGTTTGGACGCGTTTCGGGGGAATTCGGAGGGTGGTTTGGTGGGATTTTGCGGTTTTTTGGAGTCGGATTTCGTTCGGGCGGCGGGGAGGTGGTGGTGAGGAGCACGGCGAGGAGGAGGGAGGGTGGGATGTTTTGCGGATAGGTCCCTGCACGACTAGAGTTTTCTGGAAAAGCCCTCTCTCTCTCTCTGTGGGAGAAGAGGAGGATGACTGGGCTTGTGCGGACGGGCGGGCTTTGGATAAAAGGGCCGTGTGTTTTGGGCTTTCGTTCGTGGGCATCAGCCCATTGCTGGTACTCGCCGTATAGGCAGGCCCATCGACAAAGCCAACGGCCTTCCGACCGACCAAAGCCACCATGCTCGCGGCGCGCCGGCTCGCGGCGGCCACCGGCACCGCCACCGGCGGTAGGATGTTCTCCGCGGCGGACCGAGGAGGTCACGCGGGAGGCGCAGAGGGGAGTGGCGGCGATACGCTGGGGAAGCGCCTGCTGAAGCTCATCTACCCGAAGCGGAGCGCGGTGGTGGTGCTGCGGCGGTGGGCGGAGGAAGGCCGCCCCGTGCAGAAGTACCAGCTCAACCGCGTCGTCAGGGGAGCTTCGGAAGTACGGCCGCTTCAAGCACGCCCTCGAGGTACTACCTTCCAGCCCCAACCCGTTGCCACCGCCGACGCCCGCCGTCGAAGCAGCTCTCCCTCCCGCCCGCTCACCACCTGCTCGACGTATTGCCAGCCTGACGATTGATTCCTCTCTGCGTGCAGATCTGCGAGTGGATGCGGACGCGGCCGGAGATGCGGCTGCTGCCGGGGGGACCACGCGGTGCACCTCGACCTGGTCTCCAAGGTCCGGGGGCTCCCCAGCGCCGTCAAGTTCTTCGAGGACATGCCGGGCGCGCCAAGGGCCCATCCACCTGCAACGCGCTGCTGCACGCGTACGTGCGGCACAGCGCGAGGGACAAGGCCGAGGCCATGATGGCGGAGATGGCGCGCGCCGGGCACCTCACCGGCAACGTGCTGCCATTCAACCACATGATGTCCATGTATGTGGCGCGGCGGCGAGCTCGAAAGCGGGTGCCGGAGATGATCAGGGAGCTCAGGAGGTACACGGTCCCTGACCTCGTCACCTACAACATATGGCTCACCTACTGCTCCAAAAAAGAAGAACGGCCCGGTGTCAAGAGCGCCGAGAAGGTGTTTGCTCTCATGAAGGATGACAGGGTGGTTCCTGATTGGATGACCTTCAGCTTGCTCGGTAGCATCTACATCAATGCTGGACGCCATGTCGAGGGCCGGAACAGCGTTGGTGGAGATGGAGAAGAGGGCCTCTAGGAAGGAGCGAGCTGCGTACTCGTCGCTCCTCACCCTGTATGCGAGCTTGTCAGATAGAGGGAACTTGGATAGGGTGTGGAATAAGATGAGAGAAACCTTCAGGAAGTTCAGCGACACGGAGTACAAGTGCATGCTCACTTCGCTCACGAGGTTTGACGACATAGCAGCAGCTGAAAGCCTTTACAGGGAATGGGAATCAGCGTCGGGAACACGTGATTCGAGGATCCCGAATACCATCCTTTCATATTACATCAAGAATGGCATGATAAAAAAAGGCAGAGAGCTTTCTTGGGCAAATTGTGGAGAAAAGAGTGAAGCCAAGCTATAGCACATGGGAGTTATTCGTTTGGGGCTATCTCGGTGACAACAAGACGGACAAAGTCTTTGAGTGCCTGAAGAAAGCCCTGTCAAGCTTGGAGAAATGGGAGCCGAACAATGAGCTTGCCACCGCCATCTTTTCGCAGATCGAGAAGACTGGTGACATTGAAGCTGCAGAGAAGCTCCTAGTCATGTTCCGGGATGCAGGGTACGTCACCACTGAGATGTACAACTCGGTCTTGCGCACTTATGCAAAGGCCGAGTTTATGCCTCTGATAGTTGATGAACGCATGGAGCAGGATAAGGTGGCCATGGATGTGGAAACCAGGAGATTGTTGAGGTTGACCAGCAAATATCCAATCGGTGAGGTTTCAACATTGATGTCTTAAATTGCCCATATGTTTTCACGCACTTCAGTTTTGAAGTATGATGCAAATAACAAACATTTAGTTTTGAAATTTGAAGTGCAATAGAGATGGGTGTGAATTTGCATACTTCTGGAAGTCATTTTTGTTGATTTGCCGAGATAAGGAACCAGATAAAGTTTTTTGCAGTTGTTTATCATTCCGACTTTAGAGTTTAGATGATCCAAACCCAACTCAACCGTGTATGTATTATGTAATGCTTTTCCTCAATTTCTTAACTGCGAATGCAGATAAACGGTGAAAAAAATTAGGCCCCAATTATCGCCACTATACTATTTTCTCCCGCTAGGTGCTAACAGAAGGATATGATTGACATGTTACACTCCAATCGGGGAGGCAAATCCTTCACCTCAACCGGAACAAACCAACGGCAGTTTATATGGATCCAATGAGCAGCTCTGCAAATTTCATAGAGCATTAAAAGAGATCCTCTTTTTACCAAAAGACACATGGCATCCATTGTAGCAGATATTTCACACGACACACCAGATCAAGATAACTAAATTACACCTACAGTGGGAAGCGACTACAAACTAGACCAACTGTCTCCAAAAAAATAACCTAAACTGCAGCACAAAAGTAGCATATCTATATTCGCATGGGAGAAATGGAACTTCATGGAGCGGTTTCTCATTTTCCCGTAGGAAGGATTCACCCAATCTTCAGTTCCATGTAAGGTACCATTCTGCATTGTTCACTTTGCCCAGATTTTCGATATAGCAACAACAAATGCCCTAAGAACGAGCCAGAATAGGTTGTCATCTTTCTTCTGCAGAGCTTTCAACGTTTTCCTGCAGACCATATAGAGGAACAGAATATTCAGAACATTAGATAACTATCACAAGCTCAATTCAACAGGTTTTGGTATCGCAAATGTGATTTCATCCATCCACCTAAGCACGAATATGAAGTGAAAACTTGGTCATAAAGACAGGAAAGAACACCTGTGTGGATGGACTAAAGAGATTGTCTTACTGAAAATGAAAAAACTATCTAAGCTCGATCAGTTAGTAGAGTACTAACTAGCATGTTGATGTTATTTAGTATAATAAGTTGCCAAAGCCACAAATTGGTTTTATGATCCCAGGGAGTCCATCTACCTAAATTAAGGGTTACACGATGGGCTGCCCTATGATGTTGCCACTTGCCAGGCACACTCATGACAACCACGGAACTAGCAACTGCAATTTTGTTCTGATCACGGCAACAGTTAGAACAATACCTCTACAGAGTGTAACTCATAGCTATCCACCACTTCTTATGAGCGCTAGGTAGAACTATGGGGAAACACTGACTTACCTAATATACTGCTGCCTTTTGTGACGTGTGAAGGAAATTATAAACAGTAAGCATGCAACGCAAAGTAAGGAGGCAAAGTGCATGCCTGCTGATCGCTGTTCTGGTGCCAATTTCTTGTTCATGCCTGAAATCAGCTACCTGCACCTCTTCCTTTGTGATCCCAGATGTTGAGTTCTTGAATTCACTTTCATCTACCTGTACCACGCTGTGCTGATCTTCTGTTTGCAACAGCCCCTGCAAAAGCAGTAGAATAGAATGAAATCAGATGCACATCTACATGCAATGTTACTTTGTCCACAAATGAACACCATACCAGGAGCTCCTTGTCATAATGTCGTATAAAAAGTATAACAATAAGAACTAGAAAAAGTTGTATTAGACAGTGCCCAGTTTGCTAACAACAAAATTTGGCCCCAAACAAAACAGGAAAAACCTAGCTATCTAATACATACTCCAGTTGTCACTGAGGAGCCAGGGTTGGGCGAGTGGGTGATTGGGGCATGAAACTGAACACCCCCAAACACTAAAACATAGCACCTGTGAGATGCATTTCCTTTGATTCTGGCAAAATCTAGAATCTAAAAGGTAGCATTAAATTTTCTTTATTGCTCTAAAACAGCTTGCAAAAAGAATTGGCGTAAGGAAAAAAAACAGTTCTCAAAGACCCTAAGAACATACTATAGATGTCGTGTAGTATTAGACTGCATCTATCCACACACTGTAGGTGCCACGTGGTGTGGATTGCATTCCACAATCCACATTACAGTTACAATTACAACCAAATCAGTTGTGGGTATATATGACACACCAAGAAGCATATTATTTAATCCCCTTTCTGTTGTTTGGTGTTAAGTATGCTACAACAAATATAAGAGGCGCGGAAAGATAGTACGACATTTAGAAGACAAGATGATTTATATTGCACAATTTTCACAGAAACACAACTTGGCTAACCTTTGTATGTAAAGTATGACATTTAGAAGACAAGATGATTTATATTGCACAATTTTCACAGAAACACAACTTGGCTAACCTTTGTATGTAATGCTGGATGAGAAACAGGGCTGTCAAGTTTTTCTTGCCCATCACAGTTAGCATCAAGCAATGATTGCTGAAACTCATCTTGCAGCCTGTTTACTTTAGATGCTTCAACTGTCTTGGTTGCAACTTCAGCCTCCAACTTAGAACCATTTATAGGATCAGTAGATACAGTAGTGCTAAACTGACCATCTAAGCTCTGAGCATTGTCAATCGATACACTTCCAGTTGATGCATCATGCTCATGTAAAGAAGCTTGCTTTGCTTGAACACCATTGGTCGCCACAAGGAGGTTTGTATCATCCACGGCACCATCAGTAGATCCATCATGATTATCATTAGGTAATGTCTCATGATCTCTTAAAGGAGCAGCATTGTTTTCATAAACAGCATTGGATTCTAAGGGAAGAATAACTCTATCGGTAGCAGTACTGGCTGTCCCGTCCTGTGCATCCGCCTGACTGTTTAGTGCAATGTCTTTATCTGAATCAGAAACCTGAACAAATAAATGAGCCTGCTCTTCAGAAGGACTGGATCCCCCAGATGGAACTTCATCTTGTTTCTCCAGATTTGTTTCCATGAATGTTGCATCTGCTGCACTGCCATTTTGGACAACACTATTCAGAACACCAGCCTCTAAGATATTAGCTGAACCCAGCAGTGTCTGAGTGCTGATGGCATTGTCTTGCAATGGAAACGATTCATCAGTGCTGGATATTTCAGGCACATAACCCTTACTGACTTCACTACCAGAAATATCTAAGATCTCTATACTGTCTTGACCCAACTCATGCTTCACAGATGACTCTGAAGAATCAGCACGATCTTCAAAACTCAGCGCCATAGCATCCAAGCCACCAGGACCAAGGACTCTATTCTCTTGGATGATATCCCTCACGATTTCACGAACAATATAATATGACCCTCCAACTTCCTTGTGTGTAAGGTTAACTGATGGGAATTTTCCTTCGTTTGAAAGTCGGTAGCTGAAACAGAGCAAAGACATTGTGAACTGGATTAGCAATTTTCAGTCGCCTTTTTTGCCTGCAGGGCGAACAAAAAACATGAACCATCTGAAACTAAATGCAGCCGCCACGCATGTCGAGCCAACTTTTAGATAAATGTCAGACATTATAAGCACAACTTCACATAGAATTTCAAATTAGATTGTTTTTAACACAAATGGAAATGGGTGACTCACAATACATAAAACAAAATAAAAATCAACACTTTTGATTTTAATTAGGGGACAAACTGCTTGAGGCACTACGGAAACTAAGTCTGGCTTGGGATCGTGTCTTTTACCAACTAAATAAAAAAATCAACATTCTAGATTTCAGGAGACAGCGGTTGAGGCAGACGGACGCGCAAATGATTCCAAACGCTAGCTAAGATGCGCATCCACGGGGAGAGCGGAGAGATGGGCACAGAAGAACGCACCTGTTGATGAAGGACTCCACCATCTCCCTCCTCTCCTCCTTGGACTTGCGCACCCGCGGCGGGCGCTTCTCTCCTGCGCGCGCGCGCAGCACCGCGGCACCGCGACGTCCCGGCCCCGGACCCTGCACCCTCCCCTCCTCCTCCGACGACGCCGCACGCACTCCCCTTGAGCGAAGCGGACGGCGCGCCGCCGCCGCCGCCGCCGCACCGGCCGAGGACGGACGGCTGCGCGGCGACCCAAGAAACGCTCCCGGCCGCGGCCTGCATCCTGCCCCCTCCTCGCTTCCAGGCGCCAGGAAGAGGGGAGCCGCGAGTGAGCCCCAGCACCCGAGCTGGGACAGCGAGGGAGGGGGATGCGGCGGAAATGGAGGGTTTTGCCGGGGGTTTTGAAGGCGATTGGGATGGCGGAGGCGACGGGAGAGAAGGGGAGGCGACGGCGCGCAAAAAGCGACAAGATTGGGGGCTTTGGAGTGGGGCCGCCGGCGCCGGAGAGACGGCACACGAGCAAGCCGCTTTCAATGGTCGCAGTCGGCAATGGCTTATGGCTTTGGGCTTTGGCTGGGCTCCCCTCCAACTCCTAGGTTTTCTCTGGCGCATATTTTCTACTGCTACTTTTTTTTTTTTTCGGTTTTGTCTCGCTTTGTTTTATTTCCCGATGATTTCGAGCAACCTGGCTATTTATTTTTCATTTCTTCCGTAATTTTAACTGACCAAACCAATTTTTAATACAAAATACCTTTGTCTGTTACCCGTTTTCTCATCTAAAATCCTTTATATTTTAATTTACGTATACATCCAATTTACTTCGATCTCCCAAGAAAGACGCCGGGTGGGGAGCGGGTACGGAATTCCTCTTAATTGCAAAAACTTGAGATTTGGAGAGATATTTTGCAACTTTGAAGGACGGTAACAGTTACTCCCTTCAAAGTACGTCCGGACGACGGAAAGGATTTCGGACGGCTGATTCCTGGACCTTGCGTGCTATACCGGCCCATCAAGACACTGGCTTCTTTTCGAAAAAAAAAATCCTTCAATCCCCTAGGCACCGACCAGGCGACCCACCTAGTGGCCCACCAAGGCCCCCCCCCATCGTCTTCTCCTCCTCCTTCTTCCTAGTAGGAAAAACGACGTCCCGCCGGCCGCCTTCGCCCCCGCCCTTAGCGCCCCCCAAGGTGGCGCCCTCTTCCGTGTCGGCCTCCTCCCTCCCTCTTTTTCTTCTCCCCACCAAACCCTAGCCGCCATTGTCGCCGCCGGGCCTGAGCTTCGAACCCGCCGCCATGGGCGACCGGAAGCTCCCCCACCACCTACCCGTTCGGGGGGCCAGAATGAGGCCGACCACGGCCGGGTTGGATTCCCGCCGCCCGGCATGCTCACGCCGTCCTTAGGCCGCCTCCCACCGCCATATCGGCGGGCGACGTGGCGCCCGGGCGGCCCGTAATCGGCGGTCGTGGAAGAATGGAGGAGGAGCGGAGCTAGGGTTAACCGCTTGAACTCGCCGCGGGAGGGGGAAGTCGTCGTCGTCGGTGGCCTTCTTCACGCCTCGGCGTCGCTCGCCTCCACCTCGCCGTCGCATCGAGCGCCGGGGCGAAGGACAACAATTTAATTTTGGGCCGTTTGCGGGGGAGTCGAGGAAAGAAGGCCGCGGAAAAATTTTGATCTTTTAGCCGTCGGCCGCGATAAATAGTTGAGCCCCCGATGCCGGAAGCAGCGCTCCCCTTCTCACCCCGCATGCCGCCCGATTTCCGCACCGCTTCAACGCTACCCATGTGGCGGTGACTCTATCCAAAAATCGAGATGCAAGGAAAAATAGGCCCGATAAGCCATCCGCCCAAGCGGAAGTGGCCCCAAACCCTCAATCGCGCTTCAACCGCCCTCTTCGGCTCC
Source organism: Hyparrhenia diplandra (assembly GCA_015847255.1). NCBI lineage: Eukaryota > Viridiplantae > Streptophyta > Magnoliopsida > Poales > Poaceae > Hyparrhenia > Hyparrhenia diplandra. The sequence continues at coordinate 33,801 of JADLZK010000972.1, forward strand.
TCCCGTTCGATTCGCGGTCGTCCACCGCGGCGGCACCACGCTTCTCCGGCGCTCAAAGCCTACCCTGGCCCGACCCACCCAAAGCCGGTCGGCCCCAAGCTGCACGGCGCCCGCTTGCCGCTCGGCATTCGCAGAATAATGGCATAGGTAGGCAGCGGCTCTGACTCTAATGGAGGATGCTGGCGAGCAGACAACAGGTGCTAGCCATGGGCGTGGGCGTGGCTAGAGAGAAGCTGAAGGAGAGGAAGAGGGAGGAGTAGATTGAAGCTGAGGCCGAGGCACAGGCGCCCCCAACAGTCATGCCTCTTCTACAGTTGGGAAGAGAAAATTTGTAGCAAGAGATATAATTGTGGATTTGACATTTAGCCATGTGATAACTGATTGAGATTTGCTGGTTCTATATGTGTATATTTGAAGTCATTTCTTCCAAGCATGAGTGTTGGTTCTGGAGGTACCATCCTCAATCAGTGCTTAAATTTGCCGTAGATTAGCTATTGCTGTGCTTATTTGCGATGCCATTAAATTGTTTCGTTTGTGATTTGCACCACCTAAGTTTTTAGCTCCGCCACTGTCGTACATGGGATGTATAGTGTTGTGTGCTTGAGCATCAAAATGTTGTGGGTTTAGTGTTGGCTTCATTATGTGTTCATTGTTGTTGCAGATCCGTGTACCATGTCATCCTTTGCTCACTTCCGAAATAATTGTGCACGTCATGTAATTAACTTGCATATGAATTTTAAAATACATCGTGCTAGTACAACATGCTCTTAATGGATTTTTTTATCTTTCCTTCCATGGCACCCTATAAATTCTAGGCATCAATACACATGATGCATCAATATCTATATCAAATCATCCATAATTTACTAACTACTCTCTCCATTCCAAACTATAAGTCGCTTTGACTTTTTAGTACGTCCATTTGGCTACGCATATAGATACAATAGTATGTCTAGATACATAACTAAATGGATAAATTAAAAAAATCAAAACGACTTTAATTTAGAACGGAGGGAGTACATCGCAAAAACACACGGTGAAAGAAGCACAAAGTTCATTGATAAGGATCAACTAGCTAGGGGACGATTCTTTCACACAAAAAAAGATAAGAGAATCAACTAGGGTCCTTTATTTAGTGTTCAACATGCACATACGAAACAAAATATAGTAATCAGTGAACAATGGAATTCATATAGTGATAGAAAAGAAGAAATTACTGAATATAATTATGCAGCACACGGAATGATCTTTAAAAAATATAAAAATAAATTTCAAATATTTTTAGGGATATTGGGCAAAAAGATATTTATAAGGCTTTGGTTGCAAATAAACTTGCTGGCCTTAAGAAGAGTGTATCAACGGCAACTCGATCAACGTACGTGTCAAGATAAGTATGAACAAAAATGTGAACATTTATGGATCAGGTGGAGTTTTAGCAAAAGTACAATTAGGGCCACAACAGGGGCTTAGGCGCCGGAAAGTTCAAGCATGTTCTAGAGGAGAGTAGATTCAGGGGCGGATCCAGAATTTTCATTCATTGATGTCATTAAGCTATAACCTTCAAAAATTCAGGATCTTTGACTAGTATTATAGTAGCAATTATATAAGGTTATTGATGTCACAGGACAACAATGCTTGTACTATGGATCCATCCCTGATCGAGTAGATTGCTTGTTGACCAAAGCTATAGCAAGTGATATGCATATGCATATGGTTGCCTACTGTCGGTCTGAAAATCAGAACATGTATCTATGCGTGGCTTCTGCGCTTTATGCTTGGGTATCTCACTAACCGGTCGCTTCTAAGACCAGGCATCATGCATGTAGCCATCATCCGTCCATATCTTGATCCATTAGCTACCATGCACACAAGCAACAGAAAACAAGCAACAAAAGAAATCAATTATATGGAAAAAGGTTTGGCCAAAGGCTTGCTATATATGCTTGGGTTAGTTGGTACGTTCGTAAAGTTATGTTTGTATCGATCTCGATTGGGACCGTATCAAGTACTGCAAACCAGTCACACGCATCTTCTCCTGTTTCTGGATCCCATCAAATAGTCAATTATACTTGACGTACGTTCAGACAAGAAAAACAAAGTTGTTTTAGCTTGATTGTTGCTGCCCAAAACATCAACTTAGACGTGACTTGAGCTAGTCTTATAGTATTATATATTATTATATATATAAAGCATCTCATGTCATCATCAATAATTCATAGAACAGTTCAAGGCTCTTCTCAGTCCTAAGGTAGACCGTTCAAAAATATATATATTTTTATACAAAAATAGATAGATCAATATGTACTTCGTTTTTTTTTTTTTTTTTTGATTTTTTTTAGGCGAAAAACAACTAAATACAACTCATCTCAACTTGTCGCGCACTTAAAACAGGAATCACACACTTACCGTTAATTAATATATAAGTCCTGCATTATTTGTCAACACAGGGATAAATTGGCTCTAAATTAAACCGTACTACCTCCGTTCCTTTTTATAGTTCGTTTTTAGCTATTTCTCACATGCATGCAAAATTCTCCGGATGTGGACATAAATAGGTTTAGATGCATGCAACAAGGATCAAATCTGGACATCTAACCGTACTCTAGGACGAACTACAAAATAGAACAGAGGCAGTAGGTAGCAACCAAATCTAGCTGGATCAGCCAATTTTTAGTTAACTTGGAGACACAGACACTAGCTAGACTTAAAAATTAAGCATGGATACCACTGACAAAAGTAGTTGTGTGCAAGCGTCGATCATGCAGTCGTCATTTTGGTGGCTGAAAAAAGAGTACAGCGCGTTCAAGAATTGAGCTGTACGGATCGGTTGGATACTTTGGATAAGCTGTTTCACGCCATGTGACCGTACGTATTGGAGCTGTAGTAATATATGTGGGGAGTAAAATCCCTTTGGAGGTCCTTAAAGTTGTCATGAAGTCTCGTCCAGGTCCATATACTTAGAAAACTAGGAAAATAGGTCCCTGAACTTGTCACAAGGTCTCATCCAGGGTTTAAAACCGGGTTTGGTGGCGGTATGCTACAGTAAGTGTGGTTTTGTCTTTTTCTTTTTTAAAACATTTCGATTGAATCTTTCAAAATTCACGATAAATTGTAAAAAAAAAATCATAAAATGAAGAATTCAATTTTTTTTTGACTCCACATGAGTAGATTTACAAGTGAATATATAATATGGTATGTTTTAGTACAAAATTTTTGTTGTAACTTTAGATCTATGCTTTTCTGTAATTAATTGAAATAATTCGTAGCTACACTTCTAATTATTTTATTGGACTAAAGCATATCATATTATATACTCAACTGCGTAGACATGTGCATGTGGAGTCTAACAATATTAGATTTCTATTTTATAATTTTTTTTTATGATTTACTATGATTTTTTTAGAGATTTAGCCAAATAAATAAAAAGAAAAAAAATAAAAGTTTTATAGCAAAAAATTTATACTAAAAGTATACCATATTATATGTTCACTTGTAGATCGACTCACGTGAAGTCCAAAAAAGAATTAGATTTTTTTCATTTCATGATTTTTCTATAATTTACTATGATTTTTCAAAGATTCAATCTAAATTGAAAAAAAAAAAAAAAAGAAAAAACCACTTGCTGTAGCAAAAACCGCCTACCAAACCCGGTTTTGGACCTGGATGAGATATCGTGACAAGTTAGGGGACCTGTTGTCCTAGTTTTCTAAGTACATGAACCTAGATGAGACCTCATGACAAGTTTAAGGACCTACAATACATTTTACTCTATATGTAGGTAACACAGCACGAATTCTTCAAAATCGTGCATGTACCACTCGGTATATACGTACGTACTAATAGCAAGCGAGACGTAACAATGTAGGTAGGACAATAGACGAAAACTATACTCTCCTTGTCCTTAAATATTTGTCGTTATGCTTTGCATGCCAGTAAACATTTTAAGTTTGATTAGATTTGTAGATAGTTTTAACAACATTTGTATCTCTAGTAAATTTAGTACAAAAATAGATTGAACGGTCTGTCAAGTAATACTTATTATGTGTTATAACTATTAATATTTTTATATGAATTTTGTTAAAAAGAGCAACAAGAACGGCAGTTAAGAAGGGAATGAGCTCCAGCTTCCTCTGTTCCAAATTACATATTGTTTTGATTGCTTTTTGTTAAATAGCAAAATGGATGGATAAACAAAAAAATTATTAAAGTGACTCATAATTTAGAATGGACTGTATTTGAATAAGTCTGATCTTTTTTTTTTTTTTTTTTTTTTTGAGAATGTTTCTTTATATGCCTGTCACCGATGACTTGCTTATAATAATTAGATTTTTTTTTCTTGTACATACTCCACAATCCACATACAGTCCACGCACCTTCAAACCAACAGACCCTAATGGATAATCATAATCGCCGTAATCCTAGTACTTATATTGCTCATCTAATTACGCCACCTCCGGGCTCCGTCACCGGCCTCCAGCAGATTTGCAGCTTTGCGTCAGCCGTGCATGCGCACGCCGGCCGCGTGACCTCCATCCATCGACCTTGTCCTTGCGTCCACCCCACCGCATCCTCTCCGATGGCGATCCCCACCGCATCCTCACTAGCTGGCTCACACACTCTCAAACCCGGCCGGCACCTTCGTCTCTCTTGCCTTCCGGACAACCTCGTCTCCCGCGCTCACGCAACCGCCCCTAGCACCGCCATGGCGACACCACGCGCATACACTGCTGCCCGCCCCGCGTATATATGCACCCATATCTATCATTGCATCTCCATCGAGACCGCTTGGTGGATTAACCTTTATTTCCCGCCAAATAAACAGACATTCAAATCTCGAACCTTCAAAGTAAGGGATCGATCGATCGATCGGCAGACCAACAATGGACGTCTCCGACCGCTCGGTGCGGCTGACGATCGAGGCGCAGCCGAGCGACCCTCCAGTGGGTACCCCGTCTGGGTTCCTGTCAGCATCGACGACGCCGTTCGACCCGCAGCTCTCAGACAGCTCGCCACCGCGCCCGAGCGTGCACTTGGCCGCCGACGACAACGAGGGCGAGGCGTCGTGCAGCGTGCGGGTGCGGCCGGACGGCGCCGCCGACGCCGGCGCCATGGTGGGGCCCGAGCGCCGGCTCACGCTGCTGGCGCTGCGCCTCGCCGTGCTGGAGAAGGTGGCCAGCAGGCTGGGCGCGCTGGGCTTCATCTGGGCCACCGTCGTGCTGCTCGGAGGCTTCGCCATCACGCTGGAGCGCGTCGACTTCTGGTGCGTCACCGCCATCCTCCTCGTCGAGGGCGCGCGCATCTTCAGCCGAAGCCATGAGCTGGAGTGGCAGCACCAGGCCACGTGGTCGCTCTCGCTCGCCGCCGCGGGAGGTCCAGCGTCCGCCTCGTCGCGAGATCCTTCCGCTTCGTCTTCCGTCGCGCTGGGGCTGGCTGCGGAAGCAGGAGCGGCAAGGCGGCCGGAACCGCCGCGGCAGCAGCGTCCTGCAGCAGCCACGTCGGCCGGAGCGGATGCGGATGGACCTGGACGATCTGGACCGCCTGGCCGAGCTGGAGCTGGAGCTTCCTGTCGGGCCACGTCGGCCGGCTCTTCTACTGGCTGCAGCTGGCGTCCGCGACGGCGTGCGTGGCGCTGTCCGGGGTGCGCCTCGCCAGGCAGGACTTCGGGGAGGCTGTGGACGCGCGGACCAACCGGCGGTCGGCGCTCGATATCTTCTACGGCCTGGCGCTGGCCGAGGCACTGCTGTTCCTCGCCGAGAAGGCGGCGTGGGAGTGGGGAGGTCACCCACGGCCGCCTGCTGGAGCGCGTGGCCGCCGAGTGCCGCCTCACGGGCGCGCCGGGGCTGCTCGCCATCCGCCGCTTCTTCTACGACGCCTACTCGCGGTGCGTTGAGGGGAGCATCTTCGACGGCCTCCGCATGGACCTCGTGTCCTTCGCCGAGGAGCTCATCGTTGAGGGGTCCCACGACGAGCAGCGCATCGGCGTCGGCATCCTCGTCAACGTGGCCGCCGCGGACACCTCGCGGCTCGGGGACGCCGCGCTGCGCCGCGTCGGCACGTCGCCCGCCGTCGTGGAGCGGCTTGTGGAGATGCTCAGCTGGACGGGACCCGCCGAGCGCGACGCCAGGGCGTCCGCCGCCCTCGTCGTGTCCAAGCTCGCCAGCAAGAAGCGCAACGCGCTCCGCGTAGCGGGGGTGCCCGGCGCCATCGAGTCCGTGTCGTCGCTGCTCTACGCCGACGACGAGGAGTGCAACCTCCTCGGCCTCCTCATCATCAAGAAGCTCGCACGTGACGACGACAACTGCAGCAAGATCGGCACCGCCCGCGGCCTGCTCGACAAGATCATCGACTTCTCCGCCATCGGCGTCGGCGGCGCGTCCCCGGTGGCTTCCACGTTCGTCATGGCCCCCGCGCGCGCCAAGGCCGTGCAGAGGTCGCTGCAGGTGATCAAGATGCTCGCCGAGACCACAGGCAGCACCGGGAAGCAGCTGCGGCGAGAGGTCGCGGAGATCGTGTTCACGGTGAGCAACATCCGCGACGTGCTCCTGCACGCGCCCGCCGCCCACGTCGGGCTCGGCGCCGAGGTGCTGACGCGCCTCGCCATGGACGCGGACGCGCGCGAGCGGATCGGCAGCACGGGCGGGGTGGTCGCTCTCCTGCTCTACATATTCCTCCTCCGGCCCAGCGGAGGCTCCTCCGACGTTGAGGCCGCCGACGCCGCGCGCGTCGAGGCCGGCGAGGCGCTCGCCATGCTGGCGCTCGAGAGCCCGCGCAACTGCGAGCGCATCCTCAGAGCCGGCGGCGGCAGCTCGAGCTCATCGGCCACCACATCCACCACCACCGCCACTGTGGACAGCCTCGTCGACGCGCTTGCGGACGCGGCCATCGGCGTCGAGGCGGGCAGGATCCTGACGAACCTCTGCGCGTACACCGGCGGGAGCAGCGAGTGGTTCCCGCAGCTCCGTCGCGCGACGCGCGCGGCGCGGCCACGGTGCTCCGGGACGTGGCCACCGTCGACGAGTCAAAGCCGCTGGAGGTGTCGCTGGGCCTCGCGGCTCAGCTGGTGAGGCTGATGGGCCCGCACGAGCTGGCCCACCACCTCGTCAACGCCGGGGTCAGCGAGGCGGACCTCGTCAGCCGGCTGGTCAGCGTGCTGGCGACCTACGCCCGCCCTTCGATCAAGGCGCCGCGGATCCGGAGGTTCACCGTCGAGCTCGTCATCGCGCTGCTGAGGACGCCGCCACCGCCGGCGAGCGAGAGGTCGCTGATCGCCGAGGCGATGGCCGCGGCGGGGATGGGCGCCCAGCTGCGGCGCGTGGCGGAGACCACGTCGGAGCTGGAGTGCTTCCACGTGTTCTCCGGCAGCGCTGGGCTGAGCAGGCACGCCGTCGGGCTCGCCGCGCTCGTCGACACGGCGCTCCAGCTCATGGGCGCCGTCGCCGACGCCGCCCAGCCCCACGTGTGACAACTGACAAGTGTGCGTGTGTGTGACTGTTGTGTTGCTGTTGCGTACGGGCAAGACGTACGCTGAGGAGAACTTGTTGAGTGTTACAGGGATTCTTTGATAAATTTCAACCAAAAGCATAATCGAATACTATTTCATTCGTTGTTCTTTTTTGCATGTAATTACGTCACTAATGACTGGGTGCAAGTGTCACGTTTCTTTTGCGTTAATTCTGTTGTGCGTGGACATGAAGCTGAAGCTGGTGGAGATCGACGCACAGTTTTGCAAGACGTGCAAGGAACAGAGAAAGGGATGTGTACTAAGATTCAGATGACATGGCAGGATGGATCACTTTTAAAAATTTAAACATACCAAATCACTTTTTTTAAAGAAGGGCCGGGGGAGGGACTTGGTGTCCTTTTTTTTTTTTCTATTTCAGTGTAACTAGTAGCTGGAGTCATTGTGTTTCTACTTTTGCTACCTGGTTCTCAATTTTGTGACACATGCCAGGGTTCTTTACTTCTTCTTTATCAATTGCATTAACTTGGAAGTGTCCTCATTATATGTACCTTGTTTAATTGTGTCGGTTTCTTACATGCCAATTTCAGTGCTAAAATATTGTTGTCCTCCTATGTTCATAATGATATTCTTGCTATGGTGCTGTTAAAATACCCAACGGGCACATATAATCCATCTCGGGTCACCACTGGGCATTCGGTAATACCGAACCGATTGGTTCGATTCTCGGTACTCCGCAAATTCGGTTCCGCAAAAAGTGGGGGACCGTCGATTCTGCAAAAGTGGGGACCGATCGGTTCCTAGAAAAGCTTGGTACCGAGGTGATTCGGTATCGGTAATTTCGGTTTGGTTTCGGTATTTACCGAAAAACTGAATCGAGTGAGTCCGCCGGTAGCGAGGGCAAGATGCGGCGAGGGTGAGCCGGGCGGCGTGCGGTGCTACTGGGGGGTGACATTGCGCCACGGCACGAGGGCGGGGCGAGGCCGCCGATCTGCGCCGCCGAGCGCCGTCGGCGCATGGCGTGACCAGAGGCGGCGGCGCAAAGGACAGCCGAAAGCAGGAGTGAAGGCCATGAGGCGCGAGATGCGGCGCTGAGCGAGCCACCGGCGGGCGGTGGTGCATGGCGGACGGTGGCTGCCGAGAGGGGACTAGAGGCGGCGGTGGTCGGCTAGTGCGCGAGACGGAGACTAAGAGGGCGTCGGGCGGCGGCTTCCCAGTGAGCGACGGTGCTGAGGTGCGGAGTGGAGTGGGGATAAGTCTGGACTCGGACCTAGGGTTCCCTTCGGTGGGCTATTGTTGGGCCTAGTTTTGCAACTTTCCATGCTAATTCGGTACTGATCGGTAAACCGAATTTACCGAGGTCCCAGAAACCAGGAACCGAATTTTTTGGTTTCGGTAATTCTCGGTTCGGTTTTCGGTAATTCTCGGTTCGGTATCGTTTTCTGTAAAAATCATGCCCAGAGCGAACCTCGGGTGATGCATAAGGTGATGTGACATTTGACACATATACAGGGTGTTTTTAAGGACGCGAGAGTTTTTTTAAGACCCACTCTCAACCGCTTGTAGGAAACCTGCTTGGTCCCCCTCCTCTCTCTTGACCGGCGATCTCACGGATGAACAGTGCTTGGGAGGTTAAATTATTTTCAGTCAGTTCCACCCCTAATTCTAAATATAGGGTAGTTTAGTATTTTGCATGTAGCACAACTTCTTAGCTCCATGCATCCAAATCAAGGAACTCCTACCGCGCTGGTTTCTTCTCCTCCCGGTCGCTGCTGATCTACTTTTCATCGCCGTCTCGGTGAGCACCCCCGGTTCACCACCCACGCCGAGAGGGCGCAGTCCGCCCGATCCATGTCTCTCATGCATGAGCATGATCAGATCGGGCGGCCATTAATGGCATGAAGTCGGCGGGGGTGGAACGTGGCATGCACGACGCGACTTGCCCGGGCGGCGCCTTCCCCACAGCCATTCGTCCCCATTGCCCGTGCATCTTCTCTCTAGAAGCCCCTCGTTATTTTTTTTTCTTTGATTCGAAGAAGCAAGTTGATTCGACAAGAAGCTGATTCACACATTCACAATAAGTTTAGGAGGAGGAGCTCCTCATCAAACTAAAAAGGCCATTGTACCCTTCAATGTTAATTATAATTCAGTTCCGTGCTATGGTTCCTACCCGCCACTTGGTTCCTCTACCTTTTTAACCATTAGATCAAACTAGATGGAGGGCTCATATTAATCCCAAAAGCGTAGTAAAAAATCTCAGTTTGAGATTGGGTGTGTGGATTCTCGATGGTCTAGGGTGTAGTTTTGGTGTTATCGACGAGGTGGTGGCGATGATGATACTTGATAATTAACAAAGTCTCTCTGATCTCTCCCAATCTTGACGATGTTTGATTATGTATGTTGATCTTCTTTAGATATTGGCAATAGGTGTCCTTATCAAAAGAAGCAATTGGTGCCTTTCGATGCTAGACCTTCTTGAACACTTTGTTTTTAGTGGTGAAGGACTATAAGCTTGTGCTCCTTAGAGGATTACTGCAGCCGATTTTTTTTTTTTTTTGGGTGACATGGAAAGAATTTCCATTACTCATGACTCGCTGCCAAATCGTCAACAACCAGATTACGCATACGAATTGGAATGCTGTCCACAATCAGCCGATTTTCTTTTAGTGGATATTAGATCTCGTTGTCAGCAACGAGTAGTTTTTACGTTCTTCAGCGCAGGCTTTGTAGGTGACCCTTTTCTTTGTTGTCTTTGTAGTGCGATCTCCAACAAACCAGGGAATTGTAGCAATAATCACATTTTCAACCATATAAATAAACATATGGAAATATGACCATTTATCACAACCATAATTCTGGGCATACATATGACCATTCACTACAACCATACTTCACGTCGATATGGATACATAAAGTTCATAAAGGCATACAAATGCCTATCGCAGCTCACAGTCACAGCCCCAATCATTCTTACGAGTTCATCCATCACTGGCCAAAACATAGATGGTTCATTATTTCTGTCATGCATAAGTATCACACAAAACAAAACTTGCAGTCAGCACTGCAGTCTTGCAAAACGAAACACACATAGAGATACATACCACAAGTCATAATTTAAACTGGCCACCAAACACTTTGATAGTCAAACTGGATACGAGTGTCACTGCTGCTCCCCACGATGCCTATAAATCCTTAAAAAGAGGACCAAAAAACCATGAAACGAACCATATAGGACCACCAACAGCAGCACCAGCAATCACATATGTGACCCTATCAGAGGCCTTATAATACTTCTCATAGGCCTCCTGGAGAGCCCTTCAAAAAGGATAAAAAAAAAAAAAGAACGCATGGATTAGGACTGCTTCAAGTTTAAATGAATGACAATTCAGAACATCAGATGCCGCAAATGACCAGTAAAGCTCGTACTTGAATTCCTTTTCCCGCAATGCCCGAAGGGCTTCACCCAGCTCTTCGACAGAATCATATTTGGTAACATCAAGTCTTTGGTACCCCAGGATATCCTACAGCTCGATGGTAAAAGGAAATATCAGATCCCTCTTATATCACAACAATAAATCAATCATACATTGATGCTTATATGTGGTGTCTCAAACTCTCAATAAACTCTCTTATGCCGTTTCAGTCCCCTGTATGCCGTGGTGGACCCAGGATTTCAATCACGGATAGTTACCCTAGCAGAAAAATGTAAATGCAATATGGTATGAACAAAACACAATGTGTCAATTAGGTAGTTTTCAAACAATTTGGTATACCGATACAAAATAACCAGAGTGCACAATAAATTTAAGGTGTCCCGTAATTACATCTTATATCTATATCTATATCTAATAACAAATAGGCATAATTTCTGCCGTATTTTTTCCGCCTCTTCTTCCATCCAGCCATACCCAACTCCTTCACCAGCTCAGTCTCAAACTGGGAGTAGGTCTCACCGTGCATACAAAGACTAGGAGTACGACGCTGGCGGTCGCCTACCACCCGCCGCACATCTCCTTTCACTTGGCCAGCCGGCCCCAGGCCCGGGTCCAGGTGCGACCACGAGCACTCGTGTGTCAGCATGCGCCGCACAGGGGCAGGGAGTGTTAGCTTCGTTGCCCAACACGCTTCGAAGAAATCACTTCACTGAAACAGTAGGTGGGAAGAAAAGGAGTGCAGGCCTGATGGTTTTATAGAATATAACTTGTCTCTAGAAAATGCCGTGTAATATCAGGAACAGAAGATCGAGAAAGAGCTTTAGCAAAGTAAGTCATATTTGAATTTGATTTTTGACCGAATAAGTCACAGGAAATTGTGGCCCTCTCAAAACCAAAGTTCCAATTTTAAATATTAATAACTGGAAGCAAGAAAACAAGTATTAAAAGCAGCGAGAGATTCAGACCTTTGAGACCCGTCAAAGTGACAACTTTTCCCAAAAAGGAGCAGAGTATACAAAAGTTTCAAATAAGCTCTTGTGGTGGGTTTGTGTGTTATGTGGAAATAATCGTTGGATAGACATATTTTGACAAAATTGTAGGGGCTAACAAATCCTAGCCTGTAGGAACTGAGACTAATCGCCACATATCCAAACAAGGCCGCCCGCAGAAATTGACCTTAATCCCCATACATACAAACAAGGCCTGGAGCGAAATCAGTGACAATTGCTACAAGATCAGCCCAACTCAGTTAAGCATCAGAATTACAATCAGAGCTACTCATCGCCATGCAGGATAACGCAATTGGAGATTAATCAGTTGTTCCGGAGCATCACATACGCATGGAGCAATATATTCATGTCGCGAGTGTTGAATGCAACTGAGAGCTGGGGGGGACGGGGAACAAACCTGGGGGGAGGGTGGGGAATCGCGGCATCCGCAGCGGAGGGCCTTCAACTTGCCGATCACAGAGCGCATCGCCATGGCACGGAGGCGGGATCTGGATGAGGACGGCGCAGGCACGGCTAGGGGTTTGCGAGGTTCGGCTGCTTCGTGTGTGGGGGTTTTGGGGGTGCAAGTGTCACGTACGTTTCTTTTGCGTTAATTCTGTTGTGCTTGGACATGAAGCTGAACCGGCCGGGTGGAAACGCATAGTTTTGCAAGACGTGATGTACTAAGATTCAGATGATAGGGTAGGATGGATCATTAATTTTGGATCTCTCTACTACACACTCGGGTGATTTATGGCTTCCTTTCACCCGAGTGTCAGATATATGAGAAGAAATCACTCGATTGTCTCAAGCAAACGACAACGAGTGATAAAAATAAGAAAATCACTCGATTCCCACAAAATAAGGAGAAAAGATCAACGATGCAAAAAAACATATCAACGAAAGGCAATTACTCAAATTATTGTTATGAAAGGCAAATATGAGGATATTCAAAAGAAAAAAAAATACAAACAAATATAGTCAAAAAAAAATTATACATAAGCATAAACAAAAGTTTACACCAATACTACAATAAATTTACAGCGCGCAAAACATTGTAAATTATATATTTGGTGAATATAAATAACAAATAAACTATAAACTGAGGAAAACAAATAGGAAGCGCGCATGGGAGAGAAACGCTAGCGAGAGATGCAGAGGAGGAGACGGGTAGGAGCAGGGGAAGAAGGCACGTGTTACCGATCTACTCCACTCTATATATTAACTGGTACGGGATACAAGGTCTCGGGCTCCGGCAACCGTCGTCGCCCGTCGCTGATCGCCGCAGCCGTTCCACGGCTCGGTTCTCTTAGATGACAAGTTCAAGTTCGCATCCTACTGTCTCTAGGTACAAGAAGGAGTCCCGAATCGGGCTGCCTCCGCAACGGGCCACGCAGGCCGGAAAACATAAAAGAATTGCAAATGAGCCCAATAACTATTTTGACTAACTCGGCCCAATAACGAAAGCATTTAGCCTCCTGGCCCTCTTCTCCTTCCTTGGCTCCGGCTCTGCTTCACCAGCATCAGGTACTGGTGTTGCCGGCGACGAGGTGTGGCCGGTGACATCCCTCCTCCTTGTGAACCAGCTTGTCCCCAAGCTGGTGCACTGGGAAACTGCTGATGGAGTGGGACTTCATCCTCCCAAGTATTGAGTTCGTCAGGTAAGAAGGACCATTTCACCAGTACATGTGGTACCATGGTGTTTTGATCAAGACGAAGACGACGGTCCATGATAGCTTGTGGAACCTGCATTTGATTAGTTTCATCTGGGAGTTCAGAACTTACAGGAGTGGTGGGAGTCACTGCCTTTTTGAGTAAAGACACATAAAAGACAGTGTGAATGTGATAGTCTTGAGGAAGCTTCAGTCGATAAGTTGATGTTCCAATACGTTCCAAAATTTCAAAGGAGCCGAAATATTTGAAAGCCAATTTGTTGGAAGAATGTGGAGCCAGAGAAGTCTGAACATATGGCTGTGCCTTTAGATAGTCTGTCTCACCCACACAGAAGGCTCTCATGGTTCTATGTTTGTCAGCTTGGACTTTCATCTTGTGTTGGGCTCTGATGAGATGTTGCCTGACCAACAGTTGCATGGTTTCTCTATTTTCCATCCAAGTTTTGAGATCCACATGCTGACAAGATTGTGCTATGTCAAAACCGAAATGCCTTGGCTCATGCCCATATAGTACATTTAAAGGACTCTGTCCCAATGAAGAGTGAAAGGATGTATTATACCAATACTCTACCATAGAAAGCCATTTGTACCACTTTGTAGCACTAGCTTGAACAAAGCACATGAGATAGGTTTCAAGGCATTGATTCACCCTCTCTGTTTGGCCATCAATGTTAGGATGGTAAGCAGTGCTCATATGCGAGTTCCACTTTCAGCGGGTTGAAGAGCTCTTGCCACACATTGCTTGTGAAAAACTTTATCCCCTGTCTCGACACCATAATCATTGGCGAGACCATGCAATTTGAATATGTTGTTCATATAGACAATCGCTACTTGTAAGGCAATATATGAAGGGATAAAGGTAAAAAAGTGAGAGTATTTGGAGAATTTGTCCACCACAACTAAGATGTTATTGTAACCGAGAAGATCTAGGGAGTCCTTCAATAAAGTTCAAGGTCCTTGTTTGCCATGCACCTTTCGGGATAGGTAAAGGGGCCAACAGACCTAGATATGCCACTCTTTCAGACTTTGCTTGTTGACGGATGGTGCATCGAGAAACATAGTATTTGACAAATTGTTTCAATTTGACCCATGCAAACAACTATTTGACTATCTTGTAAGTTACTTTTCATAACGCAGTGACCTCCAATAGCTTTGGAGTGTAGAGAGGATAGAATCTTTTGCTATAGAGTGATATATCAGACCCTACCCACAATTTGCCCTTATATCTGATGAGACCATCTTTGAGGCTATAGTAGCCTTGAGTAGTGTTTATAGCTAATTCAGAGAGCAACTTAATAGGTTTGGGATCAGTGTAAGAAGCTTGTACCTCTTGGATCCACACATGTTTGACAACAGAAATAGCAGCTATATCATAAGACTCAGAAGATGTGACTCTAGAAAGTGCATCAACAACTTTGTTCTCCACCCCTTTCTTATAAATGATTTTATAGTTCAGACCCATAAGTTTAGTCAAAGCCTTATTTTGCCAAGGTGTTGTCAATCTTTGGTCATCTAGATTGGTCAAGCTCTTCTGATCAGTGAGAATTACAGATAATGGTACCACTGCTCCACAACCATCAATATTGCAAGACATTCCTTCTCATATGTGGAAAGTCCCAAGGCCTTGACTCCTAACTGGTATAGGGTTAAATCAAGAGCAAAGTGTTCAAAGACCTTGAGATACTCGTTGGAGTTCACATTATAAATCTCTCAAGAGTATAGTTGACATGTTTTCTACAATAGTGAAGGTACTAGAAATTGTGGAAAAGGATAAGGACTGGAAAATTAGAGATCAAGCATCAAATCTTCTAGAGTAGTCTTTTGACTCCATCTTCTATTTGCATCTCATGTTGACTATATTAGGAGTCACAAATACCTTGTGCTTAGCACGCAACATGAAGGATCGGGACATAGTGAATGCTATTAACTATGTAAGAGCCACTAGATGCCAATTGGATGAGCTTAGAGGAGAAAAGTGGGAAAAACTAATAAATGATGTGTATGTATTTTGTGAGAAGAATGATTCCAAATTGGAAATGGAAGATGAATATGTTGATCCAAAGAAGAGAAGGTACAAATTTGGAATCACAAACAAGCATTACTATCAAGTTGATTGTTTCGTTGATATTATTTATTGGCTACTTCAAGAGCTTAACAAGCCGCTTCAACGAGACAAGCTCTCAATTGCTTGTAGGCTCTGCCTGTTTTTAGTCTAAGAGACTCATTTTGTGATTTTGATGCGGACAAGTTGTTGAGCCTAGCAACGCTTTTATCCACATGATTTTGATTCTCGGGAATCTGAGAGACCTTAGCAATGAACTTGGCCTCTACATATTTGATGTGAGAGATGATGATAGATTCTCCAACATACAAACTATTGCGAGCTTTCTCGGAAAATGGTGGAGACTAGAAAACATGATCGTTACCCCTTTGGTTTATCGACTTCGAAACTTGTACTAGTACTACCGGTTGCTCTTTGCTATAGTTGAGAGGATTTTCTCTGGCATGAAGATTGTGAAAACAAATTTGTGCAATCGCATCGGTGATAAATTTATGAACGATTGTCTTATTTCCTATGTGGAGAAAGAAGAAATGATGAAAGTCACGAATGAGGCTATGATTCGTCGCTTCATGAAAATGCAAGAACACAGATTGATGATAATTAAAGGTAACATAATGTATTTTGCCTATCTTAATAGTTTTGACCATGCTAATAGTATTTATATTGCCAATTTTTTTCTTCCTCTTTTATAGTCGCACCCCCTCTGTTATGCTCTAGCTTCGCCACTGCCTATAAACATATAGTAGCAATCCCCAACTCACCAAACAACATCATATTGTTTATGTATCATGCGAGTATGACGCCCATGATACACTTGACACTCCTATCTGAACGAGTATATAAATCTATGTCCTATGTCCATAAAAAAAATGCACAACACATATATTTAGCAAAAAGGTTTGCAAATAAAAAAATATATCACATGAAGGGGGTCGGGGCCTCGAGGCAATGGGCCAACGTATGGCCTGCCCGGCCCAACATTGAACGCTTGGTGCATAAAAAAAGCAAAAAAAGTTTGCAAATCTACTTACTATTAAAAGCTAGAAAATTTCGATTCACCTTTTTTTACGTCACGCCCTCACCGAATCTAACCTAACTATGCACGCGAAGTCGTGACCATAGAAGTCAGATTAGTAACCACAAGCCTCTAACACCGTGGGCAACATTTTCATCAACTACTGCTCGCACCATGTCTATCCCGGCGGTGGCTGCGGCGACCACCTCGGCCTCCCGAAGTGTTCCTAGCTTGACGTCATGTCTACGCAACAAACGTTCGTTTTCTATAAAAATCTATAAATAAATACTTTACAAATACATATCGAAGGGGTATCTTAGACTCCCAACAATAATTATCTTATCTACTACACCTATGTAGCTAAATCCCACTAGGGAGTTCTCTGATCTCTCCTTGAGCCACATCATCGATATATAGGTCCCACAAGCCTCTAACACATTACACCAAGGTGCAATACCTCTAGCCACCAAAGCACGTATGTACATGTTAATATCTGAAGTTCAAAGGGCGTCTCCTCTGCTCCCATGCAACTTTCTGAAGCCCAATCGTCAGTTGTGATAGTGATAGCATCATGCTACCATATGCGAGTCTGGCCGTCTTCCTGAGCACGTTCTGCCTTCCTCATATGATTTGATGCTCTATAAAAACTCTCTTCTCATATGTACAAGTTACGATGGTGATCAGATCAAACATATATCTCCAATGGGTCTCAGCGCGCTCATGTGGTCACTGTGCTAATAATCATCCTCTTCTTTTCATGCCTGTGCTATTAAAATGCATACGCAGTCACTACGCTCACCATTAGGCATGCGGTCGTTTTTGGCCGTGCCGTGGTCTACTTCTCACGTAAGATTAGTTCACGGTAAGCAGTCTGATTACTTGGATTACACATGTGTGTTTGTTACAGGGAGATCAGATTGAAATAGGAAAAAAAAAAAATAATCATATCATCCATGCTGCCATGCAGTAAGAGAGATCGATAGGGACATGGCAATGGGATCCATTCCCTTTTTTTATGATGGAACAACCGGACTTGCTCTTTTTTTTTTTTTTTTATGATGGAACAACCGGACTTGCTCTTTAGTCTTCCGCTCTTTTTTCACCTCCCAGGTTTGTGGATGCTGATTAGGACGGTTAATTATTGAGCTTCAAGAAATTTATCTACAGTACCTCATCATCGTTCGTTTGCTTGCTAGGTCATTATTTGATTGTTTTTTTTCTCTAATCAAAATCCCACAACAATGCACGGTAGGAGTCGCAGGACGCCTTTGTAGTAAATTGTATCACGAGCATATTTTCATCGGTGTATGTAGGATATCCTTTGTTTTTCGCTATCGCCAATCCTGTATGCTATGCACATGAGATGTGCCACTTGCCCACTTTCCTTTTATGAAACTGATTTACTTCCTTTTATGAATCTGATTGTTTTGCAGGACGACATATATCAGTCGGTTTTTCCTACCATATATCAGTTAAACTATGTTGTTCTATTCTTATTTCTCATAATAGTCATGTGATTAATATCCATATCTATTCGTTTTTTTTTTTTTTGCATGCATACCCAAAGAACGCGCGAATTTTTTAGTTATCTTATTTTACACACCCAGTCTCGAGATTTTCTACGTGTCACAAATATGTGTTGGAGTAAAAGTTGAAACAGAGTTGGAGACGGACATGTACAAATGAAAATGTCATCCATATACTCATGAATTCGAGGAAGAAAACAACCAAAAAAAAAATCATCGGGGCAAAAGAAAATTAGGAAGCAAAAGGTTCAAGCCTCTTCCTGAATCCTTTTTTGTTCACCGGAGTTCATATTGAATCCAAATCAATAAATTCTACCTCCATAAGATCAGACTACTCATAGGAATAGGAGTCCTAATATAAGACACGACAACTCCTCATCAAATCAAACCAATAAATTTTAGAGAATAAAATCATGGAAATCTGAGGAAGAAACTAAGAATCGGGATGAGGAGACCTCCTCGCCCGGACACTCGATACATTTGCTATCAACACAATTACCGGACAATAACGTGTATCCTATTTCGATGCGTGGATACCTTCATGATTGGCACAAGTCTCACACAAAAATTATACATCCCGGTGGACATGTTTTTTTTTTTTTTTTTTTCGAGGGGGCACGGGCATGTTTTGTGAGTAAAAACATGAAGGGGGCGTCGGGGCCTCGAGGCAATGGGCCAACGTATGGGCTGCCCGGCCCAACGTTGAACGCTTGGGCCTTCACACAGCAGGAATCAAGAGAAGCTAATGCTACTCGGCCCATCAAGTCGTCGTCCTCCTCTGACCCTCGTCCCGCACCGCGACGCAGCAGCCGCAGCGTCAGCGGCACGGCGCCTCTAGCTATTCCCCGGTAGGCCATGTCCGGCGGCGGGTGCAGCGTACGCGCCATCTGGATCCTCACGCCCAGCAACACCGTAGCCTTCTCCAGGTACCCATCCGAGCTTTTCCGGTCACCGTCAGGATTGGCCCCTCTGATCCCATGGCGCTCACCTCTTCCTCCCTTTCGCCAGGCGATTCGCGGTGGTGGAGAAGCGGTGGCGTGCCGCGTGGGAGGCGGTGGAAGGCGACGGAGAGGAGGACCGGAGGGCTCCGGGGCGGCGCCGACGCCGCTGCCCGCCGACCACGAGATCGCTGCCGCATTCGCCGAGCGCCGGAGAAGGTTCACTGTGCCTTTCTCTTGGTCCTTGAGCCTTTCTGTGCTGTGGATGTTGAAATACTCCTTTCAGTAGCTAGTTACTGGATTTTACTTGTGAGTACAAGTGAATTGGGACGTGTGTTGCGACATTATTCAGAGTTTCTGATTAATGATAAAGTGGTACCCTTTTTTTGTCCGAAACCATACTACAACCTGAAAGCCCCTAATGCATGTATAGCAGCAAACAAATAATACAAGAATTGCGATTAATTTCTGCACTTCATTCTCTGAATCTGTAAGTAAGCCTGTGTTGTTGTGGCATAATTCAGTAATGCTGTTGGGTGTGAAAACAGATGTGGACATATTTGACAGACATTTGATGCTCTGCAGGGAGGGCACTGCACGTGGTTCAGGCATCCGTACAAACGTATCATCTGTGGGACTGGATTCTTGGGTTGATGATCCAATTACCCGCCACATTATCTCACTACGCATGGATAAAGAGGAAGGGGATGGCTTTATGCTGTGGCCTGTGGTTCTGCAAAAGCGTGGAGGGTATTATGTCCTTGTGTTGCCTCTGGTCGATCCTCAGCCATTTAGAGCATATGAGAATCTCTTGAAAAGGCCTGATTGTGGGAGTTCGGCCAAGGAGAACGACAATCTTTCTTCTATCCTGTTCAATCTTCCATGCATAACAGGGTAATGTAAGTTTGCTTACCTACTATTTTCTTGTTCTTCTTTATTCAAGTTTTTTTTTTTTTTTCTTTTTTTCTTCTTTTTTTTTTTTTTTTTTTTGCGAAAATCTTCTTTATTGAATTTTCATTCTGTTGACCATCAACCAACCTGCAGCACTTCATCAAATGTATAAAAACTTGTGCAAGATTTTTTTAGAAACAGAGAGGAAAGCCCCAGACCCCCTTTAAAGATATTTTGAAAGTGATATAACGACAACTTTTACATTTAATTAACAATCATGATCATTACATGAAAAGTTGATATAGTTCAACAGCAGCAACCTAACTGGCTTGCACTTTATGTTCAATGTAGAGCATTTATGGTTGCTCATGTTGTTGGGGACATAATTACTGGCGATATTGCTGAACCTGAGGTGATCGTTAGCTCTGGGCCGTCTGTTGGTGGACTCTTGGATTCACTGACTGGAAGTATAGGCATTTCAGCACGAGCAAAGCCTATTGCCGCACCTGTTGCAGCACCAACTGCATCACTCTCTTCTCCTGTTGGTGCTGCTCAATCAGACTCCTTAAAAAGGTGGCGTAAGGCCTTTTGACAAGGATTTATTGCGGAACTTCATCATCGGTGCAATGCCTTTTTGGTTAGTGTTAACAAAGCGTCCTATCATGGCATATAAAACTTCATGTTCTCTTGTAAAGTTTCTTCATGGATACGCTAATGAACCAACTTAGCTAATAGTTTGTTTTGGCAGGCACACCTCAGGATCTCAATTATGCCAATGTTACTTGATTAGAACTACTGGATTTTCTGGTGATCCTCTTCCGACAGACCAGAAACAACCTGCCTGGAAGCCCTACCTGTACAAAGGGAGGCAAAGGATTCTCTTTTCTAGCCTGGAGACTATAAATGCTGCACTGTATGACCGTGATGATGTGCCAGATTTCCTTTCTGTTTCAGGACAAGTGACCTGTAGGGCTGAACTTGAAGGACTACCTGATGTTTTCGTTGCCATTGACTGGGTTAAAACTGCTCATGTCGAGGTGTCCTCATTCCATCATTGCGTTCAAGCTTCAGAGCCCATTGCTAATAAGCAAACCCTGGTTTTTCAGCCACCATTAGGAAATTTTGTATTGATGCATTATCAAGCACCATGCAACATTGCTCCTCCTGTTAAAAGGGTTCTACCAGTTGTCCATGGTTTCTGAAAATGAAGGCGCTTTCCTATTTAAGCTTACATTGATGGAGGGTTACAAGTTTCCCTTCATTATGGACTTTGCATGATTACAATGCCATTCCCTAGAAGAAGAGTTGCATCATATGATGGAAATCCATCAATTGGGACAGTTTCAATGACAGAGCATTCAATCGAATGGAGAATTGTTTCAAGTGGCGGGGACTCAGTGGTAGGAGCATTGAGGCTACATTCCCTGGTACTGTTAAATTTCTTCCTAGAACAGTACAGAGAATAAATTCATCATTTCGATCAGTTTCAACCACCGAATATACTGAAGATAGTGACAGTGAGCATGATAACACTAAGAATGGAGCTAGTTTGGATGACTACATCATGGAAAAAAATCAATAAGGATCTTCAGGCAGTTGATTTAGAAGAGCCATTGTCTTGGCAAGCGTATAATTATGCTAAGGTATGCCTCTACCAAACGTTGTACTATGAGAGCTTGAGAAACCTTATTGTCAGTTCCTTTTGTTTTGAATATGGGGTCGTAAGTAATTACTATACTGGGAACGGTATGTTTGATCCTCCTTTGTCATATTCCCTTTTTCAGCCTGGTAGCTAACTATGTTGGTTCCATTGGCAACTGTGAAACACTTGACTTCTGTCGTATTTCTTCGTATAGTATCTAGGCCCAAAGCTGATAAAAATATAACTGGAAATCAGTATTACACTTCCTTTATACTAACTAGGAGTATATTGTTGGTGCCATATGGGACCTGTTTATCCTTCTATGCATTCATGTTGTCTAATTTCCAAAGACTTCCCTAGATTCTTGTCTGTCTTTTCTTCTGTGTAGTTTCTTATTAGGCTTCTTTCTTCTCAGTTGATTGATTATGAGCCATTTCTCTAGGTTTCCTTTAAGATCACTGGAGGCACGCTGTCTGGTCTTACAATTGATCCAAAATCTGTAAGTTACAAATTACCTTTCTCACTCAACTGTAGTGAGCTGTCATCAATAAATCCATCGTTTGGCTAAAATGAGACATTGCTGATAATCACTGCGTTTTGTTAAGCTGCAAAATGGCAATCACACCTCAACATGCCGCATGCGTTTATAGATTTATCTAGCTACCTGCCAACAAACACCTATGGAAACCACACCATCTAGATTAAAATGTTGTGTTATTTTGGTATTAGCTCAAGTTGGAGAAAATCATGTCTCAGTTTGAAGTCAGGAAGAAATGAAGAATGTATTTACTCAAGATTTTCTGCTTAAACGCTCTCCACCTTGAAAGGCCCTTTTTTTTGTCACCTACTCACTGTGATTATGTTGTACTGCTGCACAGGTGATAGAATAGGTATTGAGGTTGCATTGTGCACTTGTGATAGTGCTAGAAGTTCTTTGTTTTTGTATCTGATGCTTTATTGAAATGTATATATGAACCAAAATACATTGTTTTGATGCTGTAATGACCTCCTCTGCAGGTAAACATCTATCCTTCTGTAAAAGCTCCAGCTGAATACTCAATGCAGGTATCATGATCTTGAAAGCTATACAATTTTGCTCCATCAACCATTAAATAGTGAACCTGCTGAAATTAGATAGCAAGTTTAGCAGCATTTTTGTATTAAAGTCTTGTCTTCGGTCACCCTGCAGTTGTGTATTTCAGTGCGGAGATAGTGATAAACTAATGCACACTTGATATGCCACCACAGTGCTTTTTGTGGCTTCTCTTACAAGAACATCTCTTTATAAAATGGCCACTTTAGAACTTCCTGTCGTTTCTATTCATGTTAAGTTTTCAGAAAAATTTAAAACTTTTGCTAAAAAGCCGCCAAGAGACCAGAGGAAGCGAAGCTGTCTCTGTAGCACTTTAGTACTGAAGAAAAACAATTACAGTACGTGCTGCTTTAAGTGGCTTTGGTAGATGACTATTCTTCTGATGCGCTTTTCAGCTTCATCATGCGTGTTACTTACTAATAGAACACTATTTGCCTGATCTGTCTAAATTTGAATTCACATGGTTATGACTAATAGATGCAAGAGTCTGCTTGTGAGAGGCATCGATGAGATATTGGTCTTTTGACAACTGACATGATGTGCGTTTTGTTCACCCCTTTGACAGGCTTCTTCTGGAGATTACATACTGTGGAACACCTTAGGAAAATGTCCGACAGCTGCGTTGCCTAGAGAATTATGACTGTCAGTGTTTCCCAGCATATGATGCCATCATCATATTTTTGTGCCTGTCTTTTGCTGCCTGTACAGACTGAGTTGTTCTCATTGTTTATCCTACCAGATCTGTGCTGGGAAGGTTTAGTTCCTTTTGTATTTTGGAGTTCCTTTTTTTTTTACCAAGGAGAAAAACTATAAGCCTACCAAGCACGACGATGAATACCGTCTTGAAGCCATGATGTTATGGGCAGTGGAATTTTCCATCTGTTGCGGTCGTGGACCTTTTGGTAGCTATTACAAGTGAGGATTTGATGTACCAACGAGATTTAAGCGAGAAATCCCTATTACATGCTGCTGTTGCAATGCCTTAAACAAAACTACTCTTCCATCTCAAAAAATAGATGTCACTATGGGAGGCGTGTCACGCTTTTTTCAACTTTTATGTTTGTAGAAAATATGTGCAACATTTAAATTTTTAAATAAATTTGTTAAAAAACTAGACTTAAAGATCTTTCCGGCGATACTAATTACTTAACATAAATATTTATATATTTTAATATATAATTCTGGGTCATTTTCAAAACTACAAGGCGATAATGGCGTATCTATTTTTACTACAGGAGTGAGGCTCATCACATATTATTATTTATACAATCCCTTATGTTTAACTTGTGTCACGTTTTGGTTAGGGAAAACCTAATTGACAATCTGAGTGATTTGGATTTGCTAATCCGGTTGTTGCTGTGCCGCCGTGCATAGTTGTGGTCAACTACGATGTGCATGTTCACTGAAACAAGGTGTTCTTTGCCATCATGCATGATGTCATCAGAAAGCATCTCACTCAATGTCTCCTCTTCTCTTCTGTTGCTGAAAAGATGTAGAAAACCTTTTCTTGTTCCAATCCAATGGTGCGGGTGCAACGACGAGGCTGCATAGCATAAAGCAGGAGAAGGCGGCGATTGGAAATGGCACTTTTTTTTTATTTTTATTTTTATTTTATACAAAAAGGTAAAGAAAGGGTAGCCAATTTGACTAGAGTCTGCTGCCACTTCCGCGCAGCCCCCTCTCCACTTTCATCGGAATCTGAATCCATAAAAGCAAAAAACCACACCAGAGATTGACTGCCATCCATCGCTCCTCCCTCCACCTGATTGATTGGTTCCACTGCGAATACCTGCGATGAGTGCCGCCGTGCCGCCGGCGATGGACCCCGCGGCGGCGGGGAGATGGCGCGGGAGGCCGCCGCATGGTGCGCGCTGCACGGCCTCGTCGTCGGGGACCGCGCCGACCCGGTGAGCCTGAGCGAGCTGCTGATTCTTAGCTTCCCTAGAAATTTCTAAAGTACCGATTCACCTTGCTAACTAGTATGAGCGAAATTTTTATGCACCAAAATGGTGGCCTTAGAAATTGCTGTTAGATCAGTAGTACTATGAAACATTTTGGTAAGGTTAGATAGAACTGGATGCAACTATAAAACCATTATTATCAGGGGTCCAGACACCTGTGAAAAGAATCTTGCTTGATTGAACCCCTGCAGAGATCAGCGACAGTCCCTGGAGTTGGTTTGGTTCACGCTCCATTCTCCCTGCTCCCAGCACACCTTCCAGAGCCCTTTTGGAGGCAGGCGTGCGAGCTCGCTCCCATTTTTAACGAGCTTGTAGACCGTGTTAGCATGGATGGGAATTTCTTGCAAGATGCTTTGTCCAAGTACGTTTTTCTTCCGAGTACCTAAAATGACCATCTATGTCAGAGATTCAATATTTCTATGAAACTGTTAGACTGATGGGATTGGCTGATCATGTTATAATTTCAGAACAAGGCAGGTTGATGATTTCACATCTAGGCTCTTAGAAATTCACAGGAAAATGATGGAAATAAATAAGGAAGAGGTAATTTGCTCTGCTTTACTCTCTTTTTTTTGTGAGAAAAATTTACGAACCTTTACTACTCAATTTATTTATGAACCTCACTACTGTTAAGCACATCTTACCTCTAACTTTGTGGTGCCAACTTGTTAACCTGAATATTAAATATTAGTAGGCATTATCTCAAAGATCTTTTCTCCATCATCTTTTTGGGGTTGAGGAAGGTGGTAGTGTTTTTGTGTGGAAATATTGAACATTGATCCAATATTTACCAGAATATTCGCTTAGGGTTGCACCGATCAGATTATATGCTGGATTCAGAAACAAGTTCTCTTCTTCAAATAGAGCTCAACACCATTTCAGCATCATTTCCTGGGCTTGGTTCCTTAGTTAGTGATCTTCACAGGTAACACCCAGCCATTCTTTTTATAATTGGACTTCCTTAAAGCATAGGAGTGCACTCTCTTTTTTAGAAGCTCATAAAACAATTAGAAAATGCTGTCATGATTTAATGAACACTTAGGATGTAGAAGCTATGTTCTTTTTAAAATTACAGATTTGTCAAACTTGCTAAATTAGACATGGTAGAACAGTAGTTCTGTAATAATGGCCACTTCATATGTTTAATTTTACGTTCGTATGGAAAATGAAATCATTAGTTATCCACAGAGATATCCATCATGAAGTCTTCATGCATGATTTTTTTAGTAGCATTTATTTACCTTGCTCATTGTTTTTCCGCTTTACTTGTACATAGACTCTCTTGGCTTTGCATCCTGTTTCCATTATTAAAAGGAGAAGAAAAGGAAAAATGAATGACAAGAATCACAAGATTCAGTCAAGTAGCACACACTGCAAAACTATTAATCTGCAACCACATTACTGATATCAGTTAAAAACTTATCATTCTAAAAGGAAAAGCTAGAGATATATTATGTATCCACTGCATGCTTTTCTTGTAGGACGAAGGTATATATAGTGCTAAAGAGATTCTGTTGACAGCTCCAAGTTCTGTGCATACATTTTATTTCTATTTCTTACCAATGAATCTACCTGGACATTTCTCTCTCTCTCTCTCTCTCTCTCTCTGCAAGTGGGGATTCTTATTAGTTCAATGTGTTCAGCATTATTATTGGATCTTCAACATGATTTAGATACAAAATTGGTCTGCAGGACCTTAATTAAACAGCATGGGACTTTATTAGGTCTGGAACATAAGAGGGTTCCTGCAAATGCAGCTAACACTCAATTTGCTGAAGCATTGGCCCAAGCATGGGCAGAGTTTAACATTGACAGGTTTGATATGCTCTGTTTGAAGATATATGTTTCTTATGCATTATGCTGCTATTTAATGAATATTAATTGTTATCTTTTCCATTATTTTTTCAGTGCTGTAGTTATGATGATTGTTCAGCCAGAAGAGAGAAATATGTATGATCAATACTGGCTTTCGAAACATTTGCAAGACTCATATCCTTTTTTGTTCTGCCTTCATGTTTTCTGTAATGATCAAATCTATAATTCCTTGTGTTGCATTCATACTTAGTAATTAACTGTTATTTGGTTTGACTTTCAGTTTTCTTTTTTAACCCATGTAACTGCTATACCTTTTTTAAGTTTCCCATCCTTAAGTTAGTCTTGTCATTGCCTTCACACCTACAAGAGTTTCTTCCAAGTCTTGGGGCTAAGATTGTTTATTATTTTGGGATCAATTTCAAGTGTTTGTTAACTATTTGTTCCTGAGCACTATGAAAAATCATAAGACCAAACTTGTGTTCCCTTGACAATTTCTTACACATGGCATAACAACTATAAGGAAAACCTTATCACAGGTGGAAGCTGAAGGCCAGGTTCTCCCAGATGGAACTCTTCTTGTGTACGAATCCTGATTGATTACTGATTTATGCATAGCATTTTAGCATCACCTTAACCATTCAGTGTGCTGGGTTTATACTTATCATTTGATAAGCATCAATCTTTCATTATGCTTATTAATATGCATTTTTAAATGCAGAGGTGGCCAGAAAGTTGCCGTTGTGTACTATAGAGCTGGCTATACACCAAATGATTATCCCTCAGAAGCAGTATGAATACGCCTTTTGCCTTTTGTTAAGAATCTTTTATGTTTCCAGTTATGAAAACTAACTGCCCAAAAATAAAAAAGAAATTCAGACTTTTCAGTCTTATCCTTAATATATTTGGGTGGTTCTGTATTTCCCTGTTACACGTGAACTTCATTTTCTGTCTCACAAATAAAGTCAAAATACTTTGATTTGTATTGTTTGGTATATCAGGCGTATCCATTCTAGTCCCATATTGGAGACGTAGTGACATACTGTTTGCTTTGGTTGATGATAATATGCTTAAATTACCATTATGAGCTTCATTTATGTTCTAGGAATGGAGTGCAAGACTTATGATGGAACAATCATCTGCTGTAAAATGTCCTTCAATATCATATCATTTAGTGGGAACCAAAAGATTCAACAAGAACTAGCAAAGCCTAGTGTGCTTGAAAGGTGATTATATTTTTTCAGTGACAAAGATTAGTACTTGAACATTTCGTCATGTGCATATTTTGTTCCAGCATTTCTCAATTGCTAAAATATAATTATTGGATCAATAGTCTTTGGTAAAATATTTAAAACTTCACCTTTTTCTTACTGCCATGTGTTTGGTCCATATAGGTTCCTTGAAAGTAAAGAGGAAATTGACAAGGTTCGCAAATGTTTTGCTGGGCTATGGAGTTTGGAGGATGAAGAGATTATAAAAACTGCAGTGGAAAAACCTGAGTTGTTTGTATTGAAGCCTCAACGTGAAGGCGGAGGTTTGTATTTCCATTGACATATGCATATCATTTCTTACTGTTTCTTGAATATGCAATTTGTGGACAGGAAACAACATCTACGGTCTTGATTTGAGGGAAACACTTGTCAGACTCCAGAAGGAAGGAGGGATGCACTTGCAGCCTACATACTGATGCAAAGAATCTTCCCAAAAGCTTCTCTTGCTTATCTGGTTCGTGGTGGTGTTTGCCACGAGGGTCTTGCAATTTCTGAGCTTGGAATATATGGAGCTTATCTACGGTATGGTAACTTCTGAAACTACGATAGTCAATAGTGCTTTGCATATGGTGCTGGGTTTCTTTTTTTTTTTTCTGATGAAGAGTACTACGCTGCTCAATTTCTGATCAGGAACAAAGATAAAGTGGTCATCAATGAACAGTCTGGTTACTTGATGCGGACGAAAAGTTTCTTCATCAGATGAAGGTGGAGTAGCTGCAGGATTTGCTGTTTTGGATAGCTTATACCTGACTGGCAAGGTGATGTCCAATCGATCGACCTTCTTACCCATTATTTTTGTTTGGATGGATAAACAATTTCTAAACAACATATCTTGTTTTACATGTTTAGACAATTTTAAGCAGACTAAAAAATTGTTCACTCTTATTAGTACTGTTTGAAAACCCTGGATGAATTTTCTTTCATGTGGCCAGGTCAAAACAAATGAGATTTTAGAAAGACTGTTTCATTGAAATTACATTCTGTGTCTTATTAACCAGATGCTTAATATGTAGTTTACTCAAACTGTCTTCCTGACATGTAATCAGCAAAAGAGTTTTCCTGTTAGGAATTAGATCTGAAAAAATGCTGGAATCCTCTACTTGGTTTACCTAGGCACAACTTAAGTGTCTCAAATTCACCTGCAAATGTCTGCTTTGCCCTTTTCATTACTCTGTTGTCTGTTGTTAAAAGGTCATCCTCATTTGCTTGCTTCGTGCAGTGAGATGAAATAACAAAAGGAGCGTCAGCTACAACTTTCAGTGGGGGCATACACCGACAATGGATCATCATATTCTGCATTTAGATCGACATAGAATAAACTAGTGCCATTTCTGTGACACCACCGCGTCACATTGTTTGATGATGAATTCCTTCTGTCTGTCCCTGCCAAGGGTTGAGAATAGACATTATTATGAGTAGATCAAATGTGCATGGGATCCATGGAAATAATGAAGGATAAACCATGTGCTCATAGCTGTGATGTATGCCGGCGGTGCTGTTTCTTGTTCCTGCTACCCTGATAGCAACGGGAAATTCTGTGTTTCTGTCGCGGACACGTGGTGGTGTACACCATCAGCGTGAATTTAACCGTTGGTAACGGCAGCAGAAGAGTATTGAGTATTATGTGCGTGAGACCACCGTAAGCCCAAGCGAGACAGAAGTTTGTGTTCACAAGTGTTAAGAGAGGGAGATGTGTGTGGATTGTGGATCACACACCACCAACACACCACCAACTGGAGAGATATGTCCTACATTTGGTTTCATCATTCTATAGTAGATTCTAATGATCATGGACCAGGTAGCCTTCTAGGTGCATTTGGAAATGTTGGCAGAGGGGAAGAGAACACCCACCTGTTTTTCATTCATTCAGATTCAGATTGGCCTTCAAAAGCCTGATAGTCGAAATACAATTTTACGTGGAACATTTACATTTTGGGTTTATATGGCGCTAGCTATAATTGGTAGTACCATATTACTACTACAACGATCTCTTTGGTGTTTCTTCAACGCAGACGTCGATGTTTTGGGCTGTCAAAACTCTTAACGCGGGTTGCAAATGTCGTGCTTCCTCGCCTAGCCTAGCACGTTCGTCATCTCCACTTTATTCCTAGCCCTAAATGTCGTTGCGTGTCTGCTCTACCTTTACTGCAAAGCGTGCTTTCAGATTACTTCCTCTCAAAGCGAAGTCATCGCCTCCTCTGTAGGAGTCCCTAACAACCTGCAAAGCTGCAATCGGTGCTGAGATGAATTTGGGGCAACATGCCAATAGGTCGCATCGTCGCATCGGGGGAGCCCTTATGTGCTTTTGGGGCGCCTTGCACACAGTGATCTTACGCTTTGCTGCGGTGTCTCCCGCCAATATTTTTTTGGTAAGATAAGCCGGTACTTAGTTTGCAGCCAACAAGAGAACAAAATGCCTTGTCAAATATTTTAAAAAGGTAAGTATTTTCAAAATTTTGGTACTAAACTTTTTTTTTTTTGAATTTTAATTTTGGTACTAAACTAGTTATACATATATAAAATCTATTAAAAACTATACTTTGGCTTGGTAAAAGTTCACTTAACAACCAAAACCGCAGGAAAAGTGGAAGACCCTTTTTTCGGGGATAAAAAATGATTGTGCAACACTCAGCCCTGAATCTTGAAGGAGACTCTGTTTCATAAACAGGAGCCAGGCACCGGACTTTCCAGAAGCAAAGCGCTAAGCCAGAGCAAGAAGAGCCCAGAACTGAGCATGGTGCGTGGACTACCCGCCGCCGGGACAGCCCGAGGACCCCACCTCGCCGCCGTCGGTCGCGGGCTCCTTCTCGCGGCCCTCCTCTCGGCCGCTGCCTCCTTCCTCCCAATAGCCGAGTCGTCCTGCCCTCGAGGTGCAACTTCCCCCTTCGTCCCCTTCTCCATTTCCCACTCCCGGATTTGTTGCAACTCCCAAAATTGCCGCTTGACCTTGCCTCCCAAGTCCCAATATCACATTTTTTTTCGGTGTGTATGTGTGGATTAGCAGTATTATCTCTAGATGCACTAATTTGATATGAGAAAGTTCCTAGCGACAGAAGTGAGCATCTTTCTTTATACAGTTGTAGCAAGTCTTTATTAGTGTACTACTGATGATATTCTGATGTATACAGACAAGTCACTGGTGAGAGACATAAGCAGAATGCAGCAGAGCAACTATGGGAGGAAGGATTCTCGCATATAACTGTCACGGGTGCGCTTGCTCACGGGATGAAGGAGGTGAGGAATAAGCCCTAGGACAATAGTGTGTTTTCCCAAACAATATTGGCTTGAACAAGTATTCGAGTAGTGCAAACATTAATTGAATGCACTTATGTACCTGGATGCCTGATAATTCTTTGCTTCTATTGGAACTCCGGAATTAGACTGTAATTCTAGTTCGTGCGCTATGAGTTCAAATGACTTGTCGACTTGATCATGTGTACATATGCTTGATGGCTCAGGGCTCATATTTGAATAACAATCCATGGACAGTGTGGATGCTGATGTGATTCTTCTTGCTTCTTCACGAAATGTTTCCCTGCAGGTGGAAGTGTGGCTTCAGACATTTGGTCCAGGTCAAAGGACCCCAATCCACAGGCATTCTTGTG
Source organism: Hyparrhenia diplandra (assembly GCA_015847255.1). Taxonomy (NCBI): domain Eukaryota; kingdom Viridiplantae; phylum Streptophyta; class Magnoliopsida; order Poales; family Poaceae; genus Hyparrhenia; species Hyparrhenia diplandra. The sequence continues at coordinate 65,172 of JADLZK010000972.1, forward strand.
AAGAGGTTTTCATTGTCCTCAAAGGGGGAAAGACACGCTCTTACTGGGGTCGAGCTCTCTCAAGTTCCCAGGGCAGCCACAGGAAATTCCTGTCTTTCAGAATACCACATTTTCGATCCCTGTAAATGATCCACATCAGGTAAAAAGAGAAGGGTTGTTATTTGTGTGCACTTTTACTTCGTCTGATTTCCACAACGCTGCTGATTTTTTATGGTACTGTACCTTGTCTAGTTTCATGATCATGTTGGAGCTTATATTGGTGGGTAGGGTCTATTTGTTAATGTCTACATCATCTTTCTCTTTCTTGCAGGTCTGGAATTCTGATGACCACGAAGATTTGCAAGTTCTTGTGATCATATCACGCCCACCAGTTAAGATGTGAGCATGTCTTACTTTAACATTGTGTTTCATTCAATGGCATATGCTAACTGATCTATGCATACAGATTACTTCAGAGTTTAGAGTAAGCCATGTCAAGTGTGATGCATATGTGGGCTTTGAACCTTGTAGAGAGTATTCCTTATGTTTCCATATTGTTGAAGCCTATAGCATATTACTATACAGTTATTAGGAGTCCATCTCAGAACATTTTGTTTATGCCTAATAACAGTTATATGTCAAAACTTGATTCATATATATTTTATCCTTGTTTCTGAGAATAATCATTCCTGTTCCCAACTTCCCATACAGTTCTAAGTTCTAACAACTGCCAAGGCTTGATGAGTTTTTATTTCATTTAAATACCTTGTCAAGATAGATGCTGAAGTTGTAAGGACATATGATGATGTGGAAAAAAGAGAAAACCTGGAACCAGGGTTTATCCTGGATACCATTAAAAGTCTCACTGACTTCTTTTCAAAAACTGGAAAACTTCAAAAAAAAAAAAAAATGCATGCAAATGTAAAATGTTGACCTTATGAAAAAAAAATACAGACAAATATAGAATATTGATGTAATGAACATTGAACTCTGTTGCAAGATTTCTATAGATATGCTATATAGCTGAAGAAGTATTCAGAGATTGGCATTCTCATTGACATCTGATACTATTTATACCATTGTGATTTATTGACTTAACCTTCTTTAGTAATTGTTCAGCAGTATTTCTAGAATAAAATATCGTAATATTAATCACATGTGTCACTCTTTCACATTGTTACCATTGATATCGTTGTTGTCTTTGTCAGTACCATGTATTGTGTTATTATATGGGTATCTGTAGCAATTTTGATTATACAGCGAATATTTCATTGCAAGTAAATAACACACATATGAGCAATGAATGGTTTTCTGAGATTCAGTGACATCTCCTGTTACAGATTTATATATGATGATTGGAGTATGCCCCATACAGCTGCGAAGCTGAAATTCCCCTACTTCTGGGATGAGGACTGCTTGACTGCACCAAAAGATGAACTCTAGGTTAAGTGGTTACTGCGATTTATCAGCTTCATCCACGATCCTGGTGGACTACGATTCACATCTACAAGTCGTAAACCATTAGTGTACTCTCCACTTATAGTTTTGTGTTGTAACTCAGGGAAATACATGTTAGCAACGTTTATAAAATTAAGCACTTATGGAGGTTTTTTTTTTTTTTTTTTGACGCCTCTCGTTTGGGTATAGTTGTAGTATGCGCTCATGTACAGACTCAGACTAACCCCTACACACGCACACCTATAGATGTGCATGCAGCCCGTGGGGCCGTTGACACGGCCCGTGGCATGGGAATTTGGCCCGACCGAGGCATGGCGCGGCCCGGTGACCTTGGCCCGAGGCATGGCACCGGGCCGTGCTGGGCGATACCCGGCCCGTGGCGCGTGGCACGGCGGTGTAATGACAGGCCCGGACGACGGCTGATGAATTTTGGCCCGACCCACCATAATCCATATATATATGTGCAATGTTTCACTCTAACCCTAACTTTCTCCCTCTCACTCCCGATCCCGGGCAGGCGGCGGCTCCTGCGCTCCTCTAGTCCGCAACTCCACGCCCTTGTCGGCGCCGCCCTGCCCCGGTGGCCGACTCTCTCCTCGGCGTCCGAAGCTCGTGGCCATTCAGGACCTTCGCGCACGCGTCTTCCTCGCGTCGTCGCCGCCGCGAGACGGGCTCCACGGCCGCCTCCCCTGCCTTTCGGACGGCGTGGCTCCTCCGGCCATGGCCTTCTCGGCTCTCCCTCCAGCCTCCCTTCCTTGCTGTTCCATCTCCGGTTCTCCATGGATGGCGCGACTCCCTCGCCACCTCCGGCTCTCTCCCTCACGGCCAAGCCCGGCCATGGCCGTCTCCAGCACGACATGGCGCCGCGGCGGCATGGCGTGCTCCGGCAAGGCCTCCGGCGGCCCACGGACGTGCCTTAGGCGGCGAGCGCGCCAAGACGAGCCGCGGTGCCAACCACGACACAGCCGGCATGGTGGCGGCGCCCGGCCGGTAGCGCGACCGCGACACGATGCACATCTATAACGCCGCGCCACACTCCGCCCGCGTACGAAACAAACCTACAACTATACTTTCGGATCGGCTCTTCCTCCCTCGCGGCTGCCGGCCATGGCCGTGCGGCCTAGAAAGCGGTGTGGTACGGCGACGACGGCGTGCTCCGCGACGGCCCGACGCGGCCACGGGGCGTGCCTTGGAGGCAACAGCGGCCTGGCTAAAAGCACAGCCGGCATGGTGGAACGGCGCCCGGCATGATTGGCTCCGACGCGCACGATGCACATCTATACAAGACACCACACTCACGCCCGCAGCGTAAAACAAACCTACAACTACATTCAGATCACATCGCGTCCTTCGTGAGATCACCGGATCCATCCAGGCTCAGAGGCGGCAGGCACACGTCGTAATCCTTTTGTCGCCCCCGCTCCGTGAGAGGCAACATAATTTATTTGGGAAACAACGGTTCCCTGGTGGGAAAAAATCATGTGCCAAGCAGCGCTCAAACACAAGACCGGCGGTTTCCACAACTGGAGAACCAACCAACCGAGCTACAGCTCGTTCCCCAGCACTTATGGAGTTGAGCTATTGAGGTTTAGATTTTGAAACAGTATTGATTTAGTGTTGTTTGCTTCATAACAAATTTTCTGCCCCTTTATTGATCTTCTATGAACACATAAGTGCAAACTCTACCCCTATGAACACCTTTTAAAAAGTAAGGCGACAGATTTTGAAGTTTATGAAGTCACTACAGGTGCCTGTCGGCAGGGATGTCGCCTATCACTTAAAAGCATATAGATATTTGACTCCAACGGTCTAAGGGCAAGCGCAATGTGTGAAGTTCACATAGACTCTAGGGTGGGGCCCAAGTAAATAGACCATAATTACTAGGTGCCTGTCGGCAGGATGTCGCCTATCACTTAAAAGCATATAGATATTTGACTCCAACAGTCTAAGGGCAAGCGCAATGTGTGAAGGTCACATAGACTCTAGGGTAGGGCCCAAGTAAATAGACCACAATTACTACATCTTGCACAATGTTTACAACTCATTTTAGGCTTAGCATGGGTCCTGCAATACACAATAAATAAATCCCGTCTCCACCAACTACCCTCTCACATCCTCTCTCACTCGGTGCACACATGCAATGGCCTAACTGAGAAAAGCGGCCGGAGGACGAAGAAACAATTTTTTTATTTGGCTAAGATGCACCGTGAATCTAAGGTTGACTCTAAAGAATCTTTGCTTAGGGCACTCCCAATGGAGTATTAATGGTAGTTTTTATCTCTATTAAATAGCTTGCCAACTAAGCAAAATGGTGATGTGATTGATAGCTTAATTAATGAGGAAAGAGAGCACAAATCATAGATTGAGCAAGTTTGACAAGAAATGTGATGAGGGGTTCTTGCTTGGTTATTCCACTACAAGCAAAGCATATAGAGTGTGGAATAGCACTAGTGGTCAACTTGAGGAAGTGCATGATGTTGAGTTTGATGAAACTAATGAGTCTCAAGATGAAGAAGAAAATCTGATGTTGATGGAACCTAATTGGTAGAAGCAATGAAGAACATGGACATTGGACATATTAGGCCAACTCAAGTGTTTGATGTTGAAGATGACAAAGATCAAGTGCAACCATCTCTAATGGGTCAAGCTAGTGGTTCTCAAGTGCAAGATCAACAAGCTAGTACATCATCTCAAGTGCAAGCCACATCCAGTGATCAACCAAGTTCAAGCAATCAACTACCAATATTCCAAAACTCAAGTGTTGCTAGAGATCATCTAATTGATCAAATTGTTGGTGATATTGCAAGTGGAGTACAAACAAGAGGAAGACTTGTGGCATTTTGTGAGCACTTCGCATCTCCGCTCCGCCCAAGAGGTTTAACCCGCTGCGCGCACCGGGACTACCTTTGTGCGGTTCCATAGCCTTCCCGAGGTCTCCCCGTTCGAGCAGCTGGATGAGGTGTTGGCCATGACGCTGGAGAAGCTGCAATGCTGTGATATTGGATTATTTAGATTATGTTATTGTGTGATATTGGATAAAGAGTTGAAATGAGTTGAAATGCTGTCAAAATTATATGGATTATAAGTGGAAATGATGTCAAAATTTATTTAAAAATCTGTATACAAAATGTCAAAGAGTTGATACAAAATAGGAGTAAAAAACACAAACCTCGGGAAAAAAAATAAGGATAAAACCGGATGGACAAAGATGTCCTTTTTAACACCCCATGTGTACATATAACAGAATAAGAGTAGACTCTCCCTTCGTTTTGAAAAAGTGAGGGTAAAAATACAAAATTAAAAAAATGAGGGTAAAATCAACATTGCGTTTTGAAACGGAGGGTAAAACGCCAATAGCCCCCATTTGTAATATGGAGCAAAGCCGTAAAGGTGCAAAGGCAGAACCCAGCCGTAACTTATGGCAAAACCCAACAAAGGCAAATCTACACCAAATTCTCCTCTTGTTGAATGTAATGGATTTGTTGAATCTTATGGCCATTATAACTTATGATCATTATATTGTATATTTGGCATAGCCAGCCGTAAATTCGCTCCACCAATGGCCTGCTGTCGCCTCCTGAACTGTTGTGGAGAAGAGAGATCTCCTCGTTATTCAGGTTCATCAGTACTTTTCTGTCTTTTTTTAGAATCAGGTACGTCAGTGCTCAGCACTCCGTCGCTGAAACATTTCCAGCCCAGTTGGCCCGGGCCCGGCCCACTTCCTTCCCCCACATCATCTCTCTCCCTCTCATCACCGTCTCACACCCGCCGCCGCCGTCGCCGTCGTGCGCAGGCAGCGGCCGCTTGCCCGTGCGAAGATGCTGGGGTTCTCGACCGGCCAGCTGCTGGTCATCCTCGGGGCCTGCTCCGTCATGATGAGTGAGTAATCCACCCTCTCCCGGATCGGCATGTTTTGGAACTGACTGATGTTCCGGTGTGGACAACTTGGTTTCCTTCTATTTTGTTCAGAGCCCAGCGACATGGTGAAGATTGCGAGGACGGCTGGGAGGATGACTGGGAGAGCGGTCGGCCGCCTCATACTCGCTCGCCAGCAGCTGGACGACATTCTCGGGCAGTCTGCAGCCAGCCAGGTATATTATAGTTTGAATACACCCTTTTCTCTGCCGTGATCCCCTGAATGCACCCAGTATGGTGAATTCCGCAAAGGTTAATTGGCCTTCTGGGGATAGTAATGATTTTTTTCCCCTTATTCACTCAGCATCGGGCAGCCTGCTGAATTTTAAGCAGCGATTGCGCATTAATGTTTTTGCATCCAGTTTTCGGAGTGGGCTGTAGGGGAATCCTTGTGCTATAGGTAGAACAAGAAGGATTGACCACATTCACAGAAGCCCGTGCCCAAGTGTTCTTGTGGCATCCACCTTTCTTGTGAAGGGTGTATACCAACCTGTCCTCACTTTGGGTTCTTGTGATAGGTTGATTGATGCATAGCTTCGACGGTTTGTCAGCCACTGAACTGTTACCTTGAAAAAATTAAGCATTATGTTCATTGTCCTGTAATCACCCAATGTCACCAAATGGTGCACATGACTGCACACAATGAATGGGTGCCCATATTATTCCGCTTCACCAATTAGGTGCATAATTGGGCCAGTTGAGACATAATCACCTATTAGATGCTGCACGTACAAACCTTTCCTTTTTAATAAAGAACCCTACTTACACGTGGATATGGACAATCACCACGAGGCATTCTGATTTGAACTTACCAAAAGAAAGAGTTCACTAGGTGGTGGTGGTTGTCCATGTCAGCATATAAGCATGATTTTTGTAGAATCTTTTTTTGCATGTGTAGTATCACTCATAACCATAGGTGGGTAGCTGAACACCAATTATCAATTTTATAACCAAAGGTGTAGTATCACTCACTCAGGAGGCTGGCCATGGCGGCCAGGAGTTGATGCCATGGGCGATGGCGTCGCGTGGTGGAGGAGGCTCGCATTCCTTCGCAGGCGCGCTCATCAAGGGGCCACCTAGAGGCGCGCAAGCCTAGAACGCCGCTTTGTCCAATCCCTTCGTCGGAGCATGCGGATCGCATACGCACCATGGGAGGCGTGACGCAACTACGCAGCCTTGAGCGGTCTTGTTGAAGAAGCTTAGGATTGCCCACCCCCCCCCATCCATGGGGGCCGACACGTCCAAATTGTAAGCACGCAGCGTTTCACCCGGCCGCTATCTGTTAGGACGGGAATATGTCGCCGTGTTCCTCCAAACCCTAGAAGGCGGGCAATATAGTTCTTTGTACATGGGCCTCTATTGGGCCTTACACATATACACTAACACCCCCCACACGGTCTGAACTACCGGCGATCAAGACTGGACATCAAAGCAACACACACGAGGCCCCTCGGTCACAACTAGCCAGGCGGCGTGAGGCCGGAGCGAACTCGGAGAAGGTCGATGAGGGTAGACCCTTGGTGAAGATGTCGCCGAACCGGGAGGTGGTCGGTACATGGAGCACCCGAGCGGCGCCGATGGCCACCAAATCTCGGACAAAGTGCAAGTCGATCTCCATGCCGTCGTACGATCTTTGAACGGGGTTGGTGGAGAGGTAGGGCGGCAGATGACATTGTCACGATAGACAAGTGTGGTCTTGGTGGTGGCTGTGAAGCTCAACCAATAGGTGTCGAAGCCGGGAGGCCTCCGCCACACCGCTAGCAACAGCTTCGGTGCTCCGCCTCTGCCTTTGGAATGGGAGACAACCGGCCGCCGCTTGGACGACCGAGAGGCGAGGTTGCCGCCAAGGAAGACGGTGTATCCGGAGGTAGAGCGGGGCGAGTGTTTGGACAACCCGCCCCGGTCGGCGTCGGTGCAGACGACGAGCTCGGTGATGGAGACCGGTGGATCATCAGGGGCGAGTCAACGGTGCCGGACATAGCGGAGAAGGCGCTTCATCGCAAAGAAGATGTGGTGTCCGGGGATCATGCATGTGAAGACGGACACGCGCTGAGCTGCGACGCGATGTCAGGCTGGTGAAGGTGTGGTACGCAAAGCACCGGCCAAACTCCGGAAGGCGTAGGATCCGCCACAGGGTCGCCTTCATCGCCAGAGACTTCGCTGAGTATGGCCCGAGTAGCACATGGGCGACACGCTGTCATCAACCCGCTCGAGGATGTCGAGCATACCGTGTTGGTGCGGGAACAACCTCGAAGGGCGAGTCTCCACGGTGACTCCCGGGAAGTGGTGAAGTGGACCGAGATCCTTTATGGCAAACTCTGGCGCAAAGCCGATATAACACGTTGTAGAAGCGGCTGGCCGGAAGCTAATGAGGACAATGTCATCAACATAGAGTAGCGGGTGGCAGTCTCATCTCCATGGCGATAGACAAACGGAGAAGTGTCGACTTGGCCTCTCTCGAAACCCAAAGTGAGGTGGGTGACAAACCCAGAGTACCAAGCACGAGGAGCCTGCTTTAGACCATATAGTGACTTGTTGAGCCGGCAAACCCGGTCAGTGGCCGGAATCAATAAATCCCGTGGGGGCGCGTTATCTTTGTCTCGGGCAAAGTGCCATGGAGGAATGCATTCTTCACATCTAGGCGATGCATTTGCCAAGAGCGAGAGAGAGCAAGTGAGAAGATCATGCGCCTTTGTAGCTGGGCTTGACCACCGACCGAAGGTCTCATCATAATCAACCCCGGGCGGCTGGGTGAAGCCTCGAGTACCCAGCCCGAGCCTTGTAGCGCTCGGCATCGCCGTCGGCCCCCGCTTATGCGTCGGATCCACTTGCTTGTGACCACATTGTTACCAGACGGACGCGGCACAAGGGTCCCACGCCGGTTGGCAAGAAGAGCCTCATGCTCCTCTTCCATCGCGGCGCGCCCGGTGAGATCCGCCAATGCGGCCAGCGGAGCCCAGAGGTAGGTATCGGAGGCCGGCGACCCATTTCTCGTGGCGAGAGGGCCGCGGCGGTCGAAGAACACCCGCCAGCGTGCGAGTCACCATAGGATGAGTATGACGAGGGTCCCCGAATGATCGGGGCGGGTGGTAGACCTCGAGGGGCAGCGGGGGCCGACGCGCGGTGGAGGTGGCGGCGGTGGCGGTGGGCTGGAGCCGTCGGTGGCGGCGGCGGGCCGGCGACGAGAGTACACTGGCCGGCTGCCACGCCGGGTCCGGCCCGCGAAGAGGGGGCGCGACACGGGGGCTCGGGCCGCGTGGCCGGCCGGGGACTCGGGGCGCGCGGGGGGCTGTGGGGGGACTCCGGGGCCGCGCGTGGCGCGATTTGGAGGGGGCGGGAGCGGCCGTGGCGGGACGGCGTCGGGGGCCGCGCGTGGGCGCGACGGAGGCGCCGGGCAGCGGGGCGCGGCAGGGGAGCTGGAGTACTGTGAGAAAGTGGCGGAAGGTGGCCGGTGGGTGAGACCCAGGGTCGATCGCAGGGGGACTCCGGCTCGGGAAAGGAAGGTGTGGAAGAAGTGGAGTATGGGAAATCAGGCTGTCGAGACCACGTCTTAGGGAGATGAGTGCGCGGTGGGAGGAAAGATCGTAGCTTGTGGTACCCCCTTATGGTCAAGGGAGTAGCCAGGGAACACACCCGTGTCGGCGGGCGCGCCAACTTGTGAGGAGAAGCGATGGCGGCCATGTTTGGGTCAGGCACAATAGAAGACACGGAGGTGGTCATAGATGGGAGGGGGAACCGAAGGGGCGTGGTGTGGAGTGGGAGGCGGGGCAAAGTGGAAGGAAGGCGGTTGAGGAGGTGGGTGGCGGTGTGAAGGCTCTCGGCCCGAGGAAGCGCGGGGTTTACGGGAAGAAGTGTACGGACAAGACATGCTTGGTGAACACCCCGAGAGAGGAAGAAAAGCGGGGGGCGTTGTTATCGAACTCACGCCGTTGTCACTGGACGGCCTTGATGGTGAGACGAGGCGGAGGTGGACACCCGGGCAAAGAAGTGGAGGAGGGTAGGAAACGTCTCGGACTTAGCACGCAACGGAAAAGTCCAAGAGTAATGAGAGAAATCATCAACTAAAACCGGATAGTATTTGAGTCCGAAATGCTTTCGGCACGGGGAGAGGTCCACAAATCACAAGTGTACAAGATCAAAGGCATGCGTAGCATGAAGAAGAAGAAGAAAAAAGGAAGTCGACATGACGGCCGAGACCGACACGCATGACAAAGATGCTTTCGGCATGAGTGAAAGTACAAGAGATGTATGCACTACGACGAGGAAGCCGAGCCAAAACGCCGCGAATTTGGGGGGTGGCCGGCCGGCGGTGCAGTGGTAGAAGACGGCGTCACGGCAAGAGCAGAAGCGAAGACGGAAGGCGAAGAGTGTAAAGGGGTCCCGTGCTCTCACATCGGGAGAAGTGGTCGGGGAAGCCAAGTCCTTCACAAGAAGACCGAAGTGTCAAATTCGACGAGAACAAGAGTTATCGAAGTAAGGCGGCGAATAGAAAGAAGATTGTGGACCATCGAGGAGCAACAAGAACATTCGAGAGACGAAAAAGGACCCGGTGCGGGACCCACAGAGGTGACGGGAAGATGGGAACCATTCCCCACCATGATAGAAGAAGGATAGGAGGGTGGGGAGGTCGAAGAGTCGGCAGAGTATACCAAAGATCCGAGTGGTGTGGTAGGAAGCACCCGAGTCGACAATCCACTCGGCCGGCGGTGTCGACCCATGGTCTTTGAAGGATCCTGCGCCAAATCGCCTGATTCCACCCCCGGGAGGGCTGGACAGCGGAGGAGCCTGGCCGGTGCGACGGGAGGAACAGCCGAGTACATGGCGGCGGCCGGGAGTGGAGGTCGAGTGCCCTGACCTGCCCCGGGAGCGGCCACATGGAGATGCACCGAACCATGGGTTGTTGAAGGAGGGCTGGGCGCACCGGCCGGAACGGGAAGCGGAGCAAGAGGTGGAGTGGGGGCCGCTTGGACCCGGGGCCCACGGCGCCCCGTCCGGCACCGGCACACACCGCCACCGCGTCCACCACGCCGGCGGCGACCGCGAGCCCCCCGCTTTTGGGAGGAGGAGGGCGGCGGCGAGCACGGAGGTAGAGGCGGCCGCCGGTGAGGACGAAGAGCCGTGCGAGGGGCGGGTGGCACGGCCCCCATCCGGGCTCCTCAAGCCCAGGTCGTCCGGACCTGGGGGGAAGGTGGGAACGGTGTCCGACGGGTGATCAAGTCTTGGTGCGCGAGCCGGCCATTGAGGCCTCGAAGGATGTTGAGCACCGGGGGGCCGCGATCGTCAGCCCGGTACCCAATGTCACGAAGGCGTCGGCCTTGGTCTTCATCCGCCGGCATTAGTCGCTAGCGAGAGAGGTCCCCCCGGGCGAAGGCACGGAAGTCGGCCTCGCGGGAGAGCCGGGCCTCGGTGTTCTTGAAGAAGTGCCTCGATGCCGAGCCGGTGGTCGCGCGCGATGGCACCGTGAGCGGGGGACGGTGTCACGGAGCTCGAGGGAGATGGTCCCAGCGATCCGGGATAGGGCGCGACGTCGAGGCGCCGCCACGCCGCATCCCAGCCGCGGTGTGTCGAGGCGGACGTGGTCGTTGATGGCATAGCGGTGGGAGTGCGAGGAGCATCCGGTCACGCCAGCGGCGTAGGAGGTGTGCGTGGAATCGAGCACTGACGGTGACCTGGGTTCTTGGCGTGCGTGGCCCGGCGGCCTGGGAGGTGGGAGGTGGCGACCATGAGATCGGTCGGGTCGGCCAGCGCGGTGGAGAGGGCGCCGGTGGGTGGGTGTGCCGGCCGGGGAGGAAGAGGTGGTGCCGTGCTCCGCGACGGGGTTGGGGACGGAGGGACCTAGCGGGAACCGCTCCGCGCCGGCCACAGCGGCGAGCATGTCGGCGGAAAGTGCGCTCAAGGCTCCCAGCGGGCACGCGACCACGAACACGCCCCTGCGCCTCGAAGCTTGGACCTTGCCGCAAGGGAGCGCGGGCAAGCTCGCAGCGTTCGGCCGGGCCACCATCGACCAGCGGCCTTGCCGCGAAGAGCGCCGCCGTGAGTGGTGCATCCTGGGGGCATGCGAAGCGCGGGACCAAGAGGCGGTAGTAAACGGCGGCGGAAGGTGGCGGGGCTGTCGAGACGGGGCAGCGGCTGGGAGGGACGGGGGGCGGGGCGGGGAAGGCGGTGCACCGAACCCAGCGCCTTCAAGGCAGCAGCAAAGCGCCGGAACGGGGACCCCTGCGCCGCCCGCCGCTTCTGCAGCGCCAGCGCCCGCTGCGCCCGGCGGGCGGCGGCGGCGGCGGCTTCTTGGCGTCACCAGGTGCTCGAGGCGGCTCGGGGCGAAGGAGGAAGAGGAGGGAGGGGGGGGGCGGGGCGGGAGCCCACGCGCCCGCGATTTAAGGCGGCAGCGGCGCCCATGGCGAACCCGCGCCCGCGGCTCGTGTGGGGAGCGCCCCTGGAGACAAGGGGAGGGAGGCCGAGAGCTGCATCGGGAAGGGGGAGGAGGAGGGAGAGGAAGGAGGGCTGCTCGTGGGGCGGCGGCGGCGGCCCCGGCCGGTATGGTCGGCGGTGCGGGGGGATCGGGATCGGGAAGGAAAGTTCCTTAGGCCGATACCATGTTAGGACAGGAATATCTTTGTCTGTGTTCCTCCAAACCATGAAGGGTGGGCAATATAGTTGCTGTACATGGGCCTCTATTGGGCCTTACACATATACACTAACACCATCGACCGCCACCACCGTAATCTTGAAGCTTTTGGGCGCTGACTTGACCCGATCGCGTGGAACCTCAATATCTTTGGGCTTGAGGACGAAGTCGTCCCCTGCAGTAAGGCGGTCCATAGCAGACTAGTTGCACCATTTGTTTCATGTAAATTACAACCTCGTGTGAGCTTACAGTGTATCGGTAATCTTCGGCTTACCGTTGGGGTGTAAGGATTCTATATTTCTGCTTAATGATATACATGCCAACGGCATGCTCTTGAAAAAACCCCAAAATGAACGGTGATTTCAGTAGTTCTGGAAGCAAAGGAAACTCAACATTAGCCACCAATACCGATGAGGCTAATCAGTCATCAGGATACAGTTGCTGGTTATTTCTATTGATGCTACACATGTTGTTGGTGAACATTCCTCCTCTGTAATCTTAATTACTATTTTAAATATTTCAACTGGTGGATTGATTGCGTGTCCTTACACTGTTTTTTGATATATGCATATTCAATATATGTGTGTGAAACCTACATGGTAGAATTGTCATTAATATTTCTCCTCTTGTATCCAGGTTCATAAGGAGCTTAAAGATGCTATGACACAACTAGACTCGATTCGTTATGAAGTCCAGAACTTATCTAGATTAACTCCTGGGCAGTTTATGATGAAGCAACATAACACTGGTAATAATCTTACTTTGCACTAAAGTCACATATTCCTATGGTTAGTATTTCTCACTATATTACTTAAGTTATTTGTCCCAAAAGTCATAATTAATTTATACAGGCATGTCTGAAGCAGAGAAATCTTATTCGTCTGATGGTTCTGCAACTAAGGTATGGTGGTATATCATCTTATTTGAGTTTTAATATGAGAGTAGATCAAAATGCTTAAATGTGAATTTGCTATAAGTAGCAGCTTGATGTGCCTACTATGACATACAAACTGTAGTGTGGCTTCAGTACAGATACATTCTAGGCTGATATAGTCCTATTCCGCGAATTCTGGCCATGTTCCATTTCTAAATTACTCCAAGGCTTAAAAACGTGCATAAGACAAAACAATTACATGACGGATGCCTTTTTTTTTTTTTTTTTATGTTATGTGTTCCATGTTTTTTCTGTTGATAGATCTGAGTGCTCACTGCGTTGTGGTTGCAATTGCTATATGCTGTTAGAACTTTTCATTGCAATGCTTGCACTACATGTGAAACATTGCTTCCTTGTACTTGTTAACTTTTGGTTTACTTTTTATAACAAGAGATATACTTAACAGTGTTTTTATGACAATGCAGCAAGAAGAATTTCACCAGGAAATTCACAGTATCATTCGTGATGAAATTAAGAACTTTGGTAACTTTAATGTTTCCTTGTCTTCATAATTATCCTTTTATTTCTTTCTGACTGTTTGCCAATATTGTTCTTTTCCTGAACTATGTTTGCCAATAATTGGCTAATTAGATCTTTACAACTATTTCTGTGAGCACAACTGAAGCTAGAAAACTTGATGTGGCTGATGAACCAATGGCACTGAAATCCATGGTATGATTCTATCATCATCTCTTCAGTTTCTAAGCAAATGTTGGTTTACTATTCACCGCCTTGTTGCTCTTGTAGGACATGAAAATGGCTAATTCAGGATTGTCAAGTCTGCACAGCCAAGCAATGACATATGCAAGGCTATCTGAAGCCCCAGGACTTAAGATGGGTTCTTCCTTGAGTGGGAACTACCAAGAGCAGTTCAAGGAAAGCAATGAGCTGCTAAATGTACTGCCAATATCAGCAGAAAGTGCTGGATTACTTCCAAGCCGCCCAGGTATATAATAAATCATGCATGTCTAAATCTTAGTTTTTCTTAAAAAAATGGGATGTTGTCATGTCAGATAGGACTGTCATTCTTGTGGTTGATATATGATGGAAAAACTAAGCATAAGTTCTTGTATGGCCTAACCTTTTTCTTCTAATATTACTCACTGTATGTGTTAAGCTTCTATGACTTGGTTCAGCATATGCTAAAATTTCGGTGCATTTCAAAAATCCATAAATCCTGCTCAGTGGAATTTCTGTTTCTATTTTTAAAGTTATCTTTCATATTACTGTCGTGTAATGGCCTTTTCTGTGTTTGAAAAACATTTCTGTCAATGTATCCTAAAGACAGCCCTTCACAGTTTTATCTTAGATTGTGGACCCAAGTCTGTCATAAAATAGTCCATCAAAGTTCAAAATTACTATGTGTAGTGTGATGGTAAATTTACTGTGCCAAAAGGGCAACAATGAACTTATGTTACTCAATTTGTTGGAACTCAGCTTCGACTCCCTAGTCCCTAGTGTTTTATTAATTATGCATTTCGTCCAGTGTATCCTGTGATGTTACACTGCAACAACCTTTGATAGCAATGCTAACCAATATCATCTTCATTCTCTTCTGTCTCCACAGATGGGCCAACAGGTTCAGACCTAGTCCTCGAGGCTGTGCTTGAAGCGGAAGTTGCAGAGAATGCTAAACTGTTTGTCTCGCAGCCTCATGATCAGTTACCTAAGGAGTGATGATGTTGCAAACAGAACCAAACTGTTCAATGTTCATCTAACAGCCTCATCGTCAGTTGCCCCCTGGAGTAATAGTGGAGTTTTGGACCCTTAACATGATTTAGCATACTACTTGTACATTGGATTTTATAGAACAGAACCATTGTGTGGTTCACCATTGAGCATGTACACGTTGGTGGCACGCTCAGACCAGGCATAGCTTAGTGCAGATGGTGTGATATCTTGAGTTGATTGGCACAGGTGGTCCAGTACTCTTCTAATGCTAATATCAAACTACTATTGGTCTCTGCTTTCTGTACGCCTTCTCTCAGATGTTTCTGCACCGCAAAAAGAACACATTGTGGCCACTCTTAAGACTTTTGGCTCGCTTTTGGAACTTCTTTATCCCTAGTATAATTGGATTTTCTGTCTCATTTACAAGAGAATACACGTCCCATTTGCAATACTCCCAACAGTGATAAGGCTGTCTGCACCGCGATACTTGATGGGGTACTCCAGTACCGTTTTCCAGTAAAATCGTCTGCACCGCTGTACTGGAGGTGCTCCTTTTTGCCGCTCGTTCGCTATTCTCAACGTTTCTCCGTTCCTCCTCCAGGACGCGTCGTGGCGTGGGACCCGCCCTCCGCACGCAGCCCAATCACCCGGGCCCTTGCACCACCGCGCTCGCCGTCGGGGAGAAGCAGGGGAGGCGCCGTGGATCCGACGGAGGAGCCCCTAGCCGCGCCGCCGGACAGCCATGGACGCTCACCGGGGATGGCTCCGGGAGGGGGGAGGAGGGAGGCAGAGCTGGTTGCAGCGACGAGGAAGACGAGGATGGAGCTCCGGCGCCGCTTCCCGTCCAGCCGCTTGCGGGCAGGCGTGGCTGCTGTCGGACCCTGCGTCCTCGTCCACAGGCTCCTCCTCGTCGGAGCTCAGGTTGGGTGAGATTCGGGTGCCGGCGCGCCCGTCCCGATGTGCCCGACTGCTGCTGCCATGGGACGTGGCGGAGCTCGACGGGGAGAGAGGGGAGCGGATCCGGCCGAGGAGGGCGGGCACGGCAGGAGAGGGCCGGGATGGCCGGAGGTGGCGAGCCTGCGGCTGGAGCCGGACGCGTCGCGGCGATGCGCGTGCGGCGGAACGAGCGGACTCGCGGCGCTAGAGGAACGGGGAATAAATCCTGGATTGTGGGACCCACGGGTAGGAATTGATCCTCAAGTATAGGATAGAGTTGTCAGCGGTGCAGTAAAACTGAAAAAATAAACGTGTGGGGCCCTGATTCAGCGGTACCGCCCGGCGGTGTGGATAGCCTAAGGGCATGCATACAACCCACGCAGCGGCGCATCGTCTGCGAGCCCGGGTGACATATAGGCGGCTTTATACAACCCACGGACAGAAGATCCATCCAGTAAAGCTGTTTAATGCTTTACGTGCTTAAGATCAACTACGTATGCATTTGTGTATACCATCATTGTGGTTATTTGATTAAATAATATAAATAATTGAAACATAATTACAATAATTTTTAGAAATCATAAATATAATAATTATATTATATATAGCGCCATGTCTCACAACAACTAAAGCCACGGCAAAAACAAAAGAAAAGCAATTTTTCACCGAGGACCCTCCACTTTTCACTAATTAACTAATCTTAGATCGAAAATTTCTCTCTCTAAAAAACTTACATCGGGAACCCCGAGAGTGAAATAAAATTAAATTTTTTTGCCCTTATTCTACGACTTCACGTCTTGGGACGCGCCGCCCGTAGCCGCCCATGATGCCCGCGCGATCTCTTTCCGCGGGCGGACGAACAGTGCCACCACGACTCGCCGCGGCTATTTGCCTTGAAAGCACGAGGATGGGTTGGGTCCGTCGCCCGTCCGGTGATGTTCGTGGCGCGAGTTTATGGCGCTGAGCGGGATCACCCCGTCGCCGCTACCGTGGCGACCTCTACACCCCGGCGGCGCGTCGCCGTCATCGTGGGCGGGACGGTCGTCGACTCGAGGCGGCAGCGCCAAGCCGTCTCTACACGGACGCGGGGGGTTTTAGCAAAATTGTCGGTATATAGACGACCTGTACCGACGCGTTGTACGTGCCCTAAGTTGTACTCCATCGTACACCAACGGGCAACGTCGTACACGTCACATTTGTGTTTCACACAGGTACTTGTTCAATAAAACTTCCAGATTCGACCATTAAACGCGGCGCAGAACGCGATAAAGCCTCCGGCGCATCACAGCCGTCCGTACACATCTCCCCCGTTTCAAACTCTCCCCACCCACCAACGGTCGCCTCCGAGGTCCCCGCACCCACCAAACAACCGTCACTGCCATGTGGTCCCGCATCCCATATATGGCCCACCCGTCAGTGACTATCTTCCGGCTCATAAATCCGCGCGGAAACCTGTATCATTTCCAAATCCATTCGCAGCCACAAACAAACCCTACCCTAGGCGCGCCGCCGCCGCCGCCGCCGCCATCCGCCATGGCCAAAGAAGAAATCCGCCGCCGCCGCCGCCGCCAATGGCAACGGCAGCCACGCCGTCGCTGAGACGGCCCCGCCGGCGAAGGCGGCCGTGGAGGTAGCGCCGGCGGCCCGGACGCTCGGGACCGGAAGGCGGAGCAGCTGAAGGCGCTCAACACCATGCTGCTCAAAGGAGGCGACGGGCGGCGGCGCGGGCAGGTGGCGGCGCTCACGGCGCGCCTGGACGAGCTCCCCGCCGACGGCGCCGCGCTGGCCGCGGTCGAGCGCGCCGTGGCGCAGGCCGCGCTCGCGGCCCCGCTCAGTGCCGCCGCCGACGAGGTGGCCGCGCTCCGTGCGCGCCTCGCCGCCGTCCACGAGTCGCTCAGGGCCGCGGAGTCGAGGGCGGCGGTCGAGGCCGCGGCCAGGGGCGAGGCCGACGCGCGGCTCGATGCGGCCGCCGCGGAGATGGCGAGGTCGCTGGACCTGATCCGTGAGAAGGGAGGCGGAGGTGGCCCCCGTGTCGAAGAAGGTGTCGAGACTGGAGGCGGTGGTGGCGGAGCTGGAGGGCAGGAACACCGAGCTGTTTGGCGAGAAGGGTGAGTTGAAGGAGAAGCTGGAGGAGGCCAAGGAGGCGGTCCGGTTGGTGTCTGGCGAGAAGGCGGAGGTGGAGAGGAGCCTGCTGGAGTTCAGGAAGGTGGCTGAGGCTTATCGGTTGGAAATGGAGGCTGTGGTGAAAGCAAAGGTCGAGGAACTGCAGGTTCTGAGTGCTAGCAAGGCAGAGATGGATTCGAGGGTGGAGATTTTGGAGGCGGAGCTGGTTGCTGCCCTGTCCAAGACAGGGGAATTGGAGGCTGAGGTTCTGGCTAAGCAGAGGGAGTCTGATCTGGTGAAAGGAGAAAACGTTAGGCTTCAGTCAGAGGTCGTGGAAGCCAAGAAGAAATACAGCTCGTCGGTTGCAGACGTTGAAAGTCTCAGGACCGAATTGAGCGCATTGGTGAAGGGAGAAAGAGGCCGCTGCTAAGTCATTTGATGCTGAGAAGGCTGGGCTTATTAGTCAATTGGGGGATCTGAAGAATAAGGTGGAGGAAATCCGGGCTGACAAAGGAAACTGCTGAGGGAGCAACTCGTGAGAAGGATGCTCATGCCAATAAGTTGAGGACCGGTGGAGGAACTTCAGGCTTCCATGTCCCGGCTCCAAGTATCCTGTGATGACCTTGACACCAAGCGCTCGCGCGCCTACAAGATGAGAAGAATTCAGTTGTCAAGGCTCTTGATGCTGAGAAGGCTGAAGCAGCGAAGCTGAGGTTCAAAATTGTGGAGCTAGAGAACTCCAGTGGTAAGAAGGATGGTGACATCAGGAAGCTGAAGGAAGCATTGGATGAGAAGAAGGGGAAAATCGATACCCTGAGCAAGGAGATTGAGCTGCTGCAGCTCGCAGTGGCTGAAGCTCAGAAGAAGAAGGGTGGCATCTGGACATGGCTATATGCTGCAACCACAACAGTGGTGGCTGCCATCTCTTTCATGTATGCCACCAGGTCCAACTGAAGGACTGCTCTCTTTCATTTCTCTTTCATTTTTGCTATGCTCTCTGTTCCTTATATCCACTTATCAACATGTAACTGGAAATGACTGTACTGTTACATGATGTATCAGCTGGTATTATGGAATGAATCGAAACCATTTCCTTAATGTTGATGCTTGCTGTGTTCTCGTTGCTGTCTATTTGAATGTGTTTTTCCTGTAACATCCTGTTGTGTTCTCGTGACTGTTGGATGTGCACACATCACACTAGTCATGGGTGAATCAAATACTTGAGGAGTTCTGGCAAATGGGATTGTACTGACATCTTGGTTTGCAGAAGGATTTCCCCTAGGTGTCAAGATTGCAAAGTAAGCTCTATTTGTTTGGGTGTGTGGTATACCAGGCAATAAAACCACTTTTTGAATCCAGAGGTTATCAGCTGGCATTACAGACCAACTGAAATTTGACTTTGTGAGCTTCTGCTTCTGTTTGCTGTGTTCTTGTTGCCGCCTATCTGGTATTCTGGGTGTGGTTTTGTTGCTGACTTAGTGCATTGGTAGCATTTGAAAATCATTAACCTTGAGTCGAGTTGTTCTTGTTGGTACGGCCCAACAAGAAGCAGTACCGTTCTGGCAATAATTTGTTAGTAAAATTCCACAGTTATTATGCGATTACTACTATGTTTCATGATTCTTCCAGGTGCTGAAATAAGCGCAGGTGTATGCTGTCATTAAGCTGAACATGCAGGTAATGGTTGTACAACATTTAGATTCAAAAGATGATTCAAGAAAAAGAAAAACAATATACTTGTGTTGAGATCAGAATTTCTGAATTTATCTGAATCGTTTTTGTGATGATTGATGCCGTGAGAACGAACTGATGGTGGATTCTGCAGGAATATCCATAACAAACATTGCACATGTTATAAGCAGACTCGGGCTACATGAGAGCGAACAGAAACGATATTACGTTTACAGCACTAACAAAAAGGGAAAACCCATCTGCCCACGTTATGGCAGTTTAAGCTCCAAAAGTAGAAATTATCCAATTATACAAGTCAAGAAGCTCCAAATAATGCATGTGCTTCCTGTGAATTCATCTTCCAAGCTGCACCAACATCAAGCAATAGATTTCAGAACTTTCAGAAGTCTTGGCCTCCATCTCTGATGTCGTCCTGTAATTGAGTCTGATTCCTCTTTAGCAGGAGGCCCTTCCACTGCACCTGGTTGCTGAAACCCATCATTCCATTCCCTCCTGTCTTGCCAACAGTACCTCCAACTTGCTGATGACACAAAATCCTGGAGTTTTCCACCATTGGAATATTTTTTTTCTTGGATTCCATATCCCCAAAAGCACATTGATTCCCTGCACTTAGTGCATTGGTAGCATTTGAAAATCGTTAACCTGGTTGCAATTGATTCAAAATTACTGCCTAGACAAACAGAGACTATATCAAAAATAATAAAATGGATTTCCCGAGCTATCAAAGGCTCAAAGAGTATGTGATGTTCAGATTCCCTCTCACAATTAAGTAAGCATGTTTCATCCATCATCCTCTAGCCTCCCTTTACCCAAATTATCTCTAGCTTTACTCAGTTTTTTTATACCAGAGTTCACATTGACATGCTGTACATTTTCTGCACTAAGAATTTAAGTTTTTATGAAAATTATCACTACACATTCAGAACGACGGGGAACTAAAAGAATTTGACATGCATATTAGCACTTGGTTCAGATGATGACCGTAACCAAAACTAGAATTTACTGCTCAGGTTTCTGCATTGGTGAATTTGTTGATCATGAGAATGGATGGCCATATAAACTCTTGATTCAGATATATTAACCTAAAATAGCACATGAGTCTTTGATTCCAAGCAGCTATGACAACTGATGGCCAAAACAAAGAACATCCTCTGTCTCCAGCACTGGCATTGGCATGCCACCAAGAAGCAAGTAAATTCCAGTGCGCATTACAGAAACATTCAGGCTGACAGAACATCCAAGGGTCCATTATTCGTCATGCTAAGATGCTAGTGCTAGCTGATGAGTGATGATCACATGATTTTGTTAACCGCACTTATGTTAACACTTGTACAGAGATTGACCCTAACCAGCAAAAAGATTTTTTTTTTTCAGATTGTGGTGATTAGTGCTAATTCGCCAAACAAGAGTTTACGGATCAGGAACCATAAATAAAGAAGGGAAAAAGATCAGAGGAAGTAAAGGGTCGGCAACGTTCATCCATTCCAAGCGGCAAGTAAGCACATCCATTGTGCTATATGCGTGCGTGCATAACGTTCAAACAAATCTGCAAGAATTTCCTAAAAAAAAAAAAAAAAAAAAAAAAAATGCAAGAAGATTGATAGATGCGAGGATTTTCAGTTTCCCTTTTCAACAAAAAAAGAGAAAAAGAGGTTACTAGTAGTACATTACCTTGGGAGTTGCAAGGACCCAAAGGAATCTAACCGTTCTGTCCTCTGAATTCTTGCAATGGGGGCAACAAGAATATGCGATCGAGCACTGTTGCAAATTTTCAATGTCCTTCTTACTCCTCTCTGTCCCCAAAATAAAACGACGTTTTGGGTTTTTTAGCCACAAGTTTAACTCGATTTGTAGAAAATACATAGAAGATTTAAATCTCCAAATAAATTTGTTAAAAAACTAGATCAAAAAGATCTTTCCAATGATACTAATTATGTAATATAAATATTAATCCTATTTTAAAAATATAATTGCCGGTAGATGTTTTTAGGAAGCGAAAAACGTCGTTTATTTTGGGACAAGAATACCAAAAGAAAACCTATATCTACCCATCCGCTCTTCCCCACCGACACTCCATTCCCCCTCCGCACCCACACTCCATCCCTTCCCTCGTCTCCCCACGCTTCTTCCCTGTTGCTCATGGAGTCATGGACACTTCATCCTCTCCTCCGTCTGTATATATATATTCAGTTATTGCCCTACCAAGCTGAGGCAGCTTCAGCAGGTATATATTCCCTCTGCTCCGGCTGGTGCACAGCAAGACAGCGAGGCGTCTTCCATTCCTCCGACGAGTGCGTGACAACAGTGACAGCGGACAGACATGTCGTCGTCGCCGACCGCGCCTTGGTTTGCGGGTGTGTTCCAACTGCCAAGTCATCATCTTTCCTTTTCTATTTGCACGGTACTTGGCGTGTGTATGTGTACCAGCTCTCTTCTCTAAAACGTACAGTATGTGTGTTGCAGATCTCTTCGCAGATGACAGAGTGAGGACCCTATCGCACCAGGTCTCCACGCTTGGGGACAGGGTGTGGGAATTGGAGCACAAAATTACCCAGCTGATGAGCGAGAAGGGCAAGCTGGAGAAGCAGCTGGAGGAGACAAAAGGCGATATCAAGCCGCAAGGAAGAGGTGGAGAGAAGCTTCAAGGCTGAAAACGAGAAGCTTCGGTTGGAGGTTTCGATCGCAGAGGAAAAATGTAGCAAGTCTGAAGCGGAGGTTGAGAGGCTGAAGAAGGAATTAGGCGTGCTGGCGGAGGCGAAAGAGGCAGCTGCCAAGGAATTCAGCGATGAGAGAGCAAGACTCATCCTGGAATCGGAGGATCTCAAGAGGAGGCTGGATGAAATTCAGGCCATCAAGGATTTGGCAGAGAGTGAAAACGACAAGCTTCGGTCGGAGGCTTTGATCGCAGAGGAGAAGCAAAACATGTCTGAAGCAGAGATTGAGAGGCTCAAGATGGAACTGAGTGGGTTGGCGGAGGCGAAGGAGGCGGCCGCCAAGGCGTTTGATGCACAGAATGCAGAAATCACCGAGGAAGCAGAGGAGCTTAAGAGGAAGCTGAAGGAGATCCAAACAAATAAGGATTTAGTGGATGGAGAGAATGACAAGCTTCGGTCCGAGGTTCTCACAGCAGAGGAGAAATGTAGGCAGTCTGAAGCAGATGTTAAGTGCCTTAAGCAAGTTGTGGGTGGATTGGTGGAGGCGAAGGAGGCGGCGGCAAAGGCATCTGAAGCTGAGAAGGCAGAAATGATGAAGGAAATGGACAGTCTTAAGAGGACAATAGAGGAAATCCAGGCCAACAAGGATTTGGTAGAGAGTCAAAATCAGGAGCTTCAGACGAAGATTTTGACTGCAAAGCAGGAGCATAGTGTATTTGAAGCAGAGGTTAAGAGCCTCAAGATGGAATTGGGTGCAGTAGAGGAGGCCAAGGAGGTTCTTGCCAAGGAGTTTGATGCTGAAGGCGGAAATCCTGAAGGAACTAGAGGATCTTAAGAAGAAGGTGGAGGAATTCCAGGCCAACAAGGATTTGTTGGAGGGTGAAAATGATAAGCTCCGGCTGGAGGTTTTGGCTGCAGAGCAGAAACAAAGCGTGTCTGAAGTAGAGGCTAAGCGCCTTAAGATGGAATTGGGTGCATTAGTGGAGGCAAAGGAGGCGGCTACAAGAGCATTTGACGCCGAGAAAGCAAAATTCATGAAGGAGTTGGCGGATCTTAAGAGGAACGTGGAGGAAATCCAAACCAAGAAGGATTTGGTGGAGGGCGAGAAGAACAAGCTTCGTTTGGAGATTTTAATAGCAGAGCAGAAACATGCCATGTCTGAATTAGAGGTTAAACGCCTCAAGATGGACTTGGCTGCACTGGCGGAGGCGAAGGAGACAGCTGTGAAGTCATTTGACGCCGACAAGGCCAAAATTGATGAAGGAAGTAGAGACCCTCAAGAGGAAGATAGAGGAAGTCCACGCCAGCAAGGAAGCCGCCGAGGAAGCAGGGCGCAGAAAAGATGCTGAGGTTGACAGGCTGAAGGATGAGCTGGCGAAGATCCGCGTCTCTGTGTCTCAGCTACAAGCATCCTGTAACGAGCTTGATGTGAAGCAGTCACGCGTGAATGATGAGAAGAATTCAGTCCAGAAAGCACCGGTGTCTGAGAAGGTTGAAGGTAACAAGCTGAAGCTGAAAATTGAGGAGCTCGAGAATTGCATCGCTGAAAAGGATGGTGAGAATGGAAAACTGAAGGCGGCGTTGGAGGAAAAGAAGAGTGAGATCGATGCCCTTAGCAAGGACAATGAGCAACTGTATCTCACGATCGCTGAGGCTCAGGGAGAAGAATAAAGGTAGCATTTTGTCATTCTTATCACCGTGCGTCTCCAAGTAACTTGGTTGTGTAATGTGTTGCATTGCTAATGCAATTGTGAATAGTTCGTATTATGCAATGAAATAAAAATTTCAATTTCCGATTTGATGTGTGATGTCTTCGTGTTACATTCATTGTGATGTAGTTTGTGGTGCCTCACATTTTTTTTCCACTTTGAAGAAAGTAACCTCACTTAGATTTTGATGGCCTAGTCGAGCAGGCCCTAGTCATCTGCAAGTTTGGTTGGCTCCACAAACCAATGACACAAGGCCCTTTCCGAACTCATCTTGGTATCTCGTCTCTCCATCGTTCACAATGTCCTATCCGAATCCAAGCAAGCGGTGGCACGGACAACTAACACCTGCCTTGGCGGGAAGTGGCTTACGGTTGCTAGCAAACCACACACGTGCTTGTTCATGATCCACAAAGCATGTGCGGACGCAGCTTCATTAAGATGAAATGACCACTAAGGCAGCCTGGCGCTAAGCAGGAAGAGGCACGTAGACGCACTAATAGCACCATCGTGCCACAGTGGTCAAGCAGTAGGATGGCAGGGGGCAGCAGCAGCATGCAATAAACGTCAAGCAGTGCATTGCAGCAGAAGGCAAAGCCCACACACGCTAGCACGCACAGCAATGGCCAGCTGCAGCCATGACCACTACGTCAGAGCCAGAGGCTAATGCCAAAGTGCATGCATGCACGACAATTGAAGGAAAGGGTGGTCACCGTCAACCACTTGTCATGATCAATCATTGATGGTCCCTCTGTTTAAAAATCTTCTAAGTATGGGAGATGTGTCACTCAGCTTTCTTGCAGCTTTTACTTAAATTTATAGAAAATAGATGTAACATTTATATCTTAAAAAAGCTGATAAAAAAACTAGGCCCCTAAAGATCTTTTCGATGATACAAAATATTTAGTATAATTTTTATATAGTGTAATATATAATTACGATACTTTAAAAATGCTTTGCATCTTTTTCGGTAAAGGAGAGTACATACACCTATCGAGCGATAAGCGGCTACGTACTTCGTTCTTGGCCCTACTTGTCTACCGGCATCAAATGTCTGACATTTCCGCTTTGAGCTGGAGCACATGATGTGATGTATCTTTCATATAGTAATTAAAAAGCTCTTTGTCTTATCCTATGTTACCATTTACTGCGAGAGCACATGATGTGGTTCGTGGTTGCATGTGTTCATGGTCTATATCCTACCTATTTATAGAAAAAGAAGCCTCCTAGGCCATCGTCCATCACCACTTAGGCTAGCCACATCACGGATGCACATACACCAGCGCTAGACTGCGAGAGAGCTACAATTATACGGTTTGTGAAGGTCCTTTCTAGCGTGTGTAGTAAATAACACATCATGGTGGCGAGATGATTATTTGCATGACATGTCTCTAGATGATTAGAAGAACAACTTGTTTTCTACATATTTAAAACTATATTTTTATCTTCTACCTCTACATGTACTGTATAGGGTACATATGCATAAGTGATTTTTCTTTTAACCTATATGTATAGAAGGCATGAGATAATGGTGATAAAATATTTATTTTTTAGAATAGTTATTGCTTAGGTTGATTTGGATGGCTATATCCAGCGGCTTCCCCAAGCGTTGGATCGACTTTCGTGCGGCGACGATGGCGCGATCCCGCTGCCATATCGCTTCCAAGGCTGGCTCCCCTACGCCCCCGATCGCCACGGCGCAGATGCCGTGGGGAGACCACCGCGTCCTCCCCGAGCGGGCGGAGCCGCCCGATCCGCCGCCTTGCCGCCTTTGGGGCCTTCCTCACGGCGGCCCGCCCTGAGTAGCCCCCTAGGGTTGGCACCCTCGGTGGTACGTAGTCCCCAAGCCCGCTCCCTCCACGGCCCGGTTGCGCCCCCAAGCGAGTGCGCACCAGTTTCCATGCCGCCGCATGATGCGCCCTGGCCGCGAAGCGCGCCGCCGCCTCCGAGATGCTCTTACGCGACCTCTCCTCATGTCCGTCGCCATCGGACCCGGCCTGCTTAGCGATGCTGCGCCACGATGCGCGTGCCGCACGACGGCGGAGCGCTGCGGTGCGCGCGGCCCTCACCTCCACGCCATCCCTCGACGAGGCCAGCGATGCTTTGGTTTCTTTCTCCTCCCCGTTTACGAGATACGCATGTTTTCCATTTAATAATTACGACATTTATGGATAATTTGATATTTATTTCAGCTGGCGTTTGGAATCCATATTGTAGGCTAATTAAACTTTCTCAACTTTGACTAAGTTAGTAGAAAATATGTGTAACTTTATTTAAATCTTTAAATAAATTTATTAAAAAAACTAGACTTAAAGATCTTTCGATGATACAAATTACGTAACATAAATATTTATATATTTTTAATATATAATACCCGGCATTTTGAAAGCGTTGACTTCTCGAGAAGCGAGAAGGTCTTTTTATTACACAGAGGCAGAGGGGTAAACAAGAAAAAAAATGACATTTTAATTTGGGGAGTACTTACTCCATCTGTCCCTAAAAAGCTTTGTCACCGCGTTTCCAGAAATAGATGCGGCAATTATATATTAAAATATATAAGCTATTATACTAATAATAACATCATCGAAAGATCTTAAGTCTATTTATAACTAAACTATTTTAAAATTTAGATGTTGCCGCGTATTTTATAATTTGATCATCATGCTTATAGCCGCATCCACCGTGACAAGCTTTTAGGGGCAGAAGGGAGTACTTGTTTGTATTTTTGCATCCGGGATATATCCCTATAAATTTACGTTCCATCATATGATGCGAATTGATTTGACCTATGGCGGTTACCCTTGCCAAATTGTCCGCGAGGACATGATTGAGTCTATGAAAAATAAATGCTCTTAGCGTGCTGTGTATAAAAAATAAATGCTCTTTCCATCATATGATACGAGATTGATTTGACCCATGGCGGTTACCCTTGCCAAATTTCTGAAAGCATCCGAGAATAAATACTTCAGCGAACGCCATATCTGGCGCTAGCGAGATTTACGCGGGCGGCACCACGGACAAAAACGTGCGCCTGCTCCGAACTGGCCACAGCCGTAGCAAACCATTCAGGTGAAACGACGGCGCTGGCAGAGGGGCAGCATCAAGGCGATGGACATGTCACCGGTGAGCAACGCAGCGAGCAGAGGGTCGGCGGCAACTGCAGCGGGACTGAGCCCGCACGCACGGCAGGGCGCAGCTGAGGAAGCGACGTAGCAGCAGAGCAGGTAGGCTACGCGATGGTAGTGAACAGCGAGCAGCCGAGCCGCTCCCAGCGGCGTCGAGGCAGCAGCAAAGCTCCAGCAGCAAGGCGACAGGCGCGTACGCCGTACGCGTGAAGCGCTATGCACCAACGACTCGCAAAGAAAACAGCAGGAACGGTATGAACGCGGCAATGCTCCGGAAGTGACGAGGCAAGGCGTGCCAAACCTCCCGGGAAAGTGTTGAAGGTACGTGTGTGTCCCAATCTCTCTCCATCTTTTGCAAAATATCTAAATAATAATAACAATTATGTTATTATCTCTTTAACACTAATCTACACACGCACATATATGCATATATATGCTTATGTGCAAAATACCGGAAGAACACCCTATATACACTATAGCAATATAATTATCAAAACAAACACACAGTGTATATATACTTCTCTATAAAATTATGTTCATAGGATTTACTTATCATTTCATGCGCTGAGATTTGAAAAGCTGTGAAATTCATTTTGTTAATTTCTCCTAGCCTTAATCTAGAGTAGCTAAACGAGATCGTAACACCGAGGTGTTACAATCAACCCCTCGAGATTCAGAGTGAGAACAAGAAGGGGAGAAAGCGATTAACATACACCCGTAAAAGTACACTGAGAGAGGTTACATGAGTTCAAAAACTAAACCCACTTTCGGATCTAGAACAACCGACTAAGAATGAGGGAACAACTAAGCACCTAATCAAGCAGCCTAGATAAGCGAGGGCAATGAAGGAACAACGGGATAATGATTATCCGAGGACATGGCGTAAGACCAACGGATCCGAAGCGGGAGTGTGAAAACTTCGATCATCGCGAATGCTAAGATGAAAAGCATCCCGAGAATAAATACTTCAACGAACGCCATATCGATAGCTGCGCTTTCAGCTGCTTCTCCCTTCAAGCTTCTCCACCATGAGCAGGCGAAGAGAAGCGACTAACGAGCTCTACTCAGATAAGGAGATGGAAAAGGGGAAAGGGCGCATGTGGAGTCTTATAGGCTGGGTGGCTGAGGTGGGGGGTACATCCGTCGGGAAGTGGGGTGGGTGGGGGAGCATCGTAGGCGGGTATGGAACGGGGTTGGCCATGGCACGCTTCCGTTGTGTGAACCAAGGTGGGGAGAGGGGAGAGGGATGAGAGAATGGGTTCGCCCAGAGCAAGGAGAGGCGTGCGAGAGGCTACAGCGCCAAAGAGCGAGAAAGGGGTCCGGTGATGATGGGGGAGGGGAGGAGTGTCGAGGCGGCACGGTGCGAGGGAAAAAGGAGGGCGCCTTTGAGGGCGTGGTGCGGCTGGCTGCTTTGTGGCCGCATCTTGCGGCGGGCCGCAGTGGGGCCCTTGACCTTGTTGATGTCCGATGCGTCGAGCGATACTTGGCCGACGCGCACACAACAATAAATCAAACCAAGTGCTTCAATCACACGAAAGGCGCTACTCCATCGACTCATTGTGGATTTCCGTTTGAACACTAGAATATTTTTACGGGGGTGAATATTTTATTGCAAGAGTGGTATGGTGGTGTAACTTGGTAACGAGCGACGCCGATCAACAGCCTCGATACAGCGCGTGCCAAGCGGCGTCATCTGTGGCGACTGTTCCCGGGGGGGCCCTTGGTTTTCGTCGCGACACCATAAGCTATTAACGGCGACTATTACCAATTTTACATAGTAAAAGCGGTGGGGTCGAGACCCGCGGAAGTGAAGAGGATCGCAGGGAAGGTCGGGCAACAAGGATGCCTTTACGGCAGGAACAAGGCATTCAAATCCAGCAATGATTTAATTTAAAAATGATTCAAATGTTCTGTCGGGACATCCACAACAAGTCAACACAGTATCCTCTACCATAGAAGCCACGATGGATTATGCAAAAGAAACTTCCAAACCTCCGGCTACGGGGAATCAACACTCAAGCACACGCTCTCACACTTCTCCTCCTCCACGACGCCCTCCATGGCAAAGCAATCTATTAGCTACGAGAAGGGATACAAGGACAAGTTACAACCTTTGGGAAGACAACGAGGAAAACACTACTAGCTAATGATACACCTCCACGGGATAACTAATGCTGCTTGAACCACCAACTTCCTTCGGGCTCCCAAATTGGGTTACGCTTCCTCCCTCGGTGGTGGCGGCGAGGGCAACAAAGGGCTCTTCTTGCCGATATATCTCGATGATAGGCGGTCTTTGGTGGCAAGGAATTTGACCCTCCGTCTTCCGGTTGGGTGAATAGGGACTCCCTCAAGATCGAGGGCGCTCAACCCTTCCATGACAATTGCCTATGCTTGTCCCTTGTGACAAGATAGGCGTTATTTGCTCACGGGCGTGCGGTCTTTAGCCTTACGTAAGATCCTCCGATCTGCGGCGGTACCGCGACTTTCTGCATGCCGTATCGGCTGTCTCGGCAAGGCTTTGCACCTCGAGGCATCCTAGAGAAGATCTCGGCCTCTTGAGCTCGATGGATACATAGCTCGAGGGCCTGCCGGTCATCTTGCTCATCAAAGCGGCTGGATATGCGGTCAAGTGCACCAGGATCTTCTGTGCACCCGGAAGTTGCAAGGCCACCATGCGAGCCTCCCATACCAAGCTTCGATTCTTGTCCGGAGGAAGAACCGCATGGGGGTATGGGCAATAGGCTCTTCATAGATAGGTGGAGGTGCCTCGGGGCCTTGCGAGCCACGACGATGAGGTGTCGATGGGCGAAATCGGTTGCGTCACACTCCGGGCTTGGCGGTGGCATCGGGGAACTCCTCACTCTTCCCAATGTAGACGGTGACCTCACATCGCTCGGTGCCAAGCTGCACATACTACTCGACCTTGATACAAAGGGCTCTTTCTCAAGCTCTTGCGGGGTGGCGTGCAAAACCTTTGGAAAACCCTCGGTGTTCGAGGGCGGTAGCTACTAACCAAAGTCTTCGCCATCTTTGGTGGGTGGTGGTTGCAAGGCGAAAGCGAGATGGAAGCTTTGGACAAAAGCAAGGGCTAGGCAAGCGAGAGATGCAGAGTGTATTGGCAAGGAAGATGTGCCCCTATTTATAGGCAAGGGGCGGTGGGCATGGTAAGAGTTCACTAGGGTCTTGATATGAGAACTAGCGATAAGAATGCATCGGGATCCCTTATGTGCTCCGACATAAGTGGCATCCCCGAGGTCATAAGGATAAAGGGCCCGATATGAATGCAAGGCGGGGTGGCAAAAGCAGCGAAAAGAGTGTGTGCGAGGCGTGAGACCACGATAAACGTGAATCCACGGTGACACGGCCCGGCTCAAAAACGCCATACAGCCTTATTCACTAACGGGGGATCGTCACTTAAAGACGGGGCGAATCTATCGGCATGCGCGACGCATGGCGGCCGCGGGCCGCAATAACGCATCTACTCGGATCGCATGCCATGCAAGAGTTAGTTCACGGAAGAGAGTCGATTTAACCTATTGTAGTTACTAATATAGTAATAGGGCTACCTATATACTTAGGTAATACAAACGCCCTAGCTTTTTGTAGAAAAATGTTGTCAAAATTTTAATTTCGAAAAGGTTTGAAACTTTATTTTCTCATTTATGCTTTCGATATCCCTCAAAATGTCTGATTGATTTGACCCATGAGGCGTTACCCTTCGTATCGTCCCTCTTGCCAAAATAAATGCTCTTTCTATCATATGATACAGTTGATATGTACGGCAAGGGGACTATTGAAACTTTACTCTTTCTACCTTCACGTTTTAAACATATTTCTTTTTTTCTGAATACTTTTCTTACAAGTAATCACCCTTGTGAAAGCGCGAGCAGCAATAACTAGTAGGATCAAGCGAGGCATGAGATCGAGTGGCTTCTTTGGGACCAAAACGACACATCAACAGGCGACATCCCATCAATGCGGATCTTGCATGTTGCATGAAGAGCACGAGATGGTACGCGACTCACCACACAATAGCCGACATCCATCAATTGGTTACCTTGATGTCAATTTTTGGTAAGGTAAATCCCATTTATTAATTGTATTTTATTTACATATATATTGCATTGTCCATTTATAAACTATTCCTACTGCTATGCGAAAAAACCATGAGAAATAGTATAGTCTAGATCATACTCATGAAACTCATATAGAACATGGTATTGAAATTCATCTATCCAACTTGTAGGTGTAACTTTGGATTCAAATGTTGTATTTTTGATGAATATTTAAGAGGCTAACTGAATCACATCATCATTAATTAGATATTTTCACTTGATTGCATCTTAAATTTTTCATCAAATTTTATATGAATTCAAATATCATACACATGTCGTGGTCGTACCACGGTCACCGATATCGGCCAGCTAGCGTGTGCAACGATGGCTAACTATGGAACAAAGCGGTTCGGGGCAATCAGGGCACCTAGTCCGGTCGAGGGTCACTATCGAGCTCAAACACTTTCGTAGAGGGGTGGCTACAAGCTTGGTTGAGAGAGGAGATGAGCTACCAAGTCTCTATGCGTATGTGTAGGTGGTGGGTATTGGTTCTAATCGTCCCCTTCCCCCCTTCCCAATGCCCCTTTTTAGTCAAGGGAACGCGTATACCACTACCGTTGTGTCGGATATCTGCGTGCGCCGTTCCTGCTGTTATGTGGCACTGCTTCCCTATCTAGCTTCGGTGTGGGAGGTGGAGGCGGGGATCTCGACGTGCGGGGCTTTGTCAGGGAGCTCGGGAGCTTCGGCCCAGTGTAGCGTCCGAGTTGGTGTACTGTTAGCACTCGATCGAGTGTTACGACCCGGGAGATGTCCGTAGTTCGTGAACCGCCTTCTACGATACGCCGCCCGACCACTTTACGCCCTTTGTATTTATTCGCGCCGTCTGTCGGGATGCAGCGTGAATTGAGCGGCGTGAAATGATGTGGAGCGAGAGCTTCGGGAAGCGATCTCCTTTGTCCACTAGCGGTTGGCGGGACTCGAGCTTCGGCCCGGGGCCCGTCGGGTAGACGTCGGACGGCGTGCGTGGCTATGGGCTCCGTAGCACATGGCTATGGCACTTTCAGTGGCTCCGGTTTTGGAGCCGTGGGCCGATATCCGATCTCTGTGAAGATGCGGCGTAGCGAGTGATGATTGATACTGTAGGAGGCTAGATCCGTCGCTCGAGCTCGAGCTCGCACGCGGGTCGGAGGAGGTCCTGATCTCTCGAGGTCTCGGAGCTCGATGTGGTGGGACCGGTGCCTAGGGATCGGCTCATCCTAGCGTTGGTAGCTTGAGGCTCGTTTGAAGCGCGAGCTGCGGGGCTCAGCGTCGGCGGAGATCGCCCGCGAGCCCGAGGCTTGTGTCGAGAGCGGAGAAACTTCGCCCGAGCTCGGGCTCGCTGGCGAGGCGGAGCTCAGGGCTCGCAGGGTGGAGCTTGAGAGCTCCGGGCAATCCGTTAAACTTGACTGCTTCGATCATGGAGCCGTGTCTACTTTACATCATGCACGATCGTCGGATCGATTCACGAGTTGGGGATCCTTGATTTGAATCCCCGGCGAAGCTAGCCGCTTAAGGGAGTGGTTTGCTTCCTCGGCGCTCACATTGGATCGTGGTGTGTGTCCGGGGTGGTGCTTCAGCGCGGCATCTGCGAGTGTAGCCCGGGGTTCCTCGGGAGCGGTGCATTCTCGGGGAGGCTTGAAATTTCCGTTAGTCCTCGTTTTCTCCCATTCTTCCCTGCGTTAAGGGGTGGGATGAGCTCGTGCCCGGTCTTACCTCGTTGGCGGATCAGGGTGCTCGTGAGCTATTAGCGGGTGGTTCGGTGAGGGCCAGGCTCGTCGGCTCGTTCGTTCGATCGGCTAGTGGATCAACCTCATATTCCGGGATTTCGACCTCGCATTTCCTCGAGGATCGTGTCCCGAGTTCCGCGGCGACTTTCCCTCGAGGAAAAGGCGAGAGGTCGATGCGTCGCTCCCGCAAATCAATGCGAGTTTGAAGGACTTGCGGCGTTCGGGGCCCGCAAGCATGAGTCGCTTAGACTTCCTTCTTTTACGCCTCGCTCTGGGTGGACCCGGAGCGACCGTCGAACCCTCGTTGGGCGGCCTTCGAACTCAAGCCCGACTGCGGCGAGCCGGCCAAGGCGCCGTTTGTCGAAAATTACCGTTGTAATTTCTGTAGTTGGGATGACGGCCGCCGCGGCCGGGGTGATGGCCACGGTTTTAGGAGGGTTAAGGCGTCGTGGGAGCCGTTCCGTCACCCATCAATCACGCCGCGGTATTTTCACCTCGCTATAAATCCGGGGGGGAGGGAGGCGGGGGATCTTTTTACCTTTCACTCACACTTTCCCTGCCGCCGGCGCCCCGCTGGCATCTGTCCCTCATGGTTCGGTGGCGTCATACGACCTCACGCGCCTCGATCCCCGCCAGCGCGATACGATCCCGTGATCCTCGACGGCTGGGGGACGCGACTCAGGCGAAAGTCGAGTTGTCGGCGGCGGCGGCGTGCGGATCATCGGGGGGTGAAAGGCCAGCGGCGACCTCGGTGCGGCGGTCCCTCAGCCGTCGGCCGACCCCCGCCATCCACGGCGCCGGGCGGTTCTTGGCCTAGCCGGAGGGATGTGAGGCGCCCTTCGTCTCCGGCCGCGGGCTGCAGTGGAAACCCCTCCGCCTCCCCAGCCCAAAGGAATGACCCGGCGCGGTGGTCCTGGCGGGCAGGCCGAGGCGGGACGCCCGGAACAAATCGAGGAGGCCGGCGTCAAGGCGACGGGGTGAGCTCGTGGCCTTTGCCGGGCGCGGTCGTGGTTTCCTCCCTTCCTTGATGGCGAATTAACCCGGACCTTGGTGTTTGTTATGGTCGCCACTCCTTGCGGCAAATCCTCAAGCGTCCCGGGATGAAGAGACGTCAAGCGCGGCGGGCGATCTGGCGGCGTTCACCAACGCCCCCCCTCGGCGCCTCCACACGATGTCCGGGGCGAGATGGGTCGAGGAGGCACCGGCGGTCGGGGTCGGCGGAGGGCGCCCCGCGTGCTTCCGACCTCGACCCCGGGCTCGGTAATGGGAGGAGGTCCCGGCTCCGAGGTGGCGGGTCGAGTACGCACGCTGGTGCCGTGGTCGAGGGGATGCGCGAGGGGGTCTCCCTGATCGACGCTGTGGCGGCGCGTGGCGTGGCGCGAAGGCACGGACGAGCGGCTTTGATGCGGTGGATCCGGATCCGCTGAGCGGTGGCGGGCTTCGCCAACTGTGGGCGGCGTCGGGAGCTCGGCGGCGTGCCGGGACAGCGGTCGTGTCGAGATCCCCGTCGAGCCGCCGGCGGCGCCCGTCGCCACCTTCACCCGGCTCCGGTGGACCCGGTCGGTGGAGCTCGAGCCGGGCTCTTGCCATCATCGCCGTTGGGAGCGGCTCCTCGGGGCCGGGGGACAAGCAAGCCGCCACCGAAGCTCGTCTCGCGGCTTCCGTTAACGAGGGGAGCGGGATGTCACGCGCCGTGCGGGAACCGAGATCCGCCGTCGGCGGCGTGGGCGGGGAGACACCGCCCTTGAGAGGCTGTGGCAAAGGGCGCCCGGCGCAAGGGAGCTTTCGCCGGAAGAGCCTCGAGGTGAGTGCTTGGTCACCTGTTTTTCTTGCTCGGCCGCTTAGAGTTTGTCTTTCGATGCGTTGTCCCGCCTTTCTAGAGCTTGTCATCGTTCGAGTCCATCGCGGACGACACGGGTGGCCGGGCCGGGCGCATGTTTGAACGAAGCCTATCAGAAGGGCCGCATCGCCGGGTGCAATCTCTGGAATTCCTTGGCTATGGCCAAGTCCTCGCGAGATTGCGCCGGCGCTATCGGTGTGAGGCCTCGCCGGGTCGCAGGAGGTAGCGGCGATGGCGTTCTCGTGGAACGGAGGAGAAGGCAAATCGCCGCGCTGGAGTGAGGGCGAGGCTTGCTTAAGAGCCGGACGACGACCGCAAGAGTTCGAGAGGGAGCGAAGAGCCGGAGCTGCCTGCGGCCTTCTCGTAGGATGAGAAGAAGCGTCGGCTACGCCAGCCGCCGGGCCGACCTCATGAAGGGGATGGAGGAGGCAGAGAAGTTCTCAACAGAGGGAGGACGAGCTCGGCAAGCCGGCTTTATCATCCTTGCTCTCCTTTTCTTCAAGCTCGAGGTTGAGGGTCGGCTCAACCTTTTCTAGTTTACATTTATAGAGATGGCGGAGTTCGCCGCCGCTGGTCCTGTGAGACGCCGAGGTTGCTGCATTCTGCGTGAGAAGAACCACGCGGCTTCAAGAGTCGAGAGCGATCTCTTGGCCACCCTCGTGGGTGCGTTTTAGAGGTCGGCCGCCTTTTTTTTGAGCCGCCGCCCCCGCATCATTGTCCTTTTTCCTATTGCAGAGTGGAGGAGTGGCACCAAGTTAAGGGACCGGGTAACTCAAGGACCTCGCACCGCCGGGTGGGATGAGCAGGAGTGCGAAGTTGCAAGGGATGGACCGCGAGCTCGGGGAACAAGGATGCCGAGCTGCGGTAGAGGTCCCGCCGAGGTCGATGCTCGGGAGGGACGAGCTCGCCGGGGCTCGCCGGAGCTTGGCGATCGCCCATGCTGGCGTGGAGGGGGCGAGCGTGCGGAGAAGGGACGCAGGTCGCCCTCGAATATTCGCTGCCCGGTGATGACCCGTGTCGGGCTCCGCAGCCGGAGCCGGCCAGCTGGGCCGGGTCCTCCCTTATCCCGGAGGCGTGAGGGAGCAGTGCCGGCGCGTCCATAAGGTGACGGGCGGCCATCCTTGCCTACTACCCTCCATCGACGGGTGGTCATCTGCTTGGCCGGCCAAAGGTGCCCGGCGAGCATTTCGACGAGGTGGTGGGAGACAGCGAGGCCGACGCCGCAGGAGTTGGCTGACGCAGCCTTTCAAGCTTGCGTGGGAGAGCTTGAGGTCTTTGGCGGGCCCGATGCCGGGGGAGAAGAGGTCCATCCCGAGGAGGAAGCTACATGACGCGACCTCGCGAGGAGGACGCCGCAGCATAGATCGGAAGGTTGAGGCATGGCCTCTTTTGTTTGTATAAATTATGAAGTCCCGAGGTCCGCAACAATGTAATATAACTTGAGTCGACATTAAGCTATATAAAAGAAGTCATTTTCTTTTCCTTCCTTGTTTGCTTTGTTAAGTCATTCCCTCGAAGCTTGTGCCTTTAGTAGAAACAGATAGCGGGCCTTTCGGCCTGGCCGCTATATAGGAGGTCATTCGTGATCGCGCTTATGTTTTTGACGAGCCTGACTTCGACGCTTTAAACAATACTTGAAGTTAGAAAAAGGGGACGACGGGACCGAGTGGTCGAGCTTGGTCCCCGATGAGCTTGTGAGCTTGTCTTAGGAACCTTTGCTTAAAAATGAGTTCGTGAAAAATGCGGGGTGTGGACCCCTGTCTCCTCTGTAGCCCCCAGCAAGGGCGACCTCGGGCCGAGGTAGAGGGCGGCCGCTGCATTGACAAAGCCGAAAAAGGAAAGTTCAATCGTTGTGCCGAATCCAGGTGTGCTTTTTATTCAAACTCATGGAAATGGTTTATAAGGTATATCTAAGGGTAAAAGCGACGAGTCGCTCGATGTTCCCAGCGCTACGCAGCCTCCCCTCGCATCCTTGATCTTGTAACAGCCCTACCGTGATAACTCTGGCGATGGTGAACGGGCCCCTCCCAAGGTGCCGAGCTTGTGTGTCGGTCCTTCTCGTTTCAACTCATCACAAAGACTTGGTCGCCGATACCGGCTCGACCTCGCATGGCGGTCGGGTAGCTGCGGGAGGGATCGGGCCGTACTTGGCCTAGTGTAGAGGGCGACCCGCGAAGCTTCCTTGAGCTGATCCGTCGCGATCCGAAAGGACGACGCCCGCTTCGGCCGCCGCTGTACGCCGAACTTGGGGGCCTTATACCGGTGTCGCGGGGAGCATGGCTTCGACCAAGACGCAGGAAAGAAGGGTGTGCATCCCGTGGCCCCGCGCCGGCCGCCCCGGTGGCTCCATAAGATTCGCTGGGAGCTCGGCGAAAGCCACCGACCGGGCCGAACTTTTCGAGCCGCTTGAAGATGCGCGTTTCACCTTACAAGATCATACCATTTGCCCGCTCGACCCGCCTGCTGGTCCTAGGATGGCCGACCGCTGCAAATTTAATTCTGATGCCATTGTCATCGCAGTGTCGAGGAAGATCTCGCCCCGTGAAGTTGGTCCCGCTGTGTCGGTGATGATCGAGTTCGACGCCGGCGGTGGATGATGCCGTGAAGAACTTGACCGCCTCCCGTGACCTCGCGGAAGATGGGCATGACTCGATCCACTTGGTGAACTTGTCGATGGCGACGAGCAAGTGAGTATAGCCCCCGCCATCTCATGAACGGCCCCACCATGTCTAGACCCCCATACCGCCGAAGGGCCAAGTGATGTGGATCGCTGGAGGGCTTGGGCGGGAGGTGGGTCCGCCCATAAGAACCGCATCCCTTACGCTGGTGCACGACCCGTTGGCGCTTATGATGACGCCGTCGGTGTTGATATTTCTTACACGCATCCAAATTAGAAGGCTTAAAGAAATATATGAGGTATCTATCTAATCATGTTAGCTTGATGTGGAATTAATCTCACCATCCAACAAAGTATTAAGTTAGATGGTGTTAGTTATGGGGTGTAATCTTAGCATCATTATCCATAGTGGAGTTAATCTCACCAGATATGTACTTAAGGTATACCACTCATTTCTAGGCATTACCTACACACTAGTCCTGTCACCCTAGCAAATAACGCTTCTAAGAAATGCGGGTATGGTATTCTTTGATAGGCCTTGATAAAAGAATGAACATGATATCCGCCAAGTAGTTTACGTATAGAAATACCATCGTGAAAGCACTTCACCGAGTAATCCAGTGTATCGTATTTATATTTTACCACAGGAAGGGAGTCTATGGAAAGTAGAGAGAGAGGGTATAATGATTTAGATTGTGATTTACTTATGAGATCCACTTGCAAATTGTATAATGCAGCAGTAGCCATATGCATCTAACATTACCAACAGATAAGTCACAAGATAAAGATAATTTAAATAAATGATAACTACCCAAGTCTAAGATCATCATATGCCACTAGTATCATAACGAGCTATTAGCATGTTATAGAAAGAATAGAAAGAATATTCCTAAGATACCCTAATCATATGTCAATGAATACTACAATTAATGCAATAAATCTAGCTATCATGGCAAGGTTGTAATACATCTACACATGGTAAGCAACTACCAATGACAATCATGACTAAAACTTAATCATCACCGTAATTATAGCTCAACTTGGCCTAGCATTCGAGGGTGGACTCCAAAGGACTCAACAGATCAGCCACTCCCGCGATCTACCACACGCCCCGAATGT
This sequence comes from Hyparrhenia diplandra, assembly GCA_015847255.1. Classification (NCBI taxonomy): domain Eukaryota; kingdom Viridiplantae; phylum Streptophyta; class Magnoliopsida; order Poales; family Poaceae; genus Hyparrhenia; species Hyparrhenia diplandra. Next base: position 103,367 of record JADLZK010000972.1, read on the forward strand.
AGGGTGCAATTGCGCATAAACGTGTGATAAACACCATGTTTACACATTGCTTATCACCCACATAGTGATCATCTACATGGATGCTATACAATTCCACGCATAAGATATAAGACAAACTCACTAAACTAAACATATAATCATAGCATGCATGGATACATATCAATAAGAATATAATCATGATATAGATCAAAGTCATATCCATTGTATTCCGATAATAATACTTACAGATCAAATACAAGAGAGAAGCCACGAGAACCATAATCCCGCTTATTTGACTATCGTGAATCAAGATGAACTTGACTTCCTCTAGAACTAGCTAGGTAGCTAACTACTTCTAATATAATGAACTAGGGCTTAGGTCTAGACTTGGTTGGACTTGAGTTGAGATGAACTCGGCCGATATGAATTGATAATGACTTGGTATGAGTTAGGGTTTCACCGGGGTCGTGGTCTTCTTTATATAGCACTTGGCGATGAACAGGACCCTTGGATCAAAACCGACCTCCAAAGAATCGGTGTGCGGTGTAGATATTAACCTCAAAGTCGGTGGTAAACCGACATAAAAAATGTGAGGTCGAAGGTGGACCCACCGGGCGGCCGCCTATGTGGCTCGGGCGTCGCCAGTGGTGTCAAGCCCCTCGGCCTCCTCTTTTTTTCCTCGTGTCTTCCCGTATCTTCTAGAGTGTTTTAGTCCATATTTCGGTTGAGTTACTTCACAGCTTAAGTCTTGTCATCGTATGGGATGTAAACTCTTTTCGATTCTCATCGATCTTCTCTCGCTTTTATCCGTTAGTCCCTCGCAGAGTCACAGAATACCAAAACTCGTGGAAATATATTAGTTAGACCCCTAGACTTATGTTGATATCCAACTTGGAGCCCTTATTTCATGTTAATTGACTAATAATATTATGCTATAAGGGTGTCAACAAAGTCGGGCCAAGAGAATCCCCTCGCCTCGAAGGCCTTGCCCTACCGAGCTCCAGGGGCCGCATGGTGCCTCGCACTCTCCCGGCGTGGATCTCTTTACGAGCTCCCCGCCCCTCCTCGAACGCGGACGCAACGCTGAGTATCCCCGACGCTGCGCTACGCCGTAGGAGCTCGTGGCTCGATGATAACGTAGGACTTGGCGCGGGCGAAGCGATGCACCTTGCCTCCTCCTTCTCGGCGGCAGCCCGCCCCTTAAGCTGTCCCCCGATGGGGACCCGCCAGGGCCGGGCTTTTGGGGCCTCGGGCTCCGGACGACGAGGACCTCCATGCCGACGACATATCGACTTCCATCGGGCGAGCTCGAAGCTCGAGGAAGGTTCGCTTTACCGGGATGGCACAAAGGGTGTCTTGGCGGGTCATCGCGAGAGCTTTGAGGTCTCACCCTCAAGTCGAATCGAGGGAGGTACCGGTCGTGGGCAAACACACCGGGAGGTACCTGCTTTCCGATCCGACTGTGAGCTTGGCGAGGACGCTAGCGCCGCCAGCTACCGACGGGGATGTGCTTGAGCTCGAGACCGCCGACGTGCTCTTCGAGCTCAGCGCGACCTTCGACAATACGCTATCATCCCCGGGGTTGACGCGGTCGGCCTCCTTCATGACTTGGTTGGCGACGAGCTCGGAGTCTCCTCGACCTCGAAAGTCGATTGACGCCGAAGCTCGGCGAAAATGGCGCGTAGCCCGTTCACCAAGGCCTCGTGACTCGGGCGACGCGTTGTTGGATGCAAAGGAAGTGAAGGCGATCGAGTACTCATGTGCACGCTGCGCCGGGCGCAGACGTAAGACCAGCCCAGCCCCTCGCGGCTATACTCTTCACGCGAGCCGCCGAAGTAGAGGACCCAATACTGCCGCTGATCGGGCTTAGGGGTACCGCTGCCTCTGGTCCATTCGCCACGAAGTCGGGAAGCAATTTGGGGACTTGATGGCATCCCTCGGGCGCTGCGCATTTGTGATGTCGATCCTATGAGCCTGATGCCCCACTTGGCAACGCGCCCCGCGGGCTCAGGGGCAACGGATGACCTCTCGCCAAGATGGAACTTGGAGACGACGGTGATCGGGTGCGCGTCGGCTGAAGTTGTATGGCTTTCTACCACAAGTGATCGTGCGAAGGGGCGTGAAGGCAGCTTCCGAGATGCGGATGCCGGGTCTTGGGTGCTTGAGAGGACCTCACTGATGAAGTAGACGGACGCTGCACGGAGTCCGCGGTTCCTCCCCTCGCGCCACCACGCAGCAATCGAGCTCATGACCGCGAGGTTGCCGCGATGTAGATAAACATGGGCCTGCTCGCCTTGGGCGGTGTGTGAGCACCGCGGATTGGCTGTGAGTTCCTTCAGTTGAGTCGAGCCGCTTGAGCCTCGCCGGGTCCGTAAAGCGCCCGACTCTTCAGGAGTTTGTACAGCGGAAGATCCGGCCCGGCCGCCGGGTTATGAACCGACTTACGCTGGCAGGCATCCCGTGAGCCGCTGCATGCTTTTGACATTCCCGATGGGACCCATGTTCCCTCGATAGCCTCGAATTTCTGGGGTTAGCTTCATGCCCTGGGCTTGGACATGACAAAGCCAAGGAGTTTCCGAGGACCCAAGACGCATTTCAGGATTGAGCTTTACGCAACTCGCTGAGTTTGCCAAAGACCGTTTCAAGGTCGGGGACGAGCTCGCCGCGCGCGTTCATTTTGACTATGATGTCATCGGAGCACGCCAACGCGACTTCCCGAGAAGTCCCTTGAAGATTTTCTGCATACACCTTTGGAAGGTGGCGCCGGCGTTTTTCAGCCCGAAAGGCATGGTCACGCAGCGTAACGCCAAAGGAGTGATGAAGGAGGCATGAGCTGATTGAGCCTTCGTTCATCGCGACCGGGTGGTAGCCGGAGTAAGCGTCCGTAAGTGGTAGCGCCTCACACCGAGGTGGGAGTCAACGATTTGGTCATCGCGCCGCAAAGGAAACGGATCCTTTGGGCATGCCTTTGTTGAGACTCGATAATCAACACATATTCTCCATTTCCATTTTTTCTTCTTAACTAGTACAGGGTTGGCTATCCACTCCTGATGAAGCACCTCCTTAACAAAGCCCGCTACTAAGAGCTTATCTATCTCCTCGGCGATCACCGCCGCCGCCGCCGCCACGCCGGGGTTACCGAGCCGCTTCACCTACCCACGAGAGCCGGGCTTGATGTTTAAGGAGTGCTCGGGCGACTTCCCTCGGTATGCCGGGCATGTCCGAGGGTTTCCACGCAAACACGCCGAGGTTCACGCTGAGGAAGTGGACGAGCTCGCTTCCTATTTGGGAGTGAGCTCGTTACCACGCGCAACGGTACGCTCTCCTCGCCCATCGCTACGCCTTTGGCGCCCCGGTCCGGCTCGAAAGGAGCCCGCCGCTTCTCGAAGCCGTCGGATGAGCTCGCCGCCTTTGCCGAAGCTTGTCTGGGTGAGCTCGCGCCTTCTTGAGCTTGTTGGAGTCCTCCTGCCGACTCCACGCCGAGCAGCGCTCGGGGGCGAAGCTTTCGGACTCGCGATGACGGTGTCGGCTGCATCGCGACGGCCTCCTTGTCGCGAGCTTGAAGGCGCGCCGAAGGTGAGTTGACGGGTGATCAAGCCCTTGGGCCCCGGGATCTTGAGATTTAGGTAATGCGGTAGTTGGGAACGCCATGAACTTCGCCGCGTAGCACGGCCGCCCAACAAATGCGGGTATGCGCTTCCGGGCGGGGAGCACTTCAAGGTGAGCACTTCCTTGCGGAAGTTGCTCGCGCCGGAAGGTGACGGGAGGTCGATCCGCCTCGAAGTGGGACCGCATGCCTTCCTGCAACACCCACCCCATGGATGGGGTCCGGAGGAGGTCGGAGGCGGCTCTCGCTGATGACGGCAGGGCCTCCATAGTTTCGGACGTAGAGGAGGTTGAGGCCGGGCCGTGGGCCTCCATCCACGCGACCTTGTCGTGGGCGCTTTGTGCCGACGATGGGGTTGGACGCACGTGGGGAACCGCTCGATGAGAGATGCAATGTGGTGGTCGGCCTTGTTGAAGGTGATGGGGCCTCCCGTACTGCTTGAGGTAGGAGGGGATGCATCTGCCGTGAAGAGGACTCACGCTGCGAGCGCGGGACGGCGCTTTGACTCATACGCCTGCCGCCCCTTTGAAGATCTCTTTGTTTGATTTTTGGCTAATTAGTGACACCTAAGGACTAATCTTCAATGCTAAGTGTTTGACATGATTGGAGATTGGTCGGCCGGAGACAGTGCATGGTGATCATGGAGGATGGATCGAGGTGATCCAAAGGATTTGATCAAGCATGCAACTAGGAGTTTGGAGATCAAGGTCCCAAAGGCAAAGGTATAACCATAGGGCTTTTGATTTCACGCAGACACCATAGAGGGTGTGGTGATTATAGGATCGATAAGCCGTAGTATAAGAGGTAAAACTTACCATTTATCGATCCTCACGTGCCTTTTAGGTTCAAGTCTCATATGCATGCATTTAACCTAAAGTGCTAACTGAAATCCTTGCCAAAAATGGTTTTGAAAATGCTTAACACATGGTGTCGAGGTGTTCTTCGGCGTGTATACAACTCTGAAACAAGAAACAAGTGACGAAGTCGGTTTGGAGCAAAGGCAAAGGAACGCTTATTTCTTAAACGATGGAGTAGCCGGGCGCGGACCGACCGACGCAGCGGCCGGGCGCTTCCCGGCGGGTGACGAGGCGCAGAGCGGTTTTGGCGTCGCGGCCGGGTGATCGGGGCATCGACCGGAAGCATCCGGCGGCCGACGCACGCATTGATCGGATGCGCGCTCCGGACGCACCGGTGCGCGTGGGGTAACCGGGTCGGTTTCGACTATCGGTTGTGACGGATCCACCGGCCGGATTTCAGTAGTCCGGCCCGTCCTGCCAGCCGTGTGAAAGTGTGTTTTCTGCCCTTTCCACCACATTTAGGTGATTGGTGGCCTTATATATACCCCCTTGGCTGTTCTTTGCTCAGCTCTCGGATATTTGAATCATTCAAACACCTTTGAGCAAGCAAAAGCAGAAGCCTCCCTCCTCTCTCATTCTTGATTTGAGCTTTCATTCTTTGGGGAGAAGAGTTGATCTAGCGCATTACATCAGTTCTTGCATCTAGAGGCACTTGGGATCGTTGTGAGACGGTGGATTTTCCGTTTCTCTTAGGAGGCACCGGCCCTAGCCGGGTTTTGGTGAAGTGGTGGAGCGTTGGCAAAGAGGTGATTGTTCTTGGCCACCTCCGGTTGATTTGTGTGAGAGGATTACGCACTCCTCGATCGGAAGACAAAGTGCAAGGGCCATTGCTCGTGCTTTGGGTAACAGCCACTTGTTGAGTGGTGTGTTGAGGCGAGCAAGGGCACACCGCTTCTAGCTCAAACACCATCCTTTGTGTTGATCGGCACAACCCGAGAGTAGTTGCTGGTGTATGTTTAACCCCGTGAACAAATCGACTTGTTCATTGTCTTCGTGTGTGGATCATCACCATTGTGTTGTTTATCTACATCCCTGTGATTGGTTCATAGCCTTACAAGTCGGGTATAACAAGTTTCTCACACTTGCATTACTTCTCTCTAGTTTACCTTGTGTAGAGAACTAGCACTTGTTTAGGTGTTCTTAAGTAGCATAAGGACCATATTAGGTTTGCTCATTAGAGTAGTGACATAGACTTTGTGTGGACTAGAGATCATAGAATTATTTAATCTTGTCACTAGAGGCTTGCAAGACCACTAAGAGCTAGTGCAAACCGCCATGCGGTGTTTATACTAATCGATTTGTTTAGTTGTGAGCTTGTAGAAATTTTTATAGTATTTCACCCCCTCTAGCCATCTAGGACCCTACAAGTGGTATCGGAGCCGTGGTCACTCATTTTTGAAGGCTTAACAATCTTGGTGTGATAGCTATGGCTAATGTTGTGTTCAACCATGTTGGGGAGGAGAAGCCTCCTTTGTTGATGGGGTCAAGAATTTTGACTATTGGAAGAGATGCATGAGAATGTATTTGGGATCAATCAATGACCAAGTGCGGGAGGCAGCCCAGAAAAAGGATTATGTCATCCTTGATCCAAAAACCACTCCGGAAACAAGTCAAACAATGCAAATCATGGCATTGAACACATTGTACAATGGCATGTGGATGTCAAAGTGTTTGAGGGCATCAAAGACCTTGAGAAGGCAAAAAGTGGTGTGGGAGAAGCTTTGTGAGAACCTGAGGGCACTAAGAGTGAAGAGTGCCAGTTGTATGTTCTCAAGATTTGAGAACTCTCAATGATGAAGAAAGATGAGACCATTCCTGAGACATTTCATAGGCTCCAAGTGATTGTCAATAATGAGAAATCATTGGGAGTAAAGACATGGATAGAGATTTTGGGCTGGAATTCTTAATGTGTTTGCCCAAGAGATTTTGGCTATGTTGAGGAAGATACTTTAGAGGTGCATTGGACAATGACACCTAGTGACTTGCTGAGGTGCTAACCGATGAGCAAGTTGATGGCATGGAAGATGAAGTGGAGAAGGAAGATGACAAGAACAAGAAGGGTTGTGGCATTCCTGCTGCCGCCTACCACCTCATCAAGGCTAGGGGCAAGTCCAAGGCTCAAGAGAAGAAGATGATGAGGAAGTCAGCCTTGAGAAGAGATTGATCAAGAGTTTGGTTATGTTTGTGAAGAAATTTAGCAAAGTCTTGAAAGAGCAATAAAGAAATTTGGGCAAGGCTCTAGAAGAAGAAATGATTCATCTAAGGGCAATGAAGTGCCAAAAAGTGCTTTGAGTGTGATAGTCTTTTACACACATTCTTGCCGACATTGTCCAATCAAGAAAGAGAAGGAAAAGGCAGCATACAAGAGTGGCAAGACAAACAAGAAGAAAGCAAGACCATGACTTTCAAGAAGACAAATGATGGTGCCTTTGTTTGTTCTTGGGATAGTGATGATCATCCGATGAAGAGGAAGAGAAGCCCTTAATGCCATGAGTGCAATTGGCCAACACAAGACATCATCCCTCTTCGCTCATCAATTCATGTGCTTCATGGCTGAGCCACTGTTTTCAAAGGTATCATTGCATGAGCATGAAGAACTAAATGATAATGAAGTAAAATATGATAGTGATGATGATGATGATGATGATGAACCCACTAGAGATGATCTTCTTTAGAGATGCTTAAGCAAAACTCATATCATGTTTAAGACTAAGGACAAGGAATGTAAAGCTTTGCAAGAGCTGTAAAACTTGAGCAAAACTTCTTAGGGAGCCAGAGGCCACCCATGAGGGTCTAAAGGAAGACCATGGGGAATTGAGCTTAGCTCATACAAGGCTTCAAAAGCCCATGCCTTGCTCTTAGAGAAGAATGATAGAGTTTTGCTCTACCCATCAAGAAGGATGTTGGTTCAACATGTGATATCATAGGGATGAATATGTTAAGGGTGATGTTGAAGAACCATCCATTCCCTTCCACATCCACATCAACCCCTCATACTAATAGTGATGGAGTAATTTTAGATTCATCACTAAAGGTTGAGAATGAGACTCTCAAAGAGAGGTGGATGAGCTCACCCACTCCTTGAGGAAGGCTTATGGTGGGATATAGCAAGCTTGGGTAGCCAAAGGTTTTTTCCTTAACAGGCTTAGGCTATGTCCCCAGAAAGGCAAGAAGACCTTTGCTACTCAAAGCCTAGCTTGTGAAGAGCATCAGGTCTATTACAATAGATGCAACCAAGTGGGGCATCAAGGTAAAAAATGTGCTCAAAAAAAATGAACATGAACAAGAAATCCAAGCAAGTGCATTCCATATCTTTTGATTCTTACTTGCTTACCAAGGGTGAGAAGGGCGCTAAGGCAAAGTTTGCTGGTACACCCATTGTTGGCCCAAAGAAGAAGGCAATTTGGGTACCAAACCCCAAAACCCTAATCCAAATGCTAACTGCAGTTCGGCCTCCTCGAAGCTCGCCGAGGCTGCCGTTGACCATGGCGGCGCTACTGGCCCGTGGACTGCGGCGATCCCCGCCCAGCCAGTGTCGCCCTCGGCTGTGGACGCCTCCAACGACCGCCGGGTCTGGCACATGAAGCACTTCACGAAGGGGTCAGCGTCCGGCCGCATTCATGCCGCCAAGCGCCGGCTCGAGTCAGCCTCACCCCGAAGCTCGCCGCTCTGGCTGCCGGCGGACGAAAGCCGCCTCGTCAGGTACATCTCTACAGAGGTGATGAGGAACTCTGGTAGAGAGCGGCTCTTGTCCCGCTAAAGCTGGCCGGTGACGACGTTGACGCGGAGAAGGTGACGCCGCGGAAGAGCTCCCCGAGACGCTTAGGGCCCGTGATGTGCGGGAGCAGCGCGACATGGCTGTCGGGCTGTCAAGCGCGTCCGGCGGCTACGCGAGCCAGTGGCCTACGCGGTGGTCGTAAGTCGGCCCGGCCGAGCTGAAGCCAACAGTGAGTCAAGGCGCGGGATCACCAGCGCCGAGCTACGCGCCCCGCACTGTAGCGTAGGGAAGGTGGCCCCGACGTAGGGATCCGGAAGCCGCGCCGCGGCTGCTCAACATGGCGGCAGCGCACGGCAGCGCCGGACTGCCGTAGGGAAACGGTGGAAGGAGCCATCGGGCGGTGATCGCCACACAAGCCGCCGCTCCCTACTCTAGCGCCGCCAACCGTCGCGGGTCGTAGTACCACGCCACGTAATCGACCGCTAGCCGCGGTGCAACGCAGGGCCTCAACTCGGAGAGATCACAAATGACAAGCGCATGGCTATACTGGTTCGGGGTAATTCGGGCACCCCAGTCCGCCGTGGTCACTATCCGGTGCCTCAAACACCTCTGAGAGGTGGCTACAAGCTTGCTTGAGATAGGAAGATGAGCTCCCAAGTCTTCGCGTGGCGTATGTGTAGGTGGGTGGTGGTTCCGATCGCCCCTCTTCCTACGCTAAGGTGCTTTTATAGTCCTTAAGGCACGTACGGGATGCCAAGAGAAGGAACTCCAAAGAGATAAGGTAGAATCGTAAAGCGGCTGTGCAGTGCGCACACCGGCGTAGTCGACACAGCGCTGCCGTCTCCCTCGCCAAGCTACGTGAGCCTCGCTCTCTATCTAGCTCGGTGTAGGGGAGGTGGAGGCAAAGTGATCTCGGCGGCCGCCCGCCCCGGGCGACAGCCTGGAGCCGCTGCGTTGTAACGCTGGCCGGCAGTCACTGCGAAGCACTTCGATCGCAGCGTTACCGGCGGAGAGGTCCGGGTGCGCTCGCCGTGCACGCCTCGCTACGTCGCCCGACACCGCTACCGCCTCGATGTCAAGGCGCGGCGCCGCGTGGCCGTGATGCGCCGCGGAATTCGTGCGCAGGCGCGGAGGGAAATGTCGTGTGTGACAGTGAGAGCCTACTGGGAAGCGATCCCTTTGTCCGCTAGCGGTTGAGCGTGACCGGGAGCTCGGGCCGGCCCCCGCCGTGCGCCGCTGACAGCCAGCCGTGGCTAGGGCTCCGTGAGCATGGCTATGGCGGTGACCTCAGTGCCTCTCGGGTCTGGAGCCCGTGAGGGCCCGGAGCATCCCGATCTCCTCGGTGGGAAGATTACGGGCGTGAGTCGCGATGATTGGTCTGCAGGAGGCTAGATCCGCCCCGCCTCCGAAGCTCGAGCAAGACGCACGTCCGGGAGGAGGTCCCTGACTCGGAGGTCTCTGAGCTCGACGCTGCGTGGGACCCAGTGTCTCGGCCGCCTCATCCTAGCGCGCAGCAGCTTGAGCTCGCTTTGAAGCCGTACGTGAGCTCGCGCTCGCCGAGGCGAGATCCGGCCACGAGCCCCGGAGCTTGTGTCGACGGATCTGAAACCTCGCCCGAAGCTCTGAGCTCGCCGGCTGAGCGGAGTTTTAGGTCAGCTTAGGGTGGAGCGCCAGAGCCCGAGCACCCCTTCTTCGCTGGCCCAACTCGATCATGGGCCGTGCTCATCTTTCTCGCCATGCCGATCGCCTGGATCGTGACTCCTCGGAAGCTATGGACCCGTGATTTAGTCCCCCGATCAAATACATATAATGAATTGCATACTATACGCTTTCTTATTATCTCTATTGGTAGCTTGACTTTGGTGCAGAGGGTGGTTTGGATGTTCAAATGTTGGGCCTAGACACGAGAAATCTCCCATGAGCATATATAACCGGTAAAAGTGTGACCTTTTGCTAGGATTTGCCATGTTTCATAAGGTTTAAATCTTTTGGTAGTGTTTTGGATAGGCTCTAGGTTCAGATAGGGATATGTGATGGGTTAGAATGAGAAACTCTAACAGCATTCGCTTATTCTTCTTGTGGAGGCCATTTTTAGGATTTGTATAGCGAAAGGTGGACTCTAACATATGAGCTATCTGATTTTGTAAAATAGGTCATCGGCTATCCTTGATTTTTACTCTATATAGCAACCACGAGCGCTCGCTATCTAACTTGTAAAAATAAAAGGTTGTTGCCGATCTCTTTATTTTTTGAGGGGTTTTCTATTTTACAAATTGCCCGTTGAGCTGCTCTTTATAAATATAGGTGGGTTTGGTGGGGGATATGGTACTTAATCAATTTTCCTTGCTTGGTCTTTGGTTTGCTTTTTGAGATATAACATTTGTTACCAAACTACCTCAATAAAAATAAAGGAAAAATGATTTTAAAATAAAGGTACCTTTTACATAAATGATTCTCGAAGCTATGAAGACATTCCCTCCCCGCTTAGTTATTCTCCCTCAATTGGATACAATCAAAACCAAACCCACCAAACATTTGTTGTGTGCTTGCAAATTTGGCAAAGTTTGAGTATCCTAGCAAAAGATGCATTTTAAGCCATTTGTTTTTGCACTCGACAAAGATGCATGCCATTTGTGCACCCATGAAAGATGCATTTTCTGACTGCAGTGGTTTTTGGCACCGCAAAGATGCATTTTACCGCAGGCTTTGTATACTTTGCAAAGATGCATTTTGCAGTGGTGCCAAATTTCTAGCTCGGCAAGATCAGCCTTTTCAAAGCTACTCTCTTTGAAGGGAGTACCATTATCTGTGAAAGCTAACTGGGATAGTGTTAGGCATCCGTTGTCTACAACTCTATTTTGATCATTTCTTAATTTAAAAAGCTGAGTAGTGATCGTTGTTCACAGTAAATCTATCTATCTCTCCCACATATAGTTTTCATGAAACGTCCTTGTAGGAAGAGAGATATATAAGATTTGTGAACAATGGTTACCACCACTATGCTCGGATGAAAATGACTAAAATAAAATTTTGGTAGATCTTGGAGAAGTTATGAAAATCCCTTTTGTAGGTTGTAAGTCAAATCATTTTGATTTGAAATCATTCTGTGTTATGCAAAGCTATCGCTTGAATTTCAAAAATTAAAATTCCGTACTCGGAAACGACATGGAAAACAAACTCTAAAATGAGTACATTGATAGACCTCAAAAAGTTATAAAACTCTAGTTTACAACTTATTGATTTGAAATCATCGCAGATCATGTAAAACTGGCGTCTGCATTTCTCAAATTTGAAGTTCAAATTTTATAAACGACCCGGATGGAGAAACCTCCCTGTAAACATTTTATTGTAGATCTCAGCTATGGAAACTTTATAGTTGACAACTGAGTTGAATTCGCTTAGGCTCAAACAAGCAATTTACACTGAAGTTTTCAGTATAATACGTGACCATGAGGGAGTCTAAACACAAATGACAAGCTGTGGTGCGATGGTAGAGTGTTTTACGCGAGGAAAGTTGCGGTCATAGGTTTGAATCCTACGCGCAGCGTCGCGATTTTGCGTACATGCCGCGACTGAGACTCAAGTGACGCCGGAAGCCTGAGTGCCCTCATCGATTAATGTCAGATTTTATGGGTCCGACTCGAATTTTGCCGAAGTGTCTTTCTTTGATGGGTGTCATGCAGGCACTCCCAAGAAAGAGGGCTTTGCCGGGCACTTTCTTTGGCGTCGAGCGCTCTCTTGGGTTGTGGCGGCACTTTGCAAAGCTTTGGCCGAGTGTTTTCTCGTGCTAAGAAGGCAGGAATCCGGTAGGTGAATCTATAGCTGCAAGCAAAAGAGAAAAAGAAAAAGGAGAGTTAAAAAGTAAATTTGAGGAATAATAAGACAAATCCATAGTCGTAAAGGAAGCAAACATCGTATGCAATCGAACACAGTTACAGGATCAACCAAGTGCCTTTGGCATGGCTCCAAAGCAGACTTGAGAAACCAAGCACCGGCCGTACGCATAAATGTCGGTGGCTTTGGATCTATAGGGGTGAAAGTGACACAAATACTCCTCTTCGATTCAATCCGAACCCAAATTTTGAGGATATAGAGAAAAAATCTTTTATTATCCACACGGTGAATCCAATCGTGCGTGGGATGGAAAGGGTGTAGTATATGCAATCGGCAAAATTCCTATGTTTAAAATTAGGATATCTGATAATTTATCTCCCTAGACTAAAACCAAGAGGAAATTCAAGATTTAAAAAAAGCTTTTAGTTGAGAACTCTTATTATGTGAAATGGTGGTTTTATGTTCTAAATTTTGAATTGAGAACTTTGTCTGTTATTACTATTAGCTAGTAACTTATAATTTGTGAGTGATGATACCTTGTTAAATATCATTATGTTGGTATGATAGCCGCAACATGGAATACAATGTAAAAGACTATTGTCTATTGCTTGTTATCGACTCTTTACTAAATTAGTTATTCACAAACATCTATAGTTTCTTATGTGCTGCTTAATACTGACTATATAAATCCATCTCCGATCTGATTCCGCCCATCTCCGTACTAGTTCTTGACATCCAAAAAATAACGACATCCATCCATATATTATCCTCCAATCCCAAATCCGATAAAGAAAAGCAAATTAAGATAGGGCGAGAAGCATTATTCACTTTGATCCGGACCGTTCATCCCTGTGGATCTAGCACTATGACACGATGGTTGCCACAAGTGTATTGAAGTAAATGAGTTGACATACCAAAAAAAAAAAAAGTAAATGAGTTGCCACAAGTGTATTGAAGCAAAATGAGTTGCCTCAATTATAGATGTTTTTCAGGCTGCTCATAGCATCTTGCATGCTCCAGAACATGCCATGCTCAATTTATCCATTTCCTCTATAGGTCATCCTGTTGGTTATGGTCCACCCTAGAAATTCGATAGCACAAGCCCATTCCAAAAATTCTAGTCACCCAATCACACGATCCTTTCAAAATAGCACATTAGGCTGTAATTCATGAAAGCCATTTGGGAGATTTTTTGCTTGAGTAACTTTGAAGGGACTATGACGCCTAAGAGGAGGGGGGGTGTTGAATTAGGTTTTTGCTTGGGAGTTTTTTTTGCCAATAAAAAAGTTTGTGCGAGATGTCTTGACCAGTCACCCTTGCCAGTTACACTTATACCTCCCTCCCTCTACTTCTTCCCCCACCAACACCTATGCATATCCAGCTGCCCTTCCTAACCACCAGCAGCACTCCATATATGCCTCTCCTTGGCCTTTCTTATCGACACACCATCCTTTTCTCTGTTCGATCTTTTCATTTTTCGGATCCCTTTATATATACATACATATGTATTCACCCCGATCGAGGCAGCTTCCATCCACATTGGAACTTTTAGCTGGGCAGCAGCGCCGCACGCATCTTCCAATCGTCGACGAGGGCGTGAGAACAGCGCCGCCTGCGTGCAAGCCCCTGCAAATGTGGGGTCGTAGTTATTGGTCAGGGTGCGCCAAGGCATCATACTTCTATTTCTTTTTGACAAATCAATCCCATCTTCCATTCTCCCTGTGTGTGCATTGCAGCGTGGTACCACATGCATTTCCCTCCATTAATTACTAACCCCTTTTCTAAAAACATACACTGCAGAATATGTTGAACAATAATATAGGGCACAGCGGCTAGAGCAAGAGAGAAGTCCAGACTGTCCAACTGAGAAGTGTGAACTGAGAGGCAACTCTTGCCGAGAAGATCTAGGGCTGCTCAGGTGTCCTCAGCCAAGGTCCTCACACAGGGGCTCAAGGTGCAAGAGCTGAGCGCCAAACACCGGACTGTCCGGTGCGCTGGCCAAGCAAAGGGAGGACACCCGGGAAGGCAGGCCCTTGCTGTTCATGAATGCCGCCGATAGGTACCAAGAGGTGGCCGCGCCAAATTAGGCAAAGGGTAGAGGAATTGGCTTAACACGAGAAAGGCAGGCCTGATGTTTATGGACACCGATACTTACCAAGAAGCGGTAAGGAAGCAAATTAAGGGAGAAGGCGTGAGGAACTAGAGGAGGCGAGGAAGGCGGTTGTGGCGCTCTCATGAAAGCTGCCGATGCGTGCACACAGCAGGAAGCTTAAGAAGCAAAATTAGGATAAGGTGGAGGAGCTGAAGGTCATGGGGGCGATGAAGGCGCGGAGATGGATGCGAGGGTAGAATTTGGGAGTCAGAGCTCAGGGAAGCTCTGGGCAAAGAACCTTGAAATGGAGGGTGACTATGGTAAGGTGAAGGCTGAAAATGATAAGCTTGGTTGAGGTTGAGAGGTTCATGATGGAGTTAGGGTGCATTGGAGAAAGATGTCATAGCTGCAAAGGCATTTGATGCTGAGAAGGAAGAAATCTTGATGGAATTGGAGGACTCTAGCTAGGATGAAGGTGGAGGTAACTCGAAACCAACAAGGATTTGATCTATGGGGTGAAAATAATAAGCTTCTGTTGAACGTTCATGGTTGAGCTTGAGCAGGAACATACCTTGCTGGAAAGCAGAGGCTGAGATGCTCTTACGCCACATATAATGAGATTCTTCATCGATCGCCGTAAGGATGTGGAGATCATGAGGTAATACGTGAAGGGTGAAAATAATGGCGGTGCTCTCGCGATCTTGAGGTTTTGATATAACAGAGCATAGTCATAATTTCTCTCCAAGCTGAGTTTGAGAGGCTGGTAGGGAAAGAGTATTGCTTGTATGCAGATCTCTTTTACTAGTGACATGCCTCGTCGCGCTGCGTAACTACGGAGCCGTGACCTCAATTATTTTTAGAAAATTATACATACCTATTTACTGCTTTATCCTTTATATTAAATCCTGATGCTTTTTCACCAGTCTGCAGTCTATCTTATAATCAGAAATGCGTGTGAAAAACCCAAAACATTTAGAAATTGGACCTTCGATGTCATTGTTGTATTGAGTTGGTCTCATGTTTAGTACTCTTTATCTTCGGTTTCGGTTTCTTCCATTTGTTTTTGGTTATAAGATGATAGCCAAAGTGCGTGCCTGTGAGCGGAACTCTCATAGGGCATTGGCTTGATCTCTATAGGTTGATAGATAAAGAGCTATCCATTATATATATAAATCTGGTCCAACCCTACGAAAATAAGATGGCTTGTGAGGCAATAAGAGCATTACTATCTCATCAACATAAAATAATAGTATGTTAGTCTTTTAGCAGAGCTCAATGAATATAAAATCAAGTATAGTACTCCGCGCATGTTATGCATATCCCTTCATCGATATATATTGATCCGTCCACGGATCATGTGCAAAAGCTTTACGTGTAGCCGTTGGGGCACACAGCTGATGGAGGCTGTTACTTCATACCATTCTCAATTGACGCGAACAGCAGCAGCACTATATGTGGTGGTTACAGAGGTCATGCACACGTACACGTGTCCTGGGATAAGTGGATCCGATCGATTCATATTTATACATAAGGTTATCAGTTATTATTATAGTACACACGTACATATGTGTATATATGTGAGAGAAGCAGACAAGTCATGAGACACAAAGATCGGTTGATTCATACCGGCCCCGGTACGTCCGCATCGCAGAGCACCAGCGGAGTCCACGCGCACGCGCACGCGCACGATGCCGGCAGTGCCAGCTCCGTTCATGCGCAGTAGCGTAACCACTCCTGTTGGAACCGGACACGGACACTCATGGACTCCTTTGCGGACTGTACAGCAGACAGAAAGGCTAGAGAGGCAGATTGGCAGAAATTTTTCACGTTTTATGGCTTAAGGTATAGAAGAACATTCTCACAACCTCATTTTAGAAGAAAAATATTATAAAAATTGGATGTTGGAAATGGGTGCTACATTTGATAAAGTGAAACAATAATTGTGTTGCTTATCAATGTACACCTCTGGTCTAGAATGATTGAGTATTATTTTAATTTTTAGAAAAGGGAATATATTAATATCTCAACTTCTGCATCGAGATGGTATATTAGCTAGTTGTTCCACTAATTTCTTCATGTATCAAATGGTACTATGTTGATTCGGTCATGAATGTAAACTATATGTGTAATGTGGGCTAGGCTATAATTTGAATTGTATGTTTTCATATGTTGTTTAAT
>JADLZK010000973.1:0-76503 GCA_015847255.1 Hyparrhenia diplandra
GAGGTCGGTTTTGTACCTTCAAGTGGGGAAGACATTTTCCATGTGGGAGCCCTCTCCTCTACCTATAAAAGGAGATGCTCTCCCCTTCATTAGACACACACCACACAAGAGCTCTCTCCCTACCACTTGTATCTTTTACTTTTTGGTTAGTCTTAGGAGCTTGGCAAGATGTAATACAAGATCAAGATCAACTATGGAGGTACTTGGTATGATCAATGTATTGTTCTTCATATCTTGTTCTTCATCTTGTTCTTGTTCTTATTATCAATATAGCTATGCTTATGAACTAGAGTATAGTTTCTATGATATGATCTTAGCATATGAACTAGTATAGTTTTCATGTTATGATCTTGTCATATAGAACTTTATGCTTAAAGTATTATACATACATGTTTAGACCAAATCCAAGTCGAGATGTAGAGTTCTACTTTGAGTTGGTCTTGGTTGTTGTTGGTTTACTTGGATCGTCGTTCGGTCCTCGTGGCGGATGCTCTAGTAGAAGGACCCCGAGACAGGGTAAGCCTTGTTACACGCTAGAGTAGTAGTCAATAGCTTGACGTGGTGTCTAGGGCTAGAGGCTACCTTCGGTTGCCCCATTCATTAGACGACGAGGTGGTAGGCGGGTGGTGACAACCATGTCGTCCCTTGTAATCCCCACGTCTCGGGTGGTGCGAGCATTGGCCGGCAACGCTATGCAGACCAAGTGTTATCCGGTGCCCGAAGTAAGTCAACAAGGACCATGGCTATCTTAACTTAGAATTCTAATGGTACAAGCATGTAGTATACCGCTTCTCTAACATAGCTATTCAGATATGCCTTGCTCCAGCTTTAGGGTTTTTTTATCCTTGAGATTGCTTGAATGTGTGTGTCAAGTTATCCCCCTACCGTACTTACCCCTGTTATGAGCTTGGGTCTATTGCATAGTCGTGTTATTCTGTCCCATGTTCGTATTAGAGACTTCTATACCAAGCCTTCCCTGTGGAAATATGATACCCTCGAATACTCAGGGTGAAAGCTACAATGGCATTTCGTGCGCTTGAAACCCTTCGCTTGTGTTAAGAAACACCAATAAGCTTGCACATGAAGGTGTAGACAAAATGAGAAAAGCCAAGATTGACTTGTTGAAGGCCAAGCTCAACCGATTTGTGATAGTTGATGGAGAAGGGGCCCAAGAGATGTTTGATAGGTTGATGGTCTTGGTTGGCAAGATTAGAGGATATGGAGATGAAGAGCTTGATGATCACAAGGTGGTGAAGATCATGCTAGAAGCTTATACACCTAGAAATGAGATAGTAGTCACCTTGATTAGAGATAAGAAGAAGTTTGAGCACTTCACTCCAAATGTTGTGCTTGGAAGATTGCTTACCTATGACATGCAAAGAGAGGAAGCAAATGAGAGGGAGAAAGCTTGGGAGTTGCAAGCCGCCTGATGGCATCAAGATCAAGGATGTTGCTCTCAAGGCAACCAAAACAAGCAAGTCAAGCACCTCCAACAAGGTCAGGGGCAAGCAAGCATCTTCAAGTCAAGCCCAAGAAATGAAGAAAATGCAAGAGAACATAGATGCAACCTCTTCCTCAAGTGATGAAGAAGATGATGGGGCTGATTTCAAGAAAATAGATGATATGGCCTTCTTCATGAAGAACTATGGGAAGGGGATGAAGGCAAATGGCTTCAAGATGGTGCAAAGAAGGTTCCCAAACAAGAAGAAAGAGAACATGATTCAATTGTGGCAGCACCGAACACTTTGTTGCCGATTGTCCACATGAGAACAAGAACAACAAATACAAGAAGGACAATGGCAAAGACAAGAAGCAAGATTACAAGAGGAAGGGAAGGACCATGGGAGAAGCTCACATCGGCCATTAGTGGGACTCAAACCAAGGAGTCAAGTGAAGAGGAGGTGAACATTGCCACATTTGCTATGCAAGAGTCCTCTACACCCAAGCTCTTCAACAACATGACGGATGATGATGATGACCATGACAATGACTCCTCTCATGTTTGTCTTATGACAAAGCATGAGAAGGTAAAATCCAAATCAAATCTTCTCCCTCCCTTAGTGATGAATCTAGTTATCTTAGTGAAAGCTCTAGTGATGATAATGAATCTAGTGATGATGAGGAATATGCTAGACTTACCAAAAACCTAGTGATGAATCTAGTGATCTTAGTGAAAGCTCTAGTGATGATAATGAATCTAGTGATGATAATGAATCTAGTGATGATGAGGAATATGCTAGACTTACCAAAAACCTAGATCCTAAAACTAGAGTCTTTCTTTCTCAACTAATGGCGGATTAGAGAGTACCCAAGCTGAGTTAGCAACAAGAGATGGACAACTTGATAAGCTAGAAAGGCTCTATGTTCCTAACAAGGAAGCTCTTGTAGTTGAAAGAAGTGAGGTGGCTTCCTTACAAAAGAGCCTAGCTAATGAGCAAGGAGACCATGCTCTCACAAAGAAAGCTATGGTTGCCCTAAATAGGAAATATTGTGACTTGCAAGACAAGCACAAAGAGCTTGAATCCCAACATAGCATTCTTTGGGAGAGCAACTCACATCTCTCAACCACAAAGGATACCTCAACTCCCTCCACTAGTCAAGGTTGTGGTAAATTCTTCAATATTGATTTAAATGCCTATGACACTAACCTTGCAAACATGGAAGTCATGAAGAAAGAGATCACTAAGCTCACTGCTATGATAAGAAAGGAAAGTCAAAATGACAAGAAAATAGTGAGTAGCAAAGTTGAGGAGCCAAAGAGGCCAAACTACATTGATGGGAGAAATCCAAGGATCAAGGATGGACTTGGGCACAAGAAAGGATGTGTCAAATTCTTGAGCAAAGGCACAATAGGTACAGAGAGACCTGCACAGTGTTGGACACAAGCCAACCCGAGCTGCTCTGTCTGCCAGGTGTTGACACCTGTTATAGCATAATATTACTAATCAACTAAACATGAAATAAGGGTTTAAGATGTATATCAACATAAGTCTAGGGGTCTAACTAACATATTTCCACGAGTTTTGGTATTCCATGACTTTAGAGGGGAACGAGATAAAAGCAGCATAAGAACGGTGAGAAACCTAAGAGTTTACATCCCATACGATGACAAGACTTGACCGTGAAGTAACTCAACCCAAAAAGTGGACTAAAACATTCTAGAAGACACCAGGAGGAAGGAGATACGGTTGTGCAACAGGATCCTGGCGATCGCTAGGAAGATCCATGGCGGCCGCCAGGTGGGACCCACTGCCGCCTCTCTCCTTTCTATGGCGGTTTACCACCAACATTGAGGTTGTATCTATACCGTTGTTCAAGGTCGGTTTGATCCAAGGGTCCTTGTTCATCATCGAGGGCTATATAAGAAGACCACCTAACCCCAGGGTGAAACCCTAATTCATTATTCAACTCAATACTCAACAGGCTGAGGCCTGACCTCTCCTCTCTAGTTCCAATCTAGACTAGAACACCATGTAGGACTAGAAGCCCTAGAGTGAGTTGAAGAGCAAAGCATCATGTTGAGAGATTAGATCCATAGTACCCCAAGAGAGTGACCGGATCTAGTCTTGAGAGCTAAAGAGTGGGTGGAGGAGAAGAAGGGAAGCACCCGGACTGTCGGTGACTCCTCTATGCTTGTACCTCTAGGATCAAAGGCCTCATGGCACTTGATCCTGAGACTTCTATGGTGGATCAACTTCTTATTTAAGTAAGTAAATGTTCTTATTGTTCTTATTGTTCACAACTCTTGTTTGAGTACTTTAATCTGTAGGACCCTATAGATTAGAGGAGTAGCTTAGGTTTAGGCGTGGTGCTTAGACCGAGGTTGCTTTTGAATGCACCCTACATTCCGGGTCGTGTGGTAGACGCGGGAGTGTCAGTCCTGTTGAGTCCTTTGGAGTCCACCCCCCGAATGATAGGCCAAGCAGGACCATGTTACTGGAGGATTGCATGTTCCGTCCATGTTTTCCTTTGAGTACGTCCCCCTAAGACAATATCAACATAGCTTACAAGGATAAGAACTAGACAACCGTAGGAATCTCCTTACCTCTTTATCCTCTCAAGTCCTTGATTGCTGCTTAGGGATTAGTTATATGCCTCGATTATCCTCACATCATCCTCCCCGTGGATTCGATATTAAAACCCCTCTCGGGTGAAGTGCTCACGGTATCCGTTAGCTTGCGGATTATTATAAATATTTTCAGAGGCTTATCAAATACCAACAAGCATTTCTGGTGCCGTTTTTGGGGAGAATGGTTCTTTGAGAAAACATTGAGTATAACTAATCTTGTACCATACTTTTAGTGTAGTCCTGTCTTTTTATATTTTCTCTTCCTTTTTTTATATCTTCGTGGGATCCTCGAATTCCACACCTATCCTTATCTTTGCACCCATAAGCACAAGTTCAGCCACTAGAATCTTTAAAACCTATCCTACCCCCCTTGGCTATGAGTTGTGCCTACGGTTAATCCAAATGATCATGAAACAACCCATTATAGGAGAGAGTGCACGTAGTTAACCTCGAGGCCAAATCCTATCCTTTGGAAAAGGATAATGTATTTGGGTCTCATCCTAGAAAAGTTGTTTGCATGACCATCATGCAGTTTTCTAGAGGAACTTTTCTTTCCTTTTTCTAAAGCAAGGTTTGTACTTGACAAACACAATGCGGGTGTGATCTTTTCTTAGAATTTTTCATGAACACCTAAAGAAAGAAAAGGAATCATCCTCTAGACCAAAGAAGAAGTTTTGATAGCCAGACCATAATCATTCCAACCCCTTGATTTTAGCTACCAATCCTAAGTCATTAATACTCTAAACCCCTTCAAGGGAAGAAGTAATTCTACCCTTGATTCTTTTATGGTGATGACTTTGGGAGTCAAACTTCTAGCTTCACGGGGAGACCTTTGAGTGCCTATAAACCAAAACCACTTAGAGAAGAGTCTCTTAGAAAGCATCCTTATTCTTACAAAGGACATTGGGAGCCCAAGGATGACATATCTAATGACGCTATAGAAGGAGAGTAAAGCTATCTAGAATCCATTCATGTCTTCTTCCCTTCTATTTCAGACTAGATAACTTATCCAAACCCATTTTCAACCTCATCGTTGACCCCAATGAATCCTCTAGTGTTCTTTTTCTTGAGTCTACCTACGATCCGAGAAATCCCTAGTATAGCCATCATGAAGGATCTAAGGAAGACCAAGAAGAGCATTATCATTAGCTGGAGAACATCCATGAGCATAGGAGTTACTTCTTAAACATTCTATCCAATCCTTGCTCATGTGAGCAAACTCCTAAATTACTTGCCATCTCTAATCTTGCCACTTACAAGATCTCAAACTCTCTTATGATAATTATTCATAAAGATTTAGAAAGGGTGGTTGTTGATCTTATTGGTTTGATTGTTGAGATTGGTGATATAAGGGAAAACCTTTTCATCAACTTGAATCATATTTGAAGGTTTCCCAAGGACGAGCTTTTTGTCCTAAAACAAGCACACTAGGGGGAAATAATGTGACTATTTATCTTTTGCTATACACCCCTTGTGTAGTGAGCATAGAGATATAATTGTGAATATTCCTTAGGTATTTTTGTAACTAACCATTACAGGTCTAGAGCAAAAAAGAATGAAGGATGATAATGTAAAGGTATGTCTAACCAATTATCATGCAACATTGAATCACTCACGTTAATAATTCTTGCCATGTTGCTACCTTATCTTGGTTGTCGCTATGTTTTAAGACATGCTCAATCTATAAAAGCAACTATCTTGTTTTCATCTTCACTTGAGTAAATCTCTACAATGCTTTCATGCTACCCTTTTTGTCTACCATAGTATGCTTTGGTTTGGGAATGTAGCTATAGTACAAATAGCATGTTTTCAAAGGCTCTTTAAAATTAAGCATGGTGCTTAGGTTAAAATGCCTTCCTTAATTAAATTAGACATAGAGTCTAGTTTGGTTATTGAACTAAATATTACTTGTGTAAACATTGGTATATTTTGTATTTTGTTAGACTAACCCCTGCAGAAGAAAAAAAACTCGAACAAGCTTGGGGATGTCCCGAGATAAACTCATACTAGAGATGAAGCAAGAGAAAGAAGAGTGCCACAAACAAAGTCTACAAACAAAAGCACTTGCTCAAAGATGAACTCAAGGGTGATTAGCATATGGAAGAGGAAGACCAACTCCACCAAGGATAATCCAATCGTGCTCTTCCTCCTCACATGCCCCCATCACCCCACACACTGGTTTGCAATCTCTCTATTCCCTATTACTCTTTTTCTACAAGTTTGAATGATTTCGATGCATGAAAAGTAAACTTAAGGTTCACTAAAATCATTCCTTTAGAAAAGCAAGGTGAAACATGAGATAAAAAAATCTATGCTAAAATTTTCAACCAAACTTTTCTGTAGCATTGTCACGCCTGGTTTTTCAAAGAAGACCAGACTCGTCATATGTGTGCCCAGGAAGTCCACACATATAACATAGAACGAGATAAATATCGTAAAACAATGCTTTAAGCGTAAAATAACTAAACAAACACTCACACTTTATCGAGTAACACGGAACGGTTGCTAAACTCTTTAGGCTCCATTTTCTTGAGTGGACTGTTATTTGGGGGCTCCATATGCCAAGCACTCCAAACAAAGTATCCAAAGCATCTTCGTCCATCTTCTATGGAGTTGTTGCTAATAGACTGGGAGGGGAAATAGTAAGAGTGAGTCCATGTCGAACTCAACAAGAATAGCTAGGTAAAAACTACCCATAGATCATGATCAAAGTAACTTAAATAATGTATATCATAAAACGATAAACCATAAACATGTTAGCAACATTAGTTATCATCTTTAGTGCAAAGGTCCAAGGCCGCTCGTGTCCTTGAGCAAGGCTAGTATACTAGTTTGATAAACTCTACGCAGAGGTGTACACTTTCACCTTGAGCCGTGATTTACCCTTTTGCCCGAGGTAGCTAGTCTCTTAACCCTCTTCCAAGGAAGGTCGGCAGGGTTCACTATGAAGCCTTTCAAAGGTTCGTCTAACAAGTTAGTGGCCGCTAGGTTTCCGTGGCAAGTGTGTATAGGTGCAACCCTCGAGAGGCACATGTAGTCGCGGTACTATACACACCAAGTAGGGGCGCCGCTATACACCCCAAGGCACACCCCTTTTGCGCCTTTCGGTAACCACTAACAAGCTAGAAAAGGTCCTCATACTTGACCAAAGCCAGTGCCATGTAGCACTCATGGTTGTACTGTAAGTCCCGGATGTTCTGTTGCAGACGATTTCTTATGTTGATAAAAGTGATGTTTTATGTTTTATGGCATAAACATTAAATAGGTCACATGATCATGAACTTAAGCTAGTAGATCCAAACTATACTTGCCTCAAATAGTGCTCAAATGTGTCCAACTTTCCTTCCGGATCATCCTTGTATAGCCTCTTCTAGCGATCGCAACAATCATCACAACCATCATAGACGAACCTAGAAGCAATACATCATTCAGTATATATATAAATAAGACAAATCTTTTCAAAGCATGTAGGGCTTGTATCTACGATCGTTGAGCGCAAAAACAACTAAACAAAGTTATAATCGAGAAGGCATAGAGGTTCAAAGAGGTATAAGATGGAAGGTATGACAAATGATAGGAATAAAATATTCATGTTGGATAGTCTAACTTGGAAGATTTATAGAGCACAAGAATGTATAGATGAATTATTATTGATGAATATGGATTTATGTAAGGACACACAAATATAATTTGATAAGTGGCTGCACTAAGGTGAATGCTAGATTAAAGGGAAACACGATATGATGTTTAGGTGCACTGGTTGAGCATGCCAATTGGCTTAACAACAGATTTTATGGTCACAACGAGCATGTTGATATCAAAAGCAAATGGTGATCCATTTTGTGTAGTGAATAGGTACTGTATGTAGTATGTTCTGGCAAAAGGACAAGTCATTTTGACCATCGGTTAGCTGGGAAACGTGATTGCAATATCTGGGTGGCTGCTGTTTGGACAGCAGGAGTAGCAACCACTTTGGGCTCAATATCTTTGCCATAATGTCATGGATGCCTACTAAAACTTGTAGAGTCATGTGCAAGGATGGTATACACAATGTGGTAAAAGGGTTTGACGATGGCAGCTTTAGATCACTGGGAACATGATCAGAAGATTGGACTGCGTGGCTGTGACATGGCTGGAGCAGCGAGCACAAGAAAAATGATATCTCTTTGATCTTCAACCCCGTTGCTACGAAATTGTTCAGGAGCGTGTTCTACGATATGAATAATGCTGTGGTTGGTGTACATGGTCACCGGAGTGATGGAACAACAGGAACACACATGCTAACCAGCAGCAACGCAGCTGCGAGGCAACCGGGGCAGCAAGCACAAAACTGATGATATCTCTGTCCTCTTGGATTGTTTGGCAAAACCGTTTTGCAGGGACATGTGCAACTACAAGAAATACATCATGATCGAAGGGTTTGATGACTGGAGGTCCAGATCATTAGGAACATGAATGCCAACCGCAGCAGTGCTGCTGTCTACAAAAGGACAGAGACATGATTGCGACGAAACATTGTTCGGATTTGACCATGTGTCGATTATGGCACATATGCTACAGCGAGTAACATGTAAAAGAAAGATGGAGACCATGATGGGGTCCTCACATTGTAATTTGGCGCAGCTGGGGATGAATTTAACGGCAGCGGTAATCGACGATGGGGTGACGACAGGGTCTGCAATCAACGGAGCAGCGCCAATTTCCATTTCAGTGATGATCCCACATGAGAGATCAAGGAGATACACGAAAGGTTCTTGAGCAGCAAGATCAGAGAGGTACAAGGGATGGTCGACCTCACCATGTGCTGTACAGAAGTGGCAGCGGTGACGACAATGGCGGCGGAGTAGTTCTGAAAGTTCGGGAGATGTCGGTCATGCACACCAAGGCGGCTGCCTCCATGTATCGTTGAAGTGCTGAACATCATCACAAAAAAAGAGGAGTCTCTGAGGCGTTGAAGATCAGTTCTCAGGATTAAGAACATAAAAGGATAATCTCTTTACCACAGCACGATGTGAAAGATTCCTCCAACGAGGTGAAACATGCAGCGGCAAAGGCTGCTGTGATTCTCCTCGGAGATGATCTGCAACGTGTTAACAAGATCAAGAGGGATGTGAGGGGCCGATGGTGCCGTGGAACAAGATCAACAGGGGAGGGTGTGATCTCACCATGGATATGACCACGTGCAGTATTGTAGAGGAGGAAGATGGCAGCCTGCATTAACAAGTTATG
This sequence comes from Hyparrhenia diplandra, assembly GCA_015847255.1. NCBI lineage: Eukaryota > Viridiplantae > Streptophyta > Magnoliopsida > Poales > Poaceae > Hyparrhenia > Hyparrhenia diplandra. Next base: position 9,299 of record JADLZK010000973.1, read on the forward strand.
ACAGGGCCTATGATCAATAGGACAACACCAATTCCACTACGTTGACGATTCTACACCACACCAGAGATCAAGAGATGGATATGAGTGATACGAGCAGCAAAAATCAGAGAAGGAAGATGAAGGGACGACCTCACCATGACTTGTGCAGAGAAGAACAACACCTGCTGCCTTCTCTGGTCGAGATGGGGATCGCAGCGGCAAATCGGAACTACTGCTGCATGGGGCTACAATTTCGTGGAGAGAAAGAGGAGGAAGGAGAACGAGAAGGTGAGGGGGCGTCCATGGCAGATGGAGGAAGGAGAGGAGAGGAGTCGATCTGTTTTGCAAGGAGAGAGGGGAAGACGCATGGCTGTTATGAGTCTTTCATTCCTGCAGTTAGAGAGTGGTGAAGGAGAGAATAAAGAGGGGCTGATAATGGGAATTGAAGGAGTAATACTTGCTGAAATTTTGCATGAGAGGAAGAGGAAAATGCACCGTAGGGAAGAGATGTGCTGTTGTTTTGTGCAAGCTATTGGAGTATGTGATTAAGGAGGAGTATATATTATATATTGCTATCATTTGCATGAGGAGAGGATTCGGCAGCAGGAAGTTGAGAGAGGGCGACCAGGGAGCGGTGTCCATCTGTTGTGCGTGATGGATGGAGGGAGGAGAGATAATGCTTGCATCTCTACTGCATGTATGCATGCAGAAATAGAAGGAAGAGGATGAAGAACGCATGCCTAAGTATAGGGTGGAGATTAAGAAGGAATTATAAGCATTGAGGGGTGTTACTTTTTTTGAGAGAAGGGGATTGTGCAAGGGAGAGAAATGGCGTGCTGATCAAATGAAGAAGAGGGTGGAGCATGTTTATTTCCTTCATGCAATTGAAGAGGAGACAACAGAATTATGGAAGGAGAATTATGTGTGGCTATTCTTGCATGAGAAGGAAAGGAGGTTGCGGCATATGAGAAGAGAGGGGCTGAGCTGCTGTTTTAGTTTCAGCATGCATGCTATTGAAAGTATTATGGAGTAGAAGTGTTGTTAGGAAAGGATTAAAGATAGGTGTTACCAAGAAAATTAAGGAAGGAAGTGAATTTGATGCTGTTGTTTTTGCATGAGAAGAATGGAGCTTGCGCAAGGGAAAAGAGAGGCATCCTGATCAGGGAATTATAAGAGGCTAATAAGGAATTAAGTGTTGCTGCTATTTGCATGAGGGGAAAGAGAAGGGGTGTGAGAACATGCAGCAGGTGGATGTGGGAGAAGGGAGGAAAGATGTTGGGCTGACCTGGCTTGACACAAGAGCAAGAGGAACAGAGAAAGGACTAAGTCCATTGTAGACAAAGAGAAGGTTGGGCTGCTATTCATAGAAAGAGAGTGGGTCCGCGTAGGCTTAACCCAATTTGAGTTGAACTTTGATTAAAAGAAATTGATAGGAAATTCATATTGTGAATGATCTATACAAAGAGATAAAGGAAGAGAAGGCTAAAATGTGGATTATCTAGAATTTAAGAACGATGTCGGCAATGATGAGAATGGGTTCAAACCCTAAGCGCATCTTGAAAATATTTAAATTCATTTTTCAAACATAAACACTATGCAAAGGCATGAATGCAACAAACCATTAAATTGAATTGCAAAAATTTTAGAAATTCACACTTTTCCACCATCTAAAATATGAGCAAGTTAACTAAAGTTTATAAATTTTAAGAAATAATAAAATCATTTGTTGTTATTTAGTGTTTTCTACGTCACATCCTGAAATAGGAATTTTAGGGTGTGACAAGCATAGAAAGTGACCTTTAGCCCTGTAACAACACTATCCTGGTACTACTTGTATATTCCTTCGGGTATGTATTGTTCACCACCGATGCAGGAGTAAAACCATGAGAGGAGCAAAAAGGTCCTACACAATTCAAAGGACAAGAAGAAAGGATGATGCAATAAAGGAGACAAGTTAGGAGCAAGATACACAAAAGGCCAATTAAGGAAAGCTCCAAGCGGAGGGAAAGAACCACCACAAGTTGTTACGATGCCGTCACACTCTAATAAACGGTAACATCTTGAGGTAAGTTATCATTAATTAAGCTTTTCTCTAATTATGGCATGCTCATAAATAAAGAATCAAACATGTTAGAGTTATAGCCTAACCTTATCCATCATGCTTAGCTCCACATGTCTAGTTCTTTAATTGTTCCTAAGCACCACTCTCTTGATCTTATAGTCCCCAACCATGTAAGATAAAATGTTGCTCATCCCTTGCGGAAGATAGTTATAATCATTAAACCGTTGATGCTTAATCTCTTGATCTTATCACCCTCATCATAAATGAAGGAAATAAATAAACATTAAACTATGTCTTGTTTAATGTGCCTAAGGTTAGAAAGAACAAATAAAGTTTTGGTTACATTTGGTGTTTTCCCACCAACAGGGCCTATGCACTTGATCTCTACCTTGTCTTTGTAAGTAGGACATACTTTGAGCAGAATGTGGAGGAGTATGTCACTCTCCCAAAATTCTCGCAAGGAAATGTCCTGAACCCACAAAGTACGCACACTAAACAAGATGTTGCCCTGCTTCCACTATCAAAGCTTCACTTCAAACCATGGGACAAGCAAGCAACATGGGTGATGCCATCCTCCGAGATCATTATCTTAGGAGATGCAGCCACCAAGATCGATGATGCACTTGAGGAGTGAGTAAGGTAAGAAGTCTTGTTCGAGAGGACTTAAAACACCGAACCCTCGCGAGGAGGAAGGTAAGATCGGTAATTATCATGCATAGTATATTTATTTCCTTGCATTGCATAATCATTTTCCTTTAGCATATTTAAATTTCTGCATTACCGTTGCATTGAAAAATTCTCAAGCCCCATGTGAATAATCTTGTGGCGTGTAACAACCCATAAGGATATTAAGCGTGGTGGCATAAAAATAATTATGCATTCATCTAGTTGCATTTGCATCATAGTTTTTTGCATGCATATAAATATATAAAACTCCAAAAACATTTAGAAGAGAAATCCTGCTGAAGTTCTATACGGAATAATCATGATCCATCTTGAAAATCTCTAGACACATGAAGCCTATGTGGCAAACCACTAACGCTTAATCAAGTTCCACTAGCTTTGTTGTCTATTTGAGTTCAGATTCGAAGGGAGAGAGACATGATAGGTCGACTTCATCGTCACTATCTACCTCAACTTCCACATCAACAAACCGACACTTCAATCCAGCTTGGGGGAGAGCACCCCCAGTTATCCCGATAAGTATCTCTACTACTATCTATATATATATTATTAGCTAAATATTTGGTTTGCTATTAGTGTTTGTTAAGAAGTTTAGTTTTATAGAGTCTAGTCGTTTAAAGTGTCTTTAGTAGAGTGTGATCTTTAGAGTGTGAGAATAAATAAGTATAGAGAGTGTACAAGAAGTTGTTTCTGCCAAGATAAAATGAACGCTAAAATTGACAACTTGGAGATGATGAATAGTTGCTCCGTCGTAATTCCTTTTCAGTACCTAGCTTTCAAGCTTAATTTCTCTTGAGCCTTAAATGCAAAACTGCTTTGACTTGAGACTTACTTTGAACCTGAGACCTGTGGGTTGCAAATTGCTTGCTCTAAAGTCTAGGTAATTGACGGATATGATATATGAAAGTCTGAGCTGCTATTGATCTTACTCCTAGTGATACTAGATTTCTGAAGATTTATTTTTGAAATTTAAAAGTGCACATGATAAGTTCCTGTGTGACAAAGTGTTGAACCTCCTACCACAACCATATATACATACTCCCTAGATTAGGAAAACCTTTTGACATATATATAGGTTGCTTGCTTTGCATTGAGTTTGTTCAATCTTTGTCGACCCTTAGAAACTTGTCATGCTGATCATGTACACTCCACTTCACTCCACCTCATTCCATTTCACTCCACTCCACTCGACTCCACTCATCCATATGCTATTTCTACCCCGAAGTACGCGTCCATCACCACAAACCTTCATATTACATCCATTATATATCCACCAAAAATGTTCTAATCCTATCCCGGGATAGAGCAACCAAAAATATTCCATACACCCATCCACTCATCCATGTCTAGCCAATATCTTACAAAGCTCCATTACTTCTGTATATCTCTCAAAAGTTTTTTTTTTGAGGGAATCTCTCAAAAGTTATTGCAAAAGAGATTGGGGTTGTATCTAAAGAGAGAGAGAGAGAGAGAGAGAGAGAGAATAAAGGAGAGTTAAAAAAATGGACAAGTGTCCGCTGAAAACAATGGGTACTTAGATGCCCGCCTCTCAATAAAAAAATAAAAAAATGTTGAGAAAAGAAATATATATATATATATATATACGGCAGGCCTAAAATGCACCCGGGTGCATTCTCTGTACAAAATGCACCCAACCAGCCCAGCACCTCTGCTAGCTAAGCTTCCTCGGTCAGGTGGGCCGCGCGGCCCCCGCTTCCTCGCATCTGCCGCCCACCACCCCAGCTCCTCCCGGCTTCCCCACCGCCGGCGCCAAGCAACCAGGAAACCATAACCGCACGGCGTCCCACACCCAACCGGCCAGGCCACCACCGGCTACTTATCCGCCTCCCGGACGGCACATCGGCGGCGCGCATCCACGCAGCGATACCGACGACGAATCCAGGTGGAGTGCGCTTTGATCCGCGGGCACAACATCTCGATGGCGGCGCGGCCCAACTTCGCTGTATGGCAATGACCCTCCACCGGCGCAGCCCCCCTCTCGGGTCCAAAGCTTCGCAGATCTCGGCCGGCGGCGGGCCCTCTCCCCTAACCTTTCCTCACCTCCAGCGACGGCGCTCACTTCTCTTAGATGCTGGCCAACTAGTGGTGCGGTAGCCTGCACAGCCCGCCCCGCTCCCCTCGACGCCCTCCTCGGAGGCCCCCAAGTCCGGCGCTCACGGGTAGCCACGGCAGGCCACTTGCGGCTCCACCGATGGCGGTGCGTGCAGGTCCCCAGCGACATCGGTAACCTGATCTACGGTGACCTGCATATCACCATGATGTGTGGCGATGGTCTCCACCAAACGAATCGTGCAATCAGAAGCCTCCTGTCCTTCCTGCAATATGAGTTCCTCTCCTTCCCGCTACTCCACTACCTCAGTTTCCGCTCACTGCTAAGGTGAATTTCTGCTGTACCTTAGGGAGTTAGTGCTACACTTAATTTCAGTCCACTAGTGCTACACTAATTTGGCCTATATACATATTTAGATCAAGCGGTGGCTGGCCATCACACACTGATTCAGCTAGGTTGTTAATTCAGCAAACTGTAAATGTGATTCAGCTAGTCGTAGGTGTTCATTATCTATATATTATTCAGTTGTCGACAACTTTCCTCTACGTAATAGTTTTGATTATCCACGCCACATTTGGGGGCTCTTCATTCAGGTGAGGCAACTTCTGTCAGGTCAGATCAGATCACTAGTTTTTATGCATTTGCATCTTAGATAGATTCATTCAACAGATGCCATGTGTAATGAACCATGGCATTTCCTGTTCCTGTGTTGTGAATTGTGACATATTTCCAGTAGAGTTTAGTGCTATGCACTAGTAATAGTTTTTGCTGTGACATTTGATATTTTTGTGTGTGAGCAGAAACACTGTATCCCAGAGCCGCACATGGAGGGTGACGGCGGATTCAATCTCTGGCTCGTCTGATTTGGGCTCATTCTCTGCCGGCAACATTTGGACTCGGGCGAGTTCGAGCACCAGCTGCGACGGCGCCCATGGTCAGAAAATGAACCTCTCATAGAAGATGCCGACATGAATAAGTTCAGTGAGGAGTTAGCTAGTGCTTTGTTCTATTGATAGTATTCTTCAGGTAGTTACTTCCTTGCTTTATTGTATTCTTGCTGGTTACATTCTCCTTATTTGCAACTGTTGGTGAAATGATTTATTTGTTCTCGTTTTTCTTACAGCCATATATAGTGTTTGGTGGATGTATGACAGATGCCATTCAGGTACTTTGTAGTTTCTATTATGCTTCTTTATCCTGTTGGCTGCTCCACTAGTGAAAGAGATGTCATTATGGGCAGGGCTCAGTTGCCCTAGTGGCTCCTGTGCGTGCAGCGGCTGGTCAGAGGCCTGCTCTGTTTAAGTCAAGAAAGGAGCAAATGTTGTATGTTTATTAGGAATTGAATCATATATGTGAATCCTATTTTCAGATGTTTTTTTGCTTTCAGTTGGACGTAAGAATGGTACATGTATAGGTTGATGATTAAATTTCGTTTGAAATGTGAGTGCTAATTGCCTATAGAAGAAAATCACAAGAAGGATTTGTGGGTTGAGCTCTAATAAAAAAAAATCAAAAGTGAACCGAATTACCACCGGTTTTATGAGCTAGTTGCAACAAAGCTACTAAAACATTTACTACTATGTATATCGGCATAGTTGCTACCCATGAATGTGTGGGTTGAGCTATGATAAAAAAAATCTAAATAAACCAAATTGCAACTAGTGTCATGGGCCAGTTATGACAAAAAGACTAAACCAATCGCTATTATGTGTATGGGCACAGTTTCAATGATATAAAAAAGGTGCCCAAATAAAAAAAATAAATGAATTGCTACCAATGCAATGGTCTAAGTTACAACAGTAAATCAAAACCAATTACTACTGTATACACAGGTAGGTGCAGTTACAACACATACGACCTTATAGTGTGTGGATTGAGCTCCATTAAAAACAGTCAAAGTGAACCGAATTACTACCGGTGCCTTAGGCTAGTTGCAACAAAACTACTAAAACAATTATGCTTGGTGTGCCAACAACCAAATCGGAAGCACGGGGTGCCTGGCGAGTGCGCCGCGCGGAAATGGGGTAGAGCAGAAAGCATGGTGGGGAGAAATCACGGCGGCGCAGCGCATTCGACACGACGAGCGCGAATAGTAGTCCAGATCTTGTTACAACTGGAGTAATTGCAAACGTCGCATCCTACAATTGCAACATGGATAGTAGTCTAGTTACAACTAATGTAATAAAGTAATAAACTCGACAACTGCCACCAACCCTAAACTTCGGCAAAATCCATGAACCCTAAACTTAGGAAAAATCATATACCCTAAACTCAACGAGGCGACATTAACCCTAAACTCGGCACACCGAAGGCTGGTAGGAAAGCATTGCAATAGTGAAAATCAACAAGTTGAAACAACCAAAGCAAAAGAATTCCAACATGTTGATGACCAAAACCCATTGTCTAGTTGGGGGGCATGCTTTTTAAAAAAAAAACAACATGAACCCTAAACTCGGCAAACGTCATCAACCCTAAACTCGGCAAAATCCATGAACCCTAAACTCGGCAAAAATCATCAACCCTAAACTCGGCAAAATCCATGAACCCTAAACTCGGCAAAAATCATATACCCTAAACTCCTAACATTAACCCTAAACTCGACGGATTTGGTAGGAAAGCATTTGCAACATTGGAAATCAACAAGTTACAACCACCAAAGCAAAAGAATTGCAACATGTTGATGACGAAAATCCCATTGTCTAGTAGGGGGCATGCTTTTTTTTTAAAAAAACATGAACCCTAAACTTGGCAAACGGCGTGAACCCTAAACTTCGGCAAATGACATCAACCCTAAACTCAAAGCAAAAACAATTGACCCTAAACTCGGCAAAACGTCATGAACCCTAAACTCGGCAACTACAATCAACCCTAAACTCGGCAAACGCCAATAACCCTAAACTCGACAACTGCCATCAACCCTAAACTCGGCAAAATCCATGAACCCTAAATTCTAGAAATATCATATACCCTAAACTCAGCGCAGGCGACATAAAACCCTAAACTCGGCAAACGGAGCTAGTAGGAAAGCATTTGTGCGGTGAAAATCTACAAGTTGCAACAACCAAAACAAAAGAATTGCAACATGTTGATGACCAAAAGCCCATTGTCTAGTAGGGGCATGCTTTTTTAAAAAAGAAAACAACATGAACCCTAAACTCGGCAAACGTCATCAACCCTAAACTCGCAAAGCGACATGAACCCTAAACTCAAAGAAACGTCATCAACCCTAAACTCGGTAAAATCCATGAACCCTAAACTCGGCAAAAACCATATACCCTAAACTCGACAGATGACATTAACCCTAAACTTCGGCGGGCCTACAATGCACCGGGTGCATTTGTTATAACAAATGCACCCAACCCGTCGGCGCACATGTTGTTCGTCAAATTGACACTAATGGGCCCGCCTCTCCACCTCTCCCACCTCATTCCCCCGCATTTGGTTTCCCGCCTCCCCACCTCCTTCCCTTGGTGGTCGCCGGGCACCAATTACAACCCGATCAGATTGTATTCGGTTTGCAACACCGTCGCGTTCGATTACAACCACCGACGGACACGCTAGCTAATCTCTCTCCACCGCCCATCCCGCATGCGGGAATCTTTTTGTTTCAAATCTAAAAATGCAATATCTTCTAAAACCGTAGCTCTAATTTTAGATCCGTTTGCACTAGGTTGTTGAAAAAAATGTGCTTAACAAAATAAGATCCAATATGACTATATTTGACAAACTTTTTTTTTCGAGTACGTAATTGCAACTTCACTGTACTATGAGTTGCCATCGTGACTACAACTCAATTGCAACTTGACCGTAGTGTAGTGAACTCTTGTAACCACTTAGAATGTATTTTTTATAACCTAGTTGCAAGCCTAGCTTGTTGCAAACCTGGTTACATGCAACCATACCGCTTGTTGCTACAACATGCAACCTAGTTGCAAGCCTAGCTAGTGAACAACGTGTATTTTATACACCCTATATGTGTACTCTACTAATTGCAACTACGAGACTAGACCAATCACAAGCGCAACATCATACATGTTGCAACCTTGTTGATAGCCAATTGCAACGGGGAATAGTTGCAACACCCCATGACCGGTAAGTTACCATTTACAACAATGGATCGCCTCCGGTTGCAACACCGAAAGTGACACAATCGCAACATGTTGATGGCCCACTATTGCAAACACACAAAAGGGCGGGTAAATTACCATTTGCAACAAATGGCTATCTCCGGTTACAACGCCGCAAAGTCGAGGATTGCAACATGGTTAACAACCATTTGCAACAAGGGTGATAAACACGGTTGTGACTACAAAGCCGATAAAAACTCCATTTGCAACATTGGAGTGTCCATAATTGCAACAAATGAGACATAACATGATTTCAACATTCGCCATTTCCGTTTTACAAATCTTTCCTCCTTGCATAGTCTCAATCGGTATTTGCAAAAAAAACCTTGTTACAACACAAAAATGCAAATTGCAACCTAGTTGATAGTCAATTGCAACAGGCCGATGACCACAATTGCAACACCCCGCGCTGGCGGTAAGTTACCATTTGCAACAATGGATCGTATCCAGTTGCAATAACATAAGTGACACAATTGCAACATGTTGATGACCATTGTTGCAAACACATTTGCAACACTAAGCGGTGAGCATTTGCAACAATGAATTGCATCAAGTTGCAACAATAAAAGTGGAAGAATTGCAACATGTTGATGACCAAAAAACTCATTGCCTAGTAGGGGCATGCTTTTTTTAAAAAAATACCCAAAAAATTATCCGGTAAGGGGCATGATTTTCAAAAGACACTTGACCCAAAACCCATTGCTTCGATAGGGGCATTCTTTTGAAAAAATGCAAACTACAACCTAGTTGGAAGAAAATTCAAAAGAGTTGCACGAGGCGAGAGGAGAGACAAATGTGACAAGAGGTCGTTGACGAGAGAGGGGTGAAGAACATGTTTGCGAAGTTGGAAATGCAACAACATGTTACCCGGTAGCTAGTTATAAGTTAATACAATATACTTGGCCAAGTAGTTCATAATTATGTACATGTACAAATTATAAGTTATTACATCACTATACCATTATAAATGTTTACATGTTTGCTAGTTCTTTGTATCCGGAAAACAGATATACTAATGTGAATATTGCCAGTAAGTATACATGTGTAATGAGAAAAACAGAGACAAGATAGGGAGCTATCCCGGAACAAACAAACAAAGGAATAATAGACAATTTTTTTTCTATGGAGCAACAATAGACAAGACAGGGTCCTGTCCTAGCACAAGAAACAACTCACAATAGGCAATTCTTTTCTATGGAAAACAGAGACAAGATAGGGAGTTGTCCCGAATAGCAAACAAAGGAATAATAGACAATTTTTTTTTTCTATGGAATAACAATAGATAAGACAGGGGGTCTGTCCTAGCACAAGAAACAACAACGACAATAGACAATTCTTTTCTATGGAAAAACAGAGACAAGATAGGGAGCTGTCCTGGAACAAACAAACAAAGGAATAATAGACAATTTTTTTTTTCTATGGAATAACAATAGACAAGACGAGGTCCTGTCCTAGCACAAGAAACAACCGACAATAGACAATTCTTTTCTATGGAAAAACAGAGACAAGATAGGGAGCTGTCCCGGGGACAAACAAAAACAAGAAAAAATAGACAATTTTTTTTTTATGGAGTAACAATAGACAAGAGAAGGGTCTTTGTCCTAACAAAGCAAACAATTGACAACACAGCAACAACAACCCACGGTACGCTAAGTTACCATTTGCAACAATGGACTGTCTCCAGTTGCAACAACATAAGTGACACAATTGCAACATACACTTTCATTCAATCTGCTACACAATATGGATCCATAAGCAAAACAAACACTCACTCCAATCAAATAAATTTATTTAACACATTTCTTATTTTATTTTGATATTCACGCATTAAGGTGCACATAGATCATACATCTAGGTTCATAATAAATTCTAAAAATAATTACAGTAGCTATCACATGCCACCAAGAGGCTACTATAAAAATTTCATAGCAATATGAGCACCATAGATTTAAATGTGCAAAAGAAAAGACATAACTAGCATTAAAAACCTAGCTGCATAAGAAGAGCTAATGCAGTCGTTGTTACCTTTATCTGGAGGCTCTCTGAATTTCACCTATAAAGGATATTTAACATGGAAGCATATATTCAGTGAAACAGGTGAGAAGGAAAATTAATTTCAGAATTCAATATATGATAATATGATCCTGTCAATGCTTGCCTTGTAGTTGTGACCATTCTGACATAATATAAACAAGTTACTAGATGATGCTCGCATATACTAGATGAACAAAGAAGTGAATCAAGATGATGCTTAAACAGGTGAGAAGAACAAAGAAGTGCTCGCATATACTAGATGATGCTTAAATATATACTGAATTAATTTTAGCAGAACTGAATCAATAGCTTCTCCAATCCATGACAAATCAATTTTGAATCTGTACACATGCAGGGATGGAGCTCACACGCCGGCACAGAATTTTGGTCTCCAATGAATCTACTCACAAGAAAATCAAAATCTAATTTGTAGAGAAAACCACAAAGCCAATTACATGCAAAAAACTGAATTCAATTCAGCAAGTAATGATTACTTCCTGTAGCCTGAAAGCGACAACTCGAGATTTGGAGCATCCTCCAATTGCAACTGGAGACCACTAGGATAGTAGTCTAGTTACAACTAGGATAGTGGTACAATTGCAACAGGAGCACAGATCTAGTTACAAGCTTGTTTTTAAATGGAGTAATTGCAAATTGTCTCAAATCCTCCAGTTACAAGTAGAATAATAATCCAGTTACAAGCATGTTAGAAATCAATGCACACATCTCCGTTGTAACCAGGAGACTAATTTCTGTGAGATTAGAGAAGATTGCAGCTCCGATTACTACCAGGGCGAGCACACTAATGTAGTGAGCTGAAACAAAACCAGATATGGTGCTTGCTTTCGTCATCTATTCATCGATGTGAAAACTATACATCTGTAGAAGAGACCATATAACTCCATCATAAAGAAACACAAGTGTTGCTATTGCTACAAAGTCAGGTATCACCCAAGCGAACAGAACAGGATACACATGACTATTTATGGGACATATGACTATTTATTCACATAACAAAAAAAAACAAGGTTGAAAATTAAAACCAATTGTAACCTGTTGTAGTGGGCCAGTTGCAAAACAAGCTTAAAACAAATTTCTACTAATGGGGCACTTAAGTTGCAGCATGAGAAAGGGTGTGTTTTTGCTAAAACTCCGATAAAGAATGAAACAAATTCCTACCAATGCAATGGTCTAAGTTGCAACGATAAATATAAACCAATTATATTGTATATATAGGTGCAGTTACAACACATTTGACCATATAGTGTGTCGTTTGAGCTCCATTTAAAAAAGTCAAAGTGAACCAAATTACCACTGGTGCCATAAGCCAGTTGCAACAAAACTACTACGACAATTACTACTATGTATATGGACTTAAATTTAAAATCTGCACAGGAAAACACATGACAAGGGCATTCAGTGTGGTTTGTGGGGCTAATAGAAACAGTTGAATGCATTAGACAAAGTCTTGCTGCCATCGTAGAATCCTTTGTGTCATCTCTATTATTTTGTCTCTATTGTATTGCTGCACCAATCAAACCGAGGCTGAAATAGTGAAGTAATCAATGAAGAGAACTAATTTAACTGATATATGTGCAAGCATACTGTGTTTAAATAATTGTACGGTATTAGTCAGAACACATGCAACCTGCAATCGCTGGAATAACAAATGAAGAAAAGTAATCACCGAGATATACGAACATGTTGTGTGTGCGATCCCACCTAGCACTGATCTTTGCTTTGGTAATTGTGGTAGTAGGTTGCACACATGCATGCATGAAGCACCTTTGGCCACCGTCATCAGTTTGGACAGGTACTAATTTAATCAGAGGCAGCTAATTCAATTGGATGATGAGGAGGATACATATGAGAGGAACTGCATACCACAACTCTCGTGGAGATGACAACTGAGGGCAGGGCAAGGCGACAACGAAGCTGCAGTTGGCTGAGTCGGCGCGGCATGTTGTGAATTCGGAAACTCGTTTTGTCTGATTGCTATACGGCAGTCAGGTGTAGTATATAGGAGTCAAATCCACATCCGTAATGCTATTACGCAAAGGGGAGGAAGGGATGGTGGCGAGATTGAAGGACTTGCCTCACGTGGATCAAGGACGAGGACCCGAGACGGCGGATGCGCTAGAAAATCGATGGTGATGCTTTGGCGATGACAACAACGCCTCAACAGGAGGCCTCCTCCACTCGCGTGGGCTTCGGCTTCGATCAAATCAGCAGCAGGCGTCGCGGCGGCGGCCCGGGGGAATAGGAAAAAAAAAATCCACGCATCACAATGGGGCGCTTCTGCTCCGTGGGGGAATTTGCCGGGTGCTGCGCGCCGCCGCTCGCTGCGGGCCGAACTCGCCTCGGTCTGGCACCGAAGCCTCCCAGAGCGGGACGCCGCCAAAGTGGCTCGAGCGCCGCTGCTCTGCACGCCGAGGTCGCCCTGCCCTGGCCCCGCAGCTCCGCGCGGGACGCCGCCCCGGTGGCTCGAGCGCCGCTGCTCTGCAGGCTGAGGTCGTGCTGGCCTGGCGCCGCAGCTCCCCGCGGGGATGTCGCCCCTGGTGGCTCGAGCGCCGCAGCTCCCCACCGCGCCTGCGTCCACGAGATGAAGGTGGGAGCGGAAGGGATAAGTGGAGGTTGTTTGTTGTCGGTCGGTCGGTGCGCGCACGATTAATTGGCTGGTAGGGTCGATTGGCCGCACTAGGCGCGTCGGTTGGCCTGGGTGCATCCTGTACAGCCAGATGCGCAGTGCACAATATACATACAGTATATATATATATATATATATATATATATATATATATATATATATATATATATATATATATATAGAAAGAGTATACAACCCCAGTTCTCACAAATATTCCAAATTTCAAAGAGAGATGGTGTTGATATTTCTTACACGATCCCAATTAGGAAGGCGAAAAGAAATATATATGGGATATCTATCTAATCATGTTAGCTTGGATATGGGATTAACCTCATTATCCAACAAAGCGGAATTAGGTGGTGTTAGTAGTGGGATGTAACTTAGCATCATTATCCATAGTGGAGTTAATCTCACTAGGATATGTACTCAAGGTATACCACTCATTTCTAGGCATTACCTATACACTAGTCTGTCACCCTAGCAATAACGCTCAAAGAAATGCGGGGCATGGTACTCTTGATTGGCCTTGATAAAAGAATGAACATGATATCTGCAAGCGCACAGATAGAAATACCAATATGTAGCACTTCACCGGGAGTAATCCAGGTATCGTATTTATATTTTACCACAGGGAAGGGAGTCTATGGAAAGTAGAGAGAAAAGGACATCTAATGATTTATATTGTAATTTAATTATGAGATCCACCTTACAAGTATTGTAATGCAGAGTAGCCATATGAATCTAACATTACTCAACAAGATAAGTCATAGGATAAAGATAATTATATAATTGATAAATACCCAAGTCTAAGATCATCATAAGCCACTAGTGTCATACGAGCTATTAACATGTTATAGAAAGAATAGAATGAATATTCCTAAGATACTCCTAATCATATATGTCAAATGAATACTACAATTAGTGCAATACATCTAGCTATCATGGCAAGGTTGGATTACTTCTACACATGGCAAGCATTACCAATAACAACCAAGGACAAAACTTGATCATTACCGTAATAATAAACTCGACTAGTCCTACATTCGGAGGGTGGATTCCAAAGGACTCAACAAGACCTGTCACTCCCGCGATCTACCATACGGCCCGGAATGTAGGGTGCAATTGCAGATAAACGTTGTATAAACACCTCGTTTACACATTGCTTATCACCCACATAGTGATCATCTATATGGATGCTATACAATTCCATGCATAAAATATAAAGCAATCTTACTAAACTAAACATATAATCATAGCAAGCATAAACACATATCAATAAGAATATAATAATTATAAAGATCAAAGCCATAACAATTGTATTCTAAATATAAGAGTACTTTACGGATCGAATACAAGAGAGAAGTCTCAAGAACGATGATCCTTGCTACTTCTTGACTATCAGGAACTCAAGATGAACTTGATCTTCAACTAGAACTAGCTAGATAGTTAACTACTTCTAGTATGAACTAGGGCTTAGGTCTAGACTTGGCTGGACTAGATGGGTATGAGTTGATGAATGAGTATGATAATGAAATTGTTATCAGCCCTGGGGTCAGCTGGTCTTCTTATATAGTACTTGGCGATGAACGTCAACCCTTGGATCAAACCGACCTTCAACAATGGTGTAGATACAACCTCAAAGTCGGTAGTAAACCGACCTAAAAAGGAGAGGTCGACGAGGGGGTGGCCCACCCGGCGGCCGGCCTATGTGGCACGGGGCGGCCGCCGGTGTGGCCTCGCGCCACCTCAGCTTCCCGTCTTTTCTGGTGTCCTCTGGTATCTTCTAGAATGTTTTAGTCCACTTTTCGGGTTGAGTTACTTCACGGTTAAGTCTTGTCTTCATATGTCTTGTATATTCCGGAACTTTCTCCATTCTTCTCTGCTATTATCTATGAAGTCCCTGGAAAGTCACAGAATACCAAAACTAGTGGAATTATGTTAGTTAGACCCCTAGACTTATGTTTGGTCTTTATCTTGAGCCCTTATTTCATGTTATTTATCTTATAATATTATGCTATAACAGGTGTCAACAGATGGTATTCTCAAGGAGCAAAAGTAGAATTAGGCTTTCCTCCCCATTCATGAGATACACCTCATTGCATTCATTGCATTCCCTACCGTCATTTACCACCATATTCATTCACCCATACAAATGCATCACTTGATCAGTCTGACTCGTGACTTTGGATCCATTGCTTGAACTTACAATATATGCTTAGTAAGTAGAATTAGTTTTCTCCCACCTGTGAGCTCCAGATAGTGAGAGAGAAGAAGGCATAGTGTCCTACTGCCTGAGCCAAAAATATCACATATTATGATAGAAAGGCAAAACAACCTTGTTGCCTTAGTGACGATCCACAAATACCACAAATGAGAGACTTGAGAGAGTCATACCAGGGAACTTTGAGTTTTATTTTGAAAACTTGCAAAAACTCCGAGAATGACAGTTGAACAAAAAGTTTGAGATATGTCGCTTGACTTGATTGTTCTATCTTTCAATTACCCAAGATCCCAAGGAAAGGCTATAAGCTCCATGGTTAAAGGTAATATGGGTAAGTTGAAAGTTGTACAAGTTTATTCTTATATGGAGAGAAATTTTGTTTGAAAGCATGTGTACTTTGGAGGCGTGAAAGCGTTGTAGCAACTCGCATCCATTGCTAAGTTTGGCTTTGCTAGGGACTAGCAAAGGGTAAGATTGGGGGAGCTTGTTGACACCTGTTATAGCATAATATTACTAGTCAACTAAACATGAAATAAGGGTTTAAGATGTATATCAACATAAGTCTAGGGGTCTAACTAACATATTTCCATGAGTTTTGGTATTCCATGACTTTGCAGGGATTGAACAGATAAAAGCAGATAAGAACGGTGAGAAACCAAAGAGTTTACATCCCATACGATGACAAGACTTGACCGTGAAGTAACTCAACCCAAAAAGTGGACTAAAACATTCTATAAGACACTAGAAGACACCAGGAGGAAGGAGATATGGTTGTGCAACAGGATCCTGGCGATCGCTAGGAAGATCCATGGCGACCGCCAGGTGGGACCCACCTGTCAGCCTCTCCTTTCTATGGCGGTTTACCACCGACATTGAGGTTGTATCTATACCGTTGTTCAAGGTCGGTTTGATCCAAGGGGCCCTGTTCATCGCCGAGGGCTATATAAGAAGACCACCTGACCCCAGGGTGAAACCCTAATTCATTATTCAACTCAATACTCAACAGGCTGAGGCCTGACCTCTCCTTTCTAGTTCCAATCTAGACTAGAACACCATGTAGAACTAGAAGCCCTAGAGTGAGTTGAAGAGCAAAGTATCAAGTTGAGAGATTAGATCTATAGTACCCCAAGAGAGTGACTAGATCTAGTCTTGAGAGCTAATGAGTGGGTGGAGGAGAAGAAGGGGAAGCACCGGACCTGTCGGTGACTCCTCTATGCTTGTACCTCTAGGATCAAAGGCCTCATGGCACTTGATCCTGAGACTTCTATGGTAGATCAACTTCTTATTTAAGTAAGTAAATGTTCTTATTGTTCTTATTGTTCACAACTCTTGTTTGAGTACTTTAATCTGTAGGACCCTATAGATTAGAGGAGTAGCTTAGGTTTAGGCATGGTGCTTAGACCGAGGTTGCTTGTGAATGCACCCTACATTCTGGGTCGTGTGGTAGATCGCGGGAGTGACAGTCCTGTTGAGTCCTTTGGAGTCCACCCCCCGAATGATAGGCCAAGCGGGACCATGTTCTTTGGAGGATTGCATGTTTTTTGGTCCATGTTTTTCCTTTGAGTACGTCCCCCTAAGACAATATCAACATAGCTTACAAGGATAAGAACTAGACAACCATAGGAATCTCCTTACCTCTTTATCCTCTCAAGTCCTTGATTGCTGATCAGGGATTAGTTATATGCCTCAGTTATCCTCACATCATCCTCCCTGTGGATTCAATATTAAAACCCTCTCCCGGGTGAAGTGCTCACCGGTATCCGTTCGCTTGTGGATTATTATAAATATTTCTGCAGGCTTATCAAATACCAACACCAGGCGCGGCAGTGCCGCAGTGACGGGCGGCAGTGCCGCACCCCCAAGAAAAGGGAAGGTCACCTACTCTGCCTCAGCTCAAAACAGGCCCAAGAAGATGGTCCAAAAGGTTGAGAAAAAGGCCCATAAGTCAGAGAATGTAGTTTGGGCAGTTCCAAGGACTTATTCCCATCAACCAAAGACAAATGCAATGAAGCAAAACTCAAATCCTTGCTTTGAAGTAAAGGCAAAAGCAAGGGGGAGGTGTATGCTAAGTACATGGGCAGTGATAGAAATATTTATCGCAACACCTCTATTTGGGTTCCCAAAGTTCTTGTGACTAATGTAAAAGGTCCCAAGAATCTTAGGGGGCCTAAACTTGTGAAGTAAACTTGTTTTGCAGGCATACTCCTCCGGTGGGTCAAGTTGGGTGCTTGACAGCGGCTGTACACATCATATGATCGGAGAAAGGAGTATGTTCGCATCATATTCCTCAACTACAAATTATCATGAAAACATTCTATTTGGTGATAACTCTAAGGGGGATGTGATTGGTCTTGGTAATGTTGCAATTACTCTTGAGCATTCAATTTCAGTTGTTATGCATGTTGACTCATTGAGTTACAATCTATTGTCGATATCACGCTTATGTGAAAAAGGTTATAATTGCCACTTCACGGATGTTGGTGTGGAAGTCTTTTTAGGGAGGTTTCCTCTGTTGTCTTTACAGAAAGCTTAAGAATAAGGTTTACCTTGTTGATTTCAACAAGGGAACGAAAGTTGAAACCTATTTAGTGGCAAAATCTAGCATGGGCTGGTTATGGCATCACCGACTAGCACATGTTGGCATGAAGAACTTGGCCAAACTGCAGAAAGACAACCACATCATTAGACTAACAAATGTTGATTTTGATAAAGACAAGATTTGCAACGCTTGCCAAGCCGGAAAGCAAGTAGGTGCACCTCACCCACCAAAGAGTGTGATGACCACTACTCAACCTTTGGAGTTGATACACATGGATCTCTTTGGACCGGTGACCTATACCTTAGCATCGGGGGTAACAAATATGGTCTAGTTATTGTTGATGATTATTCCTGCTTCACTTGGGTTTTCTTTGTCTTTGATAAGTGCCAAGTACAAGACAAGGTTGAAACCTTCGTTAGAAGGGCACAACAAGAATTTGGACTCCTAGTCAAGAAAGTGAGAAGTGACAATGGGTCCGAATTCATGAACACCCAAGTTGAGGAGTTTCTTGATGAAGAGGGCATCAAACATGAGTTTTCAGCTACATATACCCCCTCAACAAAATGGTGTAGTAGAGAGGAAGAATCGAACACTCATAATGATGGCAACGACAATGCTTGATGAGTACAAGACTTCGAACATCTTTTGGTGTGAAGCCATCAACGCCGCGTGTCATGCCATCAACCGCCTCTACTTACATAAGAAACTCAAGAAGACTTCATATGAGCTCTTAACCGGTAACAAACCAAAGGTATCTTACTTTAGGGTGTTTGGGTGCAAGTGTTTCATTCTTAATAAGAAGCCCCGAACCTCTAAGTTTGCACCTACAGTTGATGAAGGTTTTCTTCTTGGTTATGGATCAAATGGGCATGCCTATAGTGTCTTCAACAAAACCACAGGTAGAGTTGAAGTCACTATAGATGTGCCATTTGATGAATCTAATGGCTCTCAAGTGGAGCAAGTTGATCAAAGTGTTGTAGGAAAGGAGGATCCACCTTGTGAGGCAATCAAGCAATTGACAATCGGCGATATAAGACCTCAAGAGGATCAAGTCACTAGAGAGGAGGATCCACCAGTTGTTGCTACACAAGATTCTGCTGATGTACTCGACAACCAAGTGCAACACACCCCCTGCTTTGGAAATGACCGGTAGCGGTAGTGCCGACCGGTATGGCAGTGTCGCACCCTCCACCTCGGCAACAACTGATCCACCTAGATCACCTGTTCAGCCACTTGATCTTGCTCCAATCCTTGAAGATGATGATGAGTATGATGAAGATCAAGAAGAGAATGCAGATGGTGTTGAACACCCACTCCCCGACAAACCATTCAACGGGATCACCCGTTGACAATATCCTTAGAGTCTTTGAAAGGAGTCACCACTCGATCTCATTTAGCTACCTTTTGTCAACATTACTCGTTTGTTTATCTTTGGAACCGACAAAGGTTGATGATGCTCTCAAGGATCCGGATTGGGT
This sequence comes from Hyparrhenia diplandra, assembly GCA_015847255.1. Classification (NCBI taxonomy): domain Eukaryota; kingdom Viridiplantae; phylum Streptophyta; class Magnoliopsida; order Poales; family Poaceae; genus Hyparrhenia; species Hyparrhenia diplandra. The sequence goes on from JADLZK010000973.1 coordinate 29,141, forward strand.
GTTGGCCATGCAAGAGGAGCTCAACAACTTCGAGAGAAACCAAGTGTGGGACTTGGTGGAAAGACCCAAGACAAACATCATTGGCACAAAGTGGGTCTTCCGCAACAAGCAAGATGAAAATGGGTTGGTGACAAGAAACAAGGTAAGGTTGGTTGCTCAAGGCTTCACTCAAGTAGAGGGCTTGGACTTTGATGAGACTTATGCATCGGTGGCAAGACTAGAAGCAATTGCATTCTTATAGCCTTTGCTTTGCCCATCACGACTTCAAGTTATTTCAAATGGATGTCAAGAGTGCTTTCCCCAATAGCCCTTTGTAAGGGGAAGTATATGTTGAGCAACTTAGGGTATTGAAGACCCCAAGTGTCCCAACCATGTTTACAAACTCCATAAGTAAGCTCTATGGGCTTAAGCAAGCACCCATGGTATGAATGCCTTAGGGAATTCTTGCTCAAACAAGGCTTTGAAATAGGTTTGATCCTACTCTCTTTACACATAAAGTTGGTAATGATAATTTGTATGCCAAATATATGTCGATGATAGCACTAACTGTATGTTGAGCAATTTAGTAGGGCGATGACAAAAGATTTGAGATGTCCATGATGGGTGTTGATATTTACTTAGCGTTGTCACTAGAAGTAGATCTTAGAACCTATCTCAAGAAAACCAATATGTAAGGGTATATCTTATTGCTATTGGGGTGGAGAAAATAAGTATTCCCGTTATTTATATTTAGCCCAAAGGAAACAATAGCTAGGAAAAATAAAGGAATGATCTGTTTGTCTACTATAACAATTCAATTGAGGGGAATAATGGAAATTTATAGGAAGGGATGATGATGTCACAAGACAAAATGCTCTAATTGATAAGTGAGGTAAATCTTTGTGGCGAGGTAGGAAAAAGTATAGGATTCTTGTATAACTTTACTCTACTTTTATGAATCTAGTCTAATCAAATGTGGTGTTCACACAAGTTGGGGTTTTGCTAAGCAAAGAGGGTTTGCAATGGTGAAAAGAAACACCAGATGCTACTATGCATGAAGCCTTATCTTTTGAGAACTTGCCTATAAACACGTGGTGGCTTTGTTACTTGGCTACCACAATCCATAGGCAGCAAGCGATGGTAAGATTGAGTCTAAGCAATACTTCCTCTTACTACTCTAGTTGTGTGCACGAAGATCAACTAAAGCACCTCTTGCGAGACAATGATCACATGGCGAGGGTCCAATATGAACCAAGACTGAACCGCAACTTAAATGCACCACTATGGAAGACTATATCATAACAACTATAGATAGAACTAGACTAAAGTCGTACTAAGTTAATAAACTGTAAAGGAGGCAAGGTTTATAAATGCATAAATGAATAAAGTCTTACAAGAGAAAAAGGCCGGAAACTCTGCTCAGAATCGAAGGCTCACTACTCAACTCTTCTCTCCACACTAGAAATACCTACAACTAATACAATGGAACTAAACTACTTTTATCATGAATGGGGTGTGGCCCTCCAGGTTGAAGGGGCGCCATGTCAATGATCCCAAGCAAAGCCCTTGGATAAACCGCCTTAGAATCAACGGATGGATAAAATAATCACGTGGAGAATGTGGTAGGCACGTCGGTGGCCAAATGGGCCATGGTCGGCCGACCATGGTCCATGGCGTGTGGGCCATCCTCAGGTCTTTGGAGATGCTGGCCCCACTGTCGGTTTGTGTGTCTTGAGTGCAGAACTTGTCGTGTCATCCGTTTTGTACCCACACGCGGGGGCGTGACCAATTAGGGTGTCTTCTCTTAATGGATTGGTGACGTGGCAAGTCACGTGGGGAAGGGTTTGGGCCAATGGTCAATGGTCGGCCGATGCTTGCCCATTGGGCCTTGAGCCCTTAAAAGTTGGGGATGTCTTGTGACGAAATGTTGATGGTATCTTGGTCTTGTGCCAAATGTCTTCAAATTTTGTGTAGAGTCATCCTAGAACATGGAGATCATGATGGTGATGGTATTTTGCCCAATTTCCATACTGGGTCAATGACTGGATGGCGACTCTACGTGTTGAGCAATTTAGTTTCCTAAATTCACATGCAGAAAAATAATGACATCTACAGTGGAACTAGGTTATTGGATAAATATGTTCATGAAATGTTGTTCTTCCTTTCGAAAACAGGGATATTGACGGATGGTGTAAATTAAGGGTGTTTTCACCGTCAACAATGGGTGAGCTAAAGTTCTTCCTTGGATGGCCAAGCTCCCTCTCCCAGAGCTCCTCGCTCTTCTTTTTCTCCTCAATCCGCGAAGTCAACAGCAAAGGTAAACCTAACCCTAGCTCATGGAATTTTTGCCCGATCTATGCAATGTTATGGTCTTTTTCATGGATTCTTGTTCCAAATTGATGTATGGATGGTACGAAAGTGATTTTGACACTTGGGATAAGTGGATTTCATGGTTCCATGACTTGGATGATTTAGGGGAGGGCCGGTAGTGCCCCGAAATAGAACTTAATCGTTCTTAGCTGCTTCCAACAAAGAAATATCCCTCAAATCATCCCCTGTGATTGAACCACCAAATTGATTGGTCCCAAGAATCGAAGAAACTCTTTCTATATGTTCATGCTCATTTTTCGGTTCATGAAGAAATTATCACATTTACTACAAATTTGTGAATGAAATTGTGATGGTATGTGGAGTATTCCAAGATGTCGAGTAGGTAAAGGGGCATTTTTGGAATGTGAAAGCCTACGGGCAACTATAAATACCCCCGTACAGGGTGATGTAAGGATGGATGGAATATGAATACAAATCATCACCTTCACAACTTTGCATTGAGTCTTTGTCCTTCGTCTTTGCGGTTGGAGACTTCGGCCGCGGGGGCTACTTCGGTTGGGAGTAATTCAACACTCCATGAATTCATTTCTGTATTTGCTTGTTGGTCATCAAAGTTTATTAAATTGTCTCAAACTATCTATTATCTTTTGCTTGCATATACAATCATATAAAATGTTGTATTTCAAAGGCTTCACGACCCGTCATGAAGCACGAGGGGTTTCGCTAGTTCTATAGAAAATTGGATGTTGTAATGGGAAATTGAGATTGGGGTGTAGGGGTGAAAACTAGCCGGAACATTCTGATGAGTATTGGGATGGAGAATCCTGATTCAAGATGTTTGTGTAGCAGTTTCTGGGGTTGGGTTCCATTGAGGAGTTGTGGTGTAGAGTGAAGAGGAGGCCAAAGTGAAGAGAAGGCCAACGTACAAGTTTTTTTGAAAAGGCAAAGCAAGCAGGCAAGTGAAGAGGTGGCCAACACACTTCAGATTGCTTCAGTTGTGTAGAGGCAGGGATGTATACGTAGAAGAGGAGGCCCACGGCTAGCTTTTGGAGCCGTTGCTTCCTGTCGGCTGTACAAGACAAATATTTTTTTTATTTGCTTATGGACTACCCATAGTCCTATGGGTAGCTTTTTGCTATTTCTTCCCTATGGACCACTCCCACACAGTGTACAAGCTAGTTGATAGCAAATACTAAATTCACTATGGACTCTTTTTTAGCAACATTGTGGTTGCTCGAGGCTATCTCGCACCGATTCATGAGGACGTCGGTACTCCAAGTACCAATTTACCATAAAAATCTCGCACCAGGGATACTAAAACTCGGACGGGACGACGGTGTTCCAATGCGTAGAGCTGGAAATAGAGCGTGTGTATGGAAGAAACGTTACACCACGCGCAGGGGCCCACCTCATGGTGAGGGAGAGAGTGGAGACGAGGGGGCGCCGCCGTGCATTTCTCGAGAGATGCGCCAGCGGTAGGCCCCACTATCTAAACTAAAAAAATGTTATAACTCACAAACTAAAAAGCCAAATTAAATTTCAATTACATCATTAAATTCATTTCAATAAATTCTTTAAAATAAGATCTCACGTGGATATATTTAGATAATTACAAGTGGGCCTCACTAATGGTAGTTGGGATAGAGGAAGATATAAAGTATGGATGAGTCTTGGGAAAAACCGGATATAAAGGAGAGAACAACGATGATCAAGATGGAATATTTATTTTAAAGGATGAATTTAAAGTACGATGAGTGCGGATAGCCTGAAGACGGCATAGAAGATGTTGACGAAGTCAAGCGGGTTTATAGGAACTTGGTTGGGGCCTCAACCTAAGGGAGCAACTCGTGGCAAGCACATGGGGCCATCGGTGAGCTTTACACCAAGGTAAAAGTGTCTTCATGGAGGCATTGTAGTCGTTTGGTGTACAGAATTCAACTTTAACCATTACATCCCTAGGATAAGTGGTTCAACAAAATATCTAAGGACACTTTTGAGATGTGTAATGCTCCCTCCATCACGTAACGCAGTTGTATTCTAGCATTCAAATTTTATCTTCAAATATAATGCATTTTAGAGGACATAAGCCAATTTTAAATTAAATATTTTTCCATTTATCCATCAATTACCATTAATCACCTTGATGATAACGTATAATTACAAAATAAAATAAGTGTACATGTGTCTTTTATGTTATCTCTTAATTTGTCTTAAAATTCCTATAATGCACTATATTGTAGGACACGGGGGAGTAGACAATATATAATTGGGTGCCTAAGACAACCATCTCTCCCAACTAAATCATTTAGAATTGAATCAAGTTGACCTACGGTCTTTGGATTAAATATTCTTCCTTCTCCCTTTTCTCTCTAGTTTGACAGTTTCTTTCAATTTTCCTAAGTTTTTTAATCTAAGATCCCATGTTTGTTTGGGGGTTTCTACACATGCTATGACCGTTGACGAACATCTCGCCGTGGTTTTGGCTTCCTCACAAGCATAATTGTGGTGGAATTAGAGAAAACCCAATCTTGAAGGAGTTTTTTAGATCTACGTTGATCCATAGATCTTCTAGAGTTAGTCCTTTGGAAAAAGTTTATAAACACCTCCAAGAACCACTATGCAAAATTTGGTTTGAATGTCTTTATTTGAGGGGATTCACCTTTTATAACTTGAATTTGATTTGATTTGAGGGGATTCACCTGTTGGGATCAACCAAAATGGACCCCACACGAGTCAAGGCCATGCTAGCCCGCCGCTAGGGCCAGGGGAGCCTGGCCCACCCAGGCCAGGCCCGGACACCCGGATGAAGGAGGGGGAATCGTGATAGAGCCGACCAATTTATAAGAAATCAAGTATAATTCGCAATCACCAAAGCAATCAGCAGATTTACACTTGAGTCCATATAAACCCGGTGATTCTCGAAAATCTCCGAGTAATTTCAAACTCATCAACAATACAACTAAGATCGTTGAGCTCAAGAGTTCAAATCCGCAGATATTTCAAATCAAATAAGAAAATATTATCGAGTGTGATGTACCAAATTTATTACAAACACAAGTGCAGTAGTAACGGAAGCGGTAGTTTTCGAAAACTAAATAGTTTGTTCAACGGGAAAACAAAAATAAGATAGTGCCAACATAAAGTCATCCCCGCAACAACATGAGACAGGGGATATGAAATGCCTTGCCCTCGCCTTTACTCCTCATCGACGGGATACAAACAAGTCTTACAAGCACCGTTGACACCTGTTATAGCATAATATTATTAATCAATTAAACATGAAATAAGGGCTTAAGATAAATATCAACATAAGTCTTGATAGGGTCTGGCCCGATCTTCCGTGAGGTACATGGTAAATCGATTGGTGAACTCGACGTTGACGGTCTGGCTTCGAATCAACACAAACTCGACCCTGCAACCGCTACACCACAACTCCAATGGTTATCAACCAAGCACGACTTGATTGACCTCGCCAAGAAGGCTTTCCTGCAAGCGAATCGAGAACACAAGCAAAGAATAGTTCAGAATGCAATCTGAATATTGCAAATATGATTGATGAGTTGAGATGATGGTGTTCAAGTTTGGATCACAAAAGGACTAATCGCCACAGGTGTGGAGCACAAGAACGTGGGGCCCGGATTACTGTAAGCGGAATAATCTTCACGGTTACAATGAATCAATCAAGTTTCTCGATGGAAAACTCAAACTAAACAAAACCCGCCTCTAACCAGCAGTGGCTACTGAGTTTATGACATGGAGAAGGAAGCTAGGGTTGGGGGCGACCAGCACGGAGGCGCCCACAACTTGGGCTTAAGGCCCGACACGATACATGGCCAAATTGGCCCAAAACAGGTGACGCAGCACCTTGTCGTGGTCACACAGAATGATCCACGGGCCATCTGGATCTGGGACCAGATCCAAAACGACGGCGTCATCGTCCCCTTTCCATAGAGTCCAAGATCGCCCCGTTTCGATATCGTATGAGGGAGTTACGACCGAAACATTGACGACGTGTCTGCTGAATCCGAGGGTGATGTGGCAGCTGAGTTGGAGATGAGTTGCAACTTGGGGAAGACCGTGGTGTAGGCGTGTCCAGCGCGGTGATGTCCTCATCAAGTATAGGGGTCTAACTAATGTAATTCCATGAGTTTTGGTATTCTATGACTTTGTAGGGACTAACAGAGAAAAGTAGAGAAGAACGGTGAAAATCCGAAGAGTTTACATCCCATACGATGACAAGACTTAACCGTGAAGCAACTCAATCCAAAATATGGACTAAAACACTCTAGAAGATACCAGAAGACACTAGAAGAAACGAGAGACCGAGGGGACTCAACCCCCTGGCGGCCGCCAGAGCCATTTAGGCCGGCCGCCAGGTGGGGTCATCCTGTCAGCCTCAGATTTTTATGTCGGTTTACCACCGACCTTGAGGTTGTATCTACACCGTTATTGGAGGTCGGTTTGATCCAAGGGTCCCTGTTCATCGCCAAGTGCTATATAAGAAGACCCCCTGACCCCAGGGTTAAACCCTAATTCATTATCAATTCATACCAACTCATTATCGTTGAGTTCATCTCAACTCAAGTCCAACCAAGTCTAGTTCTACGCCCTAGTTCATCATATTAGAAGTAGTTAGCTACCTAGCTAGTTCTAGAGGAAGTCAAGTTCATCTTGAATTTCGATAGTCAAGAAGTAGCGGGAGCAGTGATTCTCGTGGCTTCTCTCTTGTATTCGACCGTAAGTATTATTATCGAAATACAATTGATATGACTTTGATCTATATTATGATTATATTCTTATTGATATGTATCCATGCATACTATAGTTATATGTTTAGTTTAGTGAGTTTGTCTTATATCTTATGCATGGAATTGAATAGCATCCACGTAGATGATCACTATGTGGGTAATAAGCAATGTGTAAACGTGGTGTTTATACAACGTTTATCCGCAATTGCACCCTACATTTCGGGACGAGTGGTAGATCGCGGGAGTGACAGTCCTGTTGAGTCCTTTGGAGTCCACCCTTCGAATGATAGGCCAAGTTGAGCCATAATTACGGTGATAGTCAAGTTTCATCCTTGATTGTCATTAGTAACCGCTACCATGTGTAGATGTATTGCAACCTTGCCATGATAGCTAGATGTATTTGCACTAATTGTAGTATTCATTGGCATATGATTAGGAGTAACTTAGGAATATTCTTTCTATAACATGTTAATAGCTTGTATGATACTAGTGGCATATGATGATCTTAGACTTGGGTAGTTATCAATTATTTAATTATCTTTATCTTGTGACTTATCCCTGTTGAGTAATGTTAGATGCATATGGCTACTTTGCATTATACAACCGCAAGTGGATCTCATAAGTAAATCATAATCTAAATCATTAGATACCCTTCTCTCTACTTTCCATAGACTCCCCTTCCCTGTGGTAAAATATAAATACGATACCTGGATTACTCCCGGTGAAGTGCTACGATGGTATTTCTATCCGCGGCGCTTGCGAGATATCATGTTCATTCTTTATCAAGGCCTATCAAGAATACCATACCCGCATTTCTTAGAGCGTTATTGCTAGGGTGACAGACTAGTGTGTAGGTAATGCCTAGAAATGAGTGGTATACCTTGAGTACATATTCTTAGTGAGATTAACTCCACTATGGATAATGATGCTAAGATTACACCCCACAACTAACACCGCTTAACTCCGCCTTTGTTGGATCATGAGATTAATTCCATATCCAAGCTAACATGATTAGATAGATACCTCTTATAAATTTCTTTTGCCTTCCTAATTTGGATCGTGTAAGAAATATCAATAAGCATTTCTAGCGCCGTTGTCGGGAAGGGCGTTAGTCTAATCCAAAAACAGTAGTTTTCGGGCTCGCTTCCAAACTTTCCTAGTTTGGATAGGCGTAGTCAAAATTTTAAAAAGTGTTTTTTTCTCTTAGCTATATGAGTTATCCTAGCTTCGTTCCTAACTTTCCTAAAGTTTGGAAAGGTGCTAGTCACAAACTTTAACCGCTAGTTTAGTTTTTCTTAGTGCTGTTTCTAACCTTCCTAGTTAGAAAGGGTGCTAGCCAAAACTTAAAACACAACATACATGGAAATAAGAGAGATCACTTGCATCACATAATGCATTGAGAACCCATTATCACATACTCAAACAGGTTCAACCCTGTTTTCTATTTGTTTTGATTTTATATGGGGGAATTGTATGAATTGGAACCGGCCCAAATAATTTTATTGAAGATCCTAAAAGTTAATCGAAGACAAGGCTAGAGCAAAACTCGGACAAACACCAAAGCACTTACATCATCATCATCATCATCATCTTTTGAGACACCAAGACCTTCTAATTTGGACGTTGATCAAATTAGGCGAAGCTTAACACCGAATTTGAAGCTATGGCAACCAAGACACTTCGTGAGTTCTCGGCTCCTACCACGGACAATATCCTCACCGGGTCGAGGAAGGTAGAGGTTGGAGACAATGGCTTTGAGCTTAAGCCAGGGCTCATAAACATGGTGCAAGCCAGCCAATTTTGCGGAAAGGCACATGAAGATGCGAGTGCTCATCTCCAACACTTTCTGGAGATTTGCAGTACTTTCACTATGAAGGACGTATCCAGAGACGCCATATTGTTGCACCTCTTCCCATTCTCACTATTGGGAAAGGCGAAGCAATGGTTCTATGCTACAAAAGAAAAGAATACAACATGGGATTTATGTTCCACAACCTTTCTTGCTAAGTTCTTTCCTATAGGCAAGACAAATGCCTTAAGAGGGAAGATATCAAACTTCCAACAACAACATGATGAATACGTCCGGAAGCGTGGGAACGTTTCCAATAATACATTTTAGAATGTCCACATCATGGGATGGAGAAGTGGCTGTTGATGCAAACTTTCTATCACGGGCTAGTTCCGGTGCTCGTGACACTATGTAAAAAAAGGCCTCTACGGTTGTTTGGTAACCAACTACATAATTTAAACGTCAACATTCTACCAAAAGGGGAGTAAAACTATACCTTATCATGCTCATATACATTTACAACTAATATATTTCCACTTGTAGTGTCCAAATTATTATTGTGCAGATTTATATAAGAAACAAGTGGAAAATGTACCAAAAGGCGCCATCCGGGGAAAGCGCATTCTTGAAGAACATCAAGCCCAATGGAGAAACGGACCAAACACGCAGAAATGGGCCGAGCCAATGTCGCCCTACAACTTTTCAGGCCCGACGCAGCCCACCTGCCAAAGCTCAGGCCCAGCGGGGCCCAGACGGGTGCCGCCGCACCCTAAGGTGCGCCCACACCCACTTTGGCACCGATCCGGCCCAGCTTTGGCGAGGTGGTGCATTAAGTGTCAAAAACGCGTCGGTCTTGTAGCGTTGGTGGCGAGTGCACGCATCCGACGCCCGGGAGATGGTCGGTTTGGGGAAATTAGCATTTAGGCCCCTCTCCCACATGTATAAGTAGCCCTCCTCACCTCCTCTCTCACACACACCACACAATAGAGCCTCTCTCCCTTTCTTCTTCTTCTTCTACTTCTTAGTTTGTACATAGGAGGAGTTTGGCAAGGATTATAAAAGGAGAGCAAGACATTTTGGAGCTATTCGGTATGAGCAATTGAGAGTTCTTCATATTGTTCTTGTTCTCTACTTATCAATATAGTCATGTTCTTGAATTAGAGCAAAGTTCTTTTGATATAATCTTGATTGATGAACTAGTATATAGTTTCTATATCATGATCTTGTCATATAGAACATTGTGCTTAATCTTTCATGCATATACATGTTTAGACCAAGAGCTAGATTGTTATGATGAGTTCTACCTAAAGATAGACTTGGTTGATGTTGGGTTGCGGGATTGATAGTCGTTCCTTCGGGCGGCACTCTAGTAGAAGGACCCGGGGATGGGTAAGCCTTGTTAACACGCTAGAGTGATAATCACTAGCGTAGACATGGTGTCTAGGCTAGGGGTTGCCTATCTTTTGTGGCACATCCCACGGTTGAGGGGGTAGGCGAAAACGGGTCGTGACGAAACCTTGTCCGTCCCTTGTAATCCCCCACGTTCGGGTGTGGCGCAGGGCAAATCAATTGCCGGACATCGCCTTTAGGCGTGGGTCGGTGCCTATAAAGGAAAAGTAATTCAAAGAGACCTTGGCTATCTTGACTTAGAATCTCTAACGGTAAAACATGTGTGTATCTCGCTATCTTGACATGACTATCTAGGATATGCCACCCGCTCCATATTAGACTTATTCTTTTTATTCATTCTTTTACCTTTATCCTTGAGATTGGCTTGAGTGTGTGTGTCAAGTTATCCTACTACCTATCCTGTTTTACCCCTATTATGAGCATCGGTCTATTATACATTCGTGTTATCTTGACCGTGTCCGAATTAGAGACTTTTACACCATGCCTTCCTTTGGGAAAAATATAAATAACGATACCCTGAATACTTAGGGTGAAATGCTACAACGGTATTTCCCGTGCGCTTTGCGGACTTGTTCTCAGAACGTTGCGCGAATACCAATGCACATATCTAAGCGTGATTGCCTTTTTTGGTGATTGCGTTAAGAAATGTCAACAAGCATTTCTTAGCCCCGTTGCCATGGAAGGCGTTGGTTAAAGGAATGATCTAATAGGACATGTTCATTATAATATGCATGTGTAGTGACCATTGTTCATCTTAGGTTTATCTAAAAAGAAAAAAATCTTATAAATAAAGCGAGGACATGTTATCAAGTTAGTATGCACCTTCGGGTATTCTTGTCGCTAACCATTTTTAGGTGGAGACTAAGAAGAACAAAGGGCACGCGACGCTTGAAAACATGGGGGCTACATCGATCAATAAGAAAACTTTGATGCTCTTGGGCGGAGGAACACACTCAAAAGGAGACCTCGACCTTGCACACTCGACTTTTTTTCACGAAAGTCCAAGTGTGAGAGGAAGGACGGTGATAATATCAAGTTCCACGTACAAGGGGATCATAAAAAAAAAAAGAGAAGTGAAAAAAAAAAAAAAAAAAGAGAAGAGATTAGCCTCCCCTTGCTATAAAAGGAAAAGAAAAAAAAAAAGGGAGTTGAAAAAAAAAAAGATATATAGAAAAAAAAGTGTTATAAAAAAAAATGGTTGTTGAAAAAAAATATAATAAAAGGAGAGAGGAGCGAGGATGGGCCCACATGGTCAAAATAAACAATGAGGACACCTAACTCCACCCAAAGATTGCTTCCATATAAGCAAGAAGGGATCTTTCTCTCCCAAGGCCTTTTTGTCGCAAACACCAAGGCTTATGAATCATGCACATTCTTTGTGTGTGACTAAGCCTTGTCGCCCACTGAAAGTGAGTTTGGTATGCCTCCCTCTGCTCCGGCCAGGAAGTCATAACCAAACCAAGATCATCATGCCACCGACGCAGCAATTTTGAACTCTATCCTCAAGCTGCCGGTCAAGTAAACTCAGGTACGCAAAGGTCCTATAAAAAAAATTGTTCACCTCTCAAAGTCTGCACCTCCTTTGGATGAATCTTGTTTTCAATTCATGCTTCCATTTTCTATGCCGGTTTTGTTGTGGTTTGGAAGTCGTGATCATTTAGCCGATGATCCTACTTCCATAGACTTTTTGAATTGAGCATGGTGCTTAGGTCAAAAAGTCTACCTTAATCAGATTAGACATGGAGTCGAGTTTGATTATTGAAACAAAACTACTAGTGTAGAATTTGGTCGACCATATGGACTAACCCCTGCAGGAAATTATCAAATTCAAGAGGGTGTCCTGGAGATGACAATGGAGAACAGATCTTGCCTGGTGAACCAAAAAAAAAAGAAAGATGAGATATAATAATAAAAAAATAAAAAAACCTTTCGAACCCCGAGTATGGTTGTCCCGTTCTTCCAAGATCATCACAAGACAAGCTTGGGGAGTCTCCCTGGCACGCTAAACGTAAGACGTTAATCAAGATCAAATCATGGCGTGCACAGGCTAGCAACATTCATAAACCGAAGGTAAGTCAGAAGCTAGCTTGGGGGAGGACTCCCACAAAGGTAACTCGTATCTCACATTCCATTCAGTTATTTTCTTATCTTATAAGAATGATGAGATATGAGAACAAAAAAAAAGAGGGGAAGAAAAGAAAGAGAGAGAGGAGATTTATTCCACTCCATATATATGAGCCATGGAAATGTTTAGTTTAGTCCCCTTGTTGAAATGATGAATAATTGCTCTGTCTTATGTTTTGCTTGTGCCTAGTTTATAACTTAAAATTCTCTAAAGTTTGGGTTTAGTGGCTAAGTATGATTCACCTTGAAAAGCCTGATTCATGTGGGTTGCATAAGCATTATCTGGTCTAAGTTGTTGCCGGTTATGATATGGTGAAATGAGGTTGCTATGACATTATTCTTAGAATCATTTGACATCCAGAGATTTCTTTTCAAAAATTCAAAATTCCAAGTTCCTCAATGATATGCACAATCCCACCGAGCCATATGACATGATGTTATGAACATTCATGAAAAACCTTAGTCATATCATACTTGTTTTCATGGTGAGCCCTTTTCAAAAAACCATAACCCATGTTGAGATTCTTTTCATATGCCCATGATCAAGAAACACATACACCCAGAAATAATCGCACAACATGCACCTTTCCATCCACCAAACAAAAAACTCCAGTCATTTTATCATGCTCTCTCGCAAAAAATTCTTGTTGCAAAAAGGAGAAGTATGGGCTATGCTTAAAAAGAGAAAGATGGACAAATGTCCCAATAAAGACGAGGAAGTCAAGACTGGCCCAAAAAAAGGAAAGAAAGAAAGAAATAAAGGTAGCCCATACCTCCTTCATTCAAAAAGCAAGAGAGAGTCATGATACTTGGAGTCCACCAAAAATACAAAAATATATCCCACACACTTTGCACTTCTTGATCAAAGCATATGACTAGTCTCTCCTAGAGGTTTGGCCTTTGAAGAGGGCAACATGACATGATACAAGTATGCCACTCTTTTACCTACCCAGAACTCCACAAAAAGCCTTATTAGTTGGTAGGCCAAAAGAAAGGCAACACTAAGCCTTTGGTGAGGATCAACCACTTACATACATTGAGCGATCGAGTGGTCATTTGAGGAACTACTTTTATTTGCAAAAATATTTCAAAACCTCTGGATTGATAGTCACTCGAAAGAATAAAAGATAAGTGAGCCCGTCGAACCGTTCTATCCGGCAACCACCCAAGACTCGGAGACGGCTCAAAAGCCCCACAAATGATGAAAGGTAATAAAGGGTGGATAAACATGCCATTTTATTCAAACTCTAGAAAACTTTTTGTTATAACCCTAGCATAGGTGAGATGTAATCGGCATAGTAGCAACTCCCCGATCAACAACCAAGTATTTATCTTTTGCTCGAGGACGCAAAGGGTAAGCTTGGGGGAGTTTGTTGACTGTAACCAACTACATAATTTAAACGTCAACATTCTACCAAAAGGGGAGTAAAACTATACCTTATCATGCTCATATACATTTACAACTAATATATTTTCACTTGTAGTGTCCAAATTATTATTGTGCAGATTTATATAAGAAACAAGTGGAAAATGTACCAAAAGGCGCCATCCGGGAAAGCGCATTCTTGAAGAACATCAAGCCCAATGGAGAAACGGACCAAACACGCAGAAATGGGCCGAGCCAACGCCGCCCTACAACTTTTTCAAAGCCCGACATAGCCCACTGCCAAAGCTTAGGCCCAAAGGCAGACGGGTGCGATCAAGACCCACTTTTGGCACCGATCCGCCCTAGCTTTGGCGAGGTGGTGCATTGTTGGTAAATCTAACGTCACTATAACATTAGGTGGAGTTAATCTCACCTAAGGCTATACGCCATCGAGAAACTCGGTGTGGTTCATCTCTTAACACTATTATGTGCTAGGTTGTCATCCCCAGCAGATAATGCTAGGAAATGCATAGGTGATACTTGTGAATGTGTTGTTTGCAATCTAATAAAATAAATATAAAAGGTCTATCCATAAGTTTACGAGATATAAATACCATCAAAGCATTTCACTTGGGGAGTAATCCGGTTTTGTCATTTATATTCTACCACGAGGGGGAGGAATAGTTGAAAGGTGGGCGCAAACATAATTAATAAGTGGCATACTTATGAGAGGTTCATTACTAGTGCTTACTTTAGCAGGGTAAACCAATAATGATAATAATATGATAATGATAAATAAAGGCAGAGGCATCACACACAGAGACAGGGAAAACTACTAAGTTAGACTTAACATTAGATTACTTTAAGAGACAGTAATTCATCTATAGCATTTAATCTACTAAGTCATTACATCTACTCTAAGGCATATGTTATCATCTATAGCATAGTAAACTCTAGATCATGTATAGGACGACTATCAAGGAAAATCAAGAGCTAAACAAGATATTCCCCATAATCATTGTCCACTTGTCTTATAGACGGAGGGTGGATTCCAAAGGACTCAACAGACTGTCACTCCCGCGATCTACCACACGGCCCGAATATAAGGTGCATTCGCAGTAAATCATATATAAGCACCACGCTTACATAAATATCTTTACCACCTAACCCACTCGAAAGTATTGAATTAGGCGCTCTACGAATAGATACATATATCTATCATAAACTACATCTATATCAATCATACTATTAGAATAAAGTAAGAACATAGCAAACAAACACATATTATTAATAAAGTGCAAAATCATAGATACAAGATAATTCATACCGTGGAAACTTGAAGATCGAGAACTCGGGTAGGCACACCCAAAGCTCTAATTGTATCCGTCGCTAATTAACTTGGATGAACTAGAACTAGATGAACTAGAACTAGAACTAGTAGCTAACCCTAATCTCTGGTGGAGATACTCTCTTCTACTTCTGCCTGACTTTGGTTGATGGTGACTAATAATGAACTAGTATGAATTCATATGAATTAGGGTTTAACCCTGGGGGCAGATGGTCTTCTTATATAGGCCTTGGCGATGAACGATGACCATTGGATCAAACCGACCTTCAACAACGGTGTAGATACAACCACAAAGTCGGTTGTAAACCGACCTAGAAGTCTCGAGGTTGACATGTTGGCCCCACCGGGGCCGGCCAAATCTTGATTGGCGCCGCCAAAGTGCCCAATCTCCTCTCGGCCTCCGGGTTCCTTCCGTGTTCTCTCGGTACCTTCTAGAATGTTTTAGTTCACTTTTTGGGTTGAGTTACTTCACGGTCAAGTCTTGTCATCATATGTCTTGTATATTCCGAACTTTCTCCATCTTTTCTGCATTTATCCGTTAATTCCCTAGAAATACATAATTCACCAAAACTCGTGGAATTTATTAGTATAAACCTCTAATCTAAATATATATTCAATTTATGTCCTTATTTCATCTCTTGTTGACATATAAAAGTATAGGATAACAGGTGTCAACATGCATTAAGTGTCAAAAACATCGATGCGCGCGTTGGTGGCGGTGTGCACCGTGATCCGGGCCTTGGAGATGGTCGGGTTTGGGGAAATTAGCACTTAGGCCCCTCTCCCACATGTATAAGTAGCCCCCCTC
Organism: Hyparrhenia diplandra; assembly: GCA_015847255.1. Lineage (NCBI taxonomy): Eukaryota > Viridiplantae > Streptophyta > Magnoliopsida > Poales > Poaceae > Hyparrhenia > Hyparrhenia diplandra. Next base: position 45,044 of record JADLZK010000973.1, read on the forward strand.
ACCTCCTCTCTCACACACACCACACAATAGAGCCTCTCTCCCTTTCTTCTTCTTCTTCTACTTCTTAGTTTGTACATAGGAGGAGTTTGGCAAGGATTATAAAAGGAGAGCAAGACATTTTGGAGCTATTCGGTATGAGCAATTCAGAGTTCTTCATCTTGTTCTTGTTCTCTACTTATCAATATAGTCATGTTCTTGAATTAGAGAAAAGTTCTTTTGATATAATCTTGATTGATGAACTAGTATATAGTTTCTATATCATGATCTTGTCATATAGAACATTGTGCTTAATCTTTCATGCATACATATTTAGACCAAGAGCTAGATTGTTATGATGAGTTCTACCTAAAGATAGACTTGGTTGATGTTGGGTTGCGGGATTGATAGTCGTTCCTTCGGGGCGGCGCTCTAGTAGAAGGACCCCGGGGACGGGTAAGCCTTGTTAACACGCTAGAGTGATAATCACTAGCGTAGACATGGTGTCTAGGCTAGGGGGTTGCCTATCTTTTGTGGCGCATCCCACGGTTGAGGGGGTAGGCGGCTAGGTCGCGGATGCCTTTGTCCGCCCCTTTGTAATCCCCCACGTTCGGGTGTGGGCTAGTCAAGAATTGCCGGACAATCGCCCTTGGGCGTGGGTGCCCGGCAGTAATTCAACAGACCTTGGCTATCTTGACTTAGAATCTCTAACGGTAAAACATGTGTGTATACCGCTATCTTGACATCACTATCTAGGATATGCCCGCTCCATATTAGACTTATTCTTTTATTCATTCTTTTTACCTTTATCCTTGAGATTGGCTTGAGTGTGTGTGTCAAGTTATCCTACTACCTATCCCTGTTTTACCCCTATTATGAGCATTGGTCTATTATACATTCGTGTTATCTTGACCGCGGTCCGAATTAGAGACTTTTACACCATGCCTTCCTTTGGGAAAAATATAAATAACGATACCTGAATACTTAGGGTGAAATGCTACAACGGTATTTCCGTGCTTTTGCGGACTTGTTCTCAGAACGTTGCAGAATACCAAACGTACATATCTAAGCGTGATTGCCTTTTTGGTGATTGCGTTAAGAAATGTCAACAACGGCCGCAAGAGACGCACCGCCGTTCTTATTAGGGTCTCTAAATGTCGACGATTTTACGCACCAAAACCTTAGCAAGGGTCTCAGAACACACTTTATCACAGGAGCGGTTTTTCAGTGGGTCTATGACCTCATTTTTGCTCGACTGTAGTGATAAAGTACCTACATACAAGTTTTCCTATGAAGCAAGCGTAGCTTTTTCGTAACGCTATTGAACACGTAAAGCATGAATAAAGCGGCGTATCCCTTCCAAAGTTACCGACGACGGGCCCAATGTGTGATTTGTGGCGACTTTGCATGTATAGACCCCTCGTAAAAAGCGTCGTCAGAACGGACCCACACGCCGACGGCTGTGCGCACCGCTACCAGAATGCAAGTAGAAGCTTACGAACACGTGGGCGGTAAAAGTGTCTCGCGGACGCTTTCCTTATCTGAACACGTTCGAAAAGTAGTCGCCTCGTATTGTTTGTCGCCCATACAGGCGCCGCCACACGGCGTGCGTGGTTTGGCGCTTACTTACGTATTACGACTTTGGTTTATCCATCTATATTTCCTGCCCTCTTCACCGACTCTTGTTTCATTCACGTGTCTATGAAAGTCGAATCATTTATAGACACCGCTCCGTACCCGACGGTGTTTTTGTGTTTACGAGCGACGCTTGAAAAGCCTAGAATCGATCAGACTGGGTGCGGAGACTACAGACGCCACGACGACCCATCGACTGTAACTCTTGTAAAATTAAAGACGTGCAACTGCTACAGGTGTGTCCGCAACGAGGTTGACATTTCGAAGCTTAATTTTGGGGGAGCGACGTAAAAATCTAAAAACATCCGACGCAAGATCGGGGCGAGACAGTCTCAGAACTATCCAGGAGGCTTGAGACGCCTCTTAGACGGTTGACGCGTCTATGTCAATGATGACATTACAGACACCTATACAGCTTAGAATCGTCTGACACCACAACATTGATATTATTAATACGTATATAATACATATACATAGGTCCAAGCATAAACAAATGGCCGACACCAAAGAACATTAAAAATTCAAGTGTATCGATTGTTCTTCACACGCACCCGGTTGTTCAGTGGCACGCCACGCATTGTTCACAACACAAATAACATAGTTCACGTGCATGTATCCACCTCGGTCGTGATGCGGCAAGGTAAATGAAGCAACTCACGGTTTACAAATCGAAATAGTCGCCGTCGTGGTCGATGACATGTTTCATAAGAAACTTGGTGATCTTCTCTCTAATATCACCCAAATTGAACGGTTCACTCTTCAAGTCAAAATCCTAATACAAAGAAAAGGTAGCCATAAGTGTTTGTTGTACACATGGTCTTTATCGCCAAACAAAGATAGGCACAAGATGGAGTCGCACTTCGAAAGTTACCTCGTGACAATCCATATGAGCTTGATTCATCGCGCAACCATCAAGTGGTGCGCCGTGTAGAACCCACATGTCTTGTTACCGGGTTTGCGCCCGCAATCGCAAACATATGAAACATAGTGGTCATTCGCTGAATGGAAACCCAAGTGGCAAGTGCACAACTTCGGGAGAAGCACAACTATTAATTTTGCATACTTGGTGTGAACCATAAACTTTTAAGGCCCTTGTCCCTTCGGATTGAAAAACACGCTCAAGAACGCTACACATGAGTAAAATGTAAAAAGTCACAATCTTTTCTATTTTTAGTAACATAATTAAAAAAAATGCATGGGTCGGATGTAGGTTAGGAAACACTCCTCACTGTTGTATTGCAGTTTTCAACGGGAGCATGTCGGTCCTTACGCTAGGCGCAGAGTCAACAAAATAAACTTTTCTCCACTTGATAGCTATGACAACAAAGAATCCGGTGTTGGTCTGGTTATGCGCAAACATGACAAAGTCCTTGTCATAATGCTTCCATAGGCCAAATTCTAGATATGTATAGCCGTTCCGATAGGCCCATCCTTTAGCCCTTCGAGAAGGTCAATGGGTCAGATCAAGAAAGCCAACCGACAAAGACGAGGCCCTCGCTTCTGAAAGGTGCATCTAGGAATAGAGAAGCATGCAAAGCAAATTTAGTAAGCAATAGATGAAAGAGGCATCCCGAATGAGTCCAGAATAGAAGAAATTGTACTCACAGTGTCATGCAGCGAAGGATGGCCACATCCAATCCATCCAGTGTCATGAGGTCAAACAGGTCGTCGAAACCCACATTGATCTTAGCCTCTTCGCCGTGTCACGCCAAAAGGCCTCTTTCCCGGGCGATGTAGTAAACGCCACCTTTGGCATGTTTGGACCGGCTGCTTGCATGCACCACCCATGAAGAGCCAAGACAACAAGGCCCTACCGTACTAAGCTGTTCACGTGAGAGCATTGGAGATCCATGCTTGTACTTAGGGTTGGCCAAAGGCGCACCGAAGGGCACTCGAATTGCTTCCGGTCATAAGGGACGACCCCTTCGGGAATGTATCTTTCGTCACCGTTGGATGCTCCATGCCTCTTGCCCGAAACATGCTTGTTTGGACCGGGGCCTTTATTTGCTTCGCTTCACGACCGCCGCGACTCCGAGAGGCACTCGACATTCTTGTCATGCGAGCCACTCCCCCCGTGTTCTCGGCCCGTGAGTCGGGCGAGGCACTCTCATCATCCATGCATTGAGAGCCGGTTTCCGCATTGTTAGCCGATGCACTCGCAAGGCAATCGACCGTCATTGGCATGAGAGCGAAGTCACCGCGATTCCGATCCATTGCACCCGAGAGGCACTCGATCACCATTGGCATGCAAGCTAGCCATCTCATTCCCACCCATTGCACTTTGAGTCCGAGAGGGACTCGGTCATTCTGTCATTCCCATTTAATAACCTCGGCTTTGCGTGCCATATGGTCCTTTAGACTCCACTATCACCGAGAGTAGGCGAGGAGGTTTTGGTGCGTAACAAGAAGACGGCCGTTGGGGTGTTACAGGCCATAAGGTCTCGCCCAATTGGATCCTCTTAAAAAGAGCCGACCAAGAGTCTTAATTTTGCCCCGTCGGGCGGATCAAAGAGTGTAGCATCAAAACCAGGATTTACATGGTCAATCGTTACAACAGTATGTCCCGCAAAGCATTGATTGACCCTCAAGTAGCTCGGGTGATTCGGTGTACCTTTCCCCTAGATACCTCAACCCGATAACCTCCGGGGGCTTCGTTACAAGGGTACATCGTTCCGGAATGGAAAGTACCCTCGGGTGCATCATCCGCTTGGCAATCCGGATTAGCCGAGGCGGCTACCGCTTCTTCACCACCCACCGCGAGCTAGGGGTGTTGCCAAAGCGGGGAACCTTGTGCTCGTGCTTCTTCCATCGCCACCACCTTAGCTTGGAGCTCATCTAATCTAGCCATAAGCTCTTCTCTAATTGCTTGCCGCCGCTTGTACTGAGACTTCCTCTTTCGTACATGCCGCAAAGACTCCGGCCAAATCTTCCAACCACACGAACTAGACACCCCACGCACACGCCATGTCTGTTCTGGGGTGCCCAGGACCGCTGTGAGCAGATCTCTTTCCCTTACACCAGTGACCTCAGAAGAAGGATGGGCTGCCTCCTCTAAAATCTTCTGAGCTAAAGACTGAGCTCCTTCATCGTGCCAAACAATTTGAGCCCTGTCACCTAACAATTCCCGGTTTGCTACGTGCACTCAAAAAAAGCCGTAGCGCGGACCTTACAATATTCGGCCCCAAGGATTCTCGGATTCCTTTGTCGACTAAGTCCCTATCCTCCTTCGCCCACCTTTCAGACATTGCTTCATAACCTCCTGTCCCCAGGCAGTGGTTATACTGGTTCCTCTGCCTAAGCTCCTTATATCTCTGACTTTTTAACAGTGCCTCTTCGCTTCGATTCGCTTGAACAAAAGCTATCCAATCCTCCTTGGGGATGTATGGGTGCTTCACTGTGGCATCCCTCCCCTTGTTGACGTAATTCCACACTAGATCGCTTTTGTGGGTCCTAAAACTTTTTCCTACCACCTGCCACAGCTTCTTAGATGCTATGACCTTTAAGTTGGATGGAAACTCCAATGAATTCTGGACACAGTCGTCAAATAATCCTTTCTTGATTTTAGGACTTAAGGAACAGACTGAACCTATGAGCAAGGGGACCCTTTGTCTAGCAATCAGACCAGCAAGTCTCCTCATTCTTAGCTTGGCCTCCTTAGCGTTGGGAAACCCGTCCGGCGAGCCCGCGGACAACTATCTTATTATCGGCCACCTTGTGATGGTCCCGACCCTCCCTTTCGCACCGACCGCCAAATGACTGCCCCCCGCAGCAGTACAAACTCCCGAATTTAGCCCTATAGTAGCATCATCCGCCTCATGCGCGCATTTGTCTCTTCATATGTATCTCTCGACCATCCTCTAGAGAATTAGTTGTTTCACGCCGGATGATGTTGCACATGTGTCATCATCGCAGACGCCTATGTCAAAACATTGAAGTTACACGAGACGCCAACGGCTAGCACTCAAAAAGCTAACCATAAGCAAGGTTTGTATATCACATAGCCGCAGCTTACCATTTTTCGAGCGTCGTCAATCGCCAAAGACACATGACAAAGCTTCACCAAAGAAGTCCCGAGGGGGGTAAGGACAGAAAGCAGATCATTGTTCTATCTTGAACACGTATATTCATCTATAAAGAAAATAAGCAAAGCAGAATTTGTTGCAATTTCCTATGACAACAACACATGGATGACAACATTATAGTAGCAAATCGGGTGTCAAGTTCAAGATCTACAACTCGATATATCCATCTAAGGTTAAAATAATACAGTTCAATTACGTAATAGGCTTTGCTTTTTTTCCAATGCAATCTGTAGTAGGCTTTTTATGAGGACTAAACAAACCACCGAGGGCAGAGAACAAATAAAATGTAGTTCAGAATATAGGACTATAAACAAACGTAGTACAATTCATTTAATAGGCACATTTTTGTAAGACAAGATAGTAGTAGTGCTCGGCCAGAGCGCCATTGTTCTTGAGCATGTATATTCACCTTTCCTCCCCAAACCCACCAATCCCCTAGTCGGTGTCAAGTTTAGTTTCTACAACTCTATATATCCATCTAAGGATACAATTCACCTTTCCTCACATATCTAAATATTTCTATTCGATATTGGTTCGGCTTGGAGTTGAAACATAAGATTAAATAATCTTTATGCCAATGAGTATGTACTCTATTTCATACATTTAAGTTCTTCATTACTAACTCTATTTCTAACCTGCACAAAGTAATTTTGCTCAATAGCTAATTGTGATCAGATTTCTTAGCGATTACAATTCTTCTTCTTTTTGAGATTACACAAGACAACAATTCAATCCTTTAACAATACCCTTTCCTACCAGAAAGAACGCGGAAGAATTCCGCTAGTATTTATACAGTTCAATCCTGTAATAAAGGTCTATGAGGACTACACAATCAATAGAGGTACAGATCACAAAAAAAATGTAGTTCGAATAGAGGGATATAAACAAACCGTAGTTTAGTAGCAGTTCATTTAATAGGCGCTATTTTGGTTGCAGTTTCCTATGACAAAACACAATGATAACGACATTATAGTAGCAGTCCAGGTGTCAAGTTCAGTTTCTACAACTCTATATATCCATCCGAGGATACAATTATCACCTTTCCTCACCGGGCGACCGAAAAAATTCAGGCCGCCGTGGTCGATGCCATTTGTTGGATGGAATTCACTCAAGTAGCCGTCACCTAAACAGATTTGAAAATTTCAATCACCGGAAACTAGCAAGTCCCTAATATTTATACAGTTCAATCCTGTAATAGGCGGTCTATGAGGACTACACAATCCACAGAGGCACATGTCATACCCGGTTTTAAGAACAAAACCAGATACACACCGTATGTGAGCCCAGGAAGTCAAATCTCACATATAGTCACAATTAAAGGAAATATCAAAACATAATGCTTAATATATAACAAACTTAATACAAGAAAATAACCTCAAAGCGCGAACAACAGAAAGACACTCCGATCTTGGGATGAAGCCTCCACACCACGGGGACAAACCGATCGATTGATCACAAGCTTGACTCCGTTAAAACTCTAGCAATCTTGCAACCCTCCTGGTTTGAGTGGGAAATAGCAAGGGTGAGTCCATGTCGAACTCCACAAATATAACATGGGGTTATGAAGCTCAAAGGCTAACACTGGTTTAACTGCGGTAAGAATTTTAATAAGTCAAATTTTAGCATTAATTAAGCAAGAAGTTATGCTTAAGCCCCGATTAACCCACATCATAATTAAAAGCAAGTCATAAGTCTCCATCATCATCTTCAACGTCATCATCGTAGTCACCTTCAACTTAAATCCATGTCTCAACCTTATCTCAATCTCAACATCCATTGATCATTATTCCTTGAGTTTTCCGGGCCGCTCGTGACCGTGAGCACGGCTGTTATAACAGTTTATACTCTGCGCAGAGGTGTACACTTTCACTGTGAGTCGTGCTTTCCAAATGCATGGGTTAATTAGGCCCAAACACAAGAAACCACTATGAAGCCTTTCAAAGGTTTTTCTAAACCGTCAAGGCCGCTACGGATTCCTCTTGGATCGACGGGATCCTCCCTCCAAGGGGTGACTAACAAAACATCAACATGCACCACCTTGGCAGGCCATGGATCAAACCAATCGAGCCCCACTTGCGCCGGGAACCTCAACAAGATAGAGAAGGTCATTTGACCGACTAAAGCTAGAGGCATATAGCCCCCACGGTTTGTCTTTAAGTCCCAGCTTTTGCCAAAGGATAAGTCCTTATGGAGAGCCAAGTGCATCATGTAAAAGCATGAGCTCTTGCCCTATGGTCCATGGTAAACATTATCTCATATAAACCATTGTATATATCATAGTCATTATTAGATCATGTTTATTTAAAGTTGAGCACTAGCAAAATACTACCCATATGCAAACATCCTCATAGGCAACAAGGTACAAGATAACAATAACTATGTTATAATCTAAGTTTGTCAAGGTGGACACATGCATATGAATCATGATTATAAAGTGTATAGGTAACAAGGATAGTCCCATGCTATACTTGCCTTAAACTCAATTCCTTCTTCTTATTCAATTCTTCAAAGAACTCGATGATCTTGATCTTCAAATAATTCTGATCTTCCACTAACCGCTCACGTCTACTAGAGCACCAACTTCTTCTTCCAGGCCACCAACGTAAAACTCACCGGATCGGACTTCGTCACAAAGCACCACACAAGCATCCCAGAAATCATACACAAAGCAAACAATAAAACTATATTAGAACAGTACACCAACAATGGAAAACAAGATAAAAGGTTTATAAAACAAATCTACGTCTCACTACGAACACGCAGACGTGAAGATCATGAAAATCGAGCTAGAACGTGAAAGATATGAATTAAACAAGATTTACTTTAGTAAAACAATTTAAATCAAACTTTGAATTTGAAAAGTTCAAAACACGGTTAACAACACTACGAACGCGTAGTTTACGTCGTTACGAACCTAACGCAACTTGAACGGGCCAAAACGGATTTAAAATGAGCAAGTTATGGCCAAAACGGTGTTCTAGGGCATAACCGAGGAAACCAGGGGCTAGATTCGAATTAACGATAGCCACCAGGGCTAACTCACAAAACAGATGGGGCGGGGACCTACTTCTAATTAGATTTGAACTGGTGCGGAGCTTATAGTAAAAGCAGGGAGAAAGCTCAAGGGCTTTTATGCAAAACACCGAGGGCGGACCGGTGTTGACCATGTTGACGCCGGTCAAGGATGAGGTGGCGATGACGTGGCGTGGCGGCGGGCGTGGCACGCCACGCCGGCCGCCGACCAGGCTTTGGTTGACTCTGTTTGACCCGGTATGCCGATTAGATCCGCCATCGATCTCGGATCGGACGGCTCGGCGGCTCAGCAGGGGATGGTCACCGCCGGCCGGGTCGGACGGCGGAGCTTCGCCGGGCGTCAAGCCGGGCGGCGCTTCGGGTATCGTTTGAACACGCACGAGGCACGGGACGGAGCGCGTGGTCTCGCGGACTCATCTCCGGGTTCTCGATCGCGAAAGGTGGCCGGTGGCAAGCAAATAAGACGGGCGAGGCGATCGGCCGGGCGGCGCGGCGACGGCGAAGCGCGAACCGAGCAACGATGAGGAGATCGGGACGATACGGGCATCGGCGTTTTCACCTTGCCGCGAACCTCGCGGACGCCGTTTCGCCGGGCGGGAAGGCCAACGGCGAGATCGGGCGGCGCGCTAATGGCGGCGCGCGCAGCTAGGGTTAGGGTTTCGCACCGGGTGGGGGGGAACCTCGATGCGCTCGCGCATCGGCGGCGCGCGGCCTCCGCACGATCCGGAGGTCGGGATGACCCTCGCTCACTGTGGGCCCCACGCGGCGCCGCTCGTATGGACGCTGGGCCCCTTGCTGTTGCTTTGCCACGCTGGTTAGCCACCGGGCCAAGGCCCAAGAGAGAAGGTGCGAAGGGCCAAGGGAAAAAGGAAAACGGGCCTACGGTTGAGAAAGGGAAAGCAGGTCGAGTTGGTCAGAGCTATTGGGCCTTGGGCCAAAACGAGGTAAAGGAAAAAGAGATAAAGAAAAGCCTTTTCTTTTTATTCCAAGCTCTTTTGAAAAGCTTTTCAAAAGCCTTTGAAACCCTTTTCAAGTTTAACAAAACCAGTCATTACAACAAAAACTATGCAACAAAGATGAGTGCACAAACATGTATCTAGCCTTATGATAGATTTTAATTTCATGAAAATTATTTATTTCCTATTTTTCATGAGCACAAAAATCAAAATAAATCAATTTAGCTCTATTTTAAAAAGAGGCAAAATTTGGGGTGTGACAAGCACAGATCACAAAAAAATATAGTTCGGGAATAGAGGGATATAAACAAACTATAGTTTAGTAACAGTTCATTTAGTAGGAACATTTTTGTAAGACAAGATAGCAACATTATAGTAGCAATTAGGTGTCAATTTCAGTATGTACAACTCAAAATATCCATGTGACGATAGAATTATACAGTTCAATTTTGCAATAGGCGGTTTATGAGGACTACACAAACCAAAGGCGGAGAGAAAAAAAAATGTACTTCAGGGGAGAAGAGGGATACAACAAACTGTAGTTTAGTAACAGTTTATTTAATAGGCACATTTTATAAGACAATATAGTTATAGTGCTCGGATGAAAGTAGTCATTGTTCTTGAGCATGTATATTCACCTTTCCTCCCCAACCCACCAACCACCGGTCGGTGTCAAGTTCAGTTTCTACAACTCTATATATCCATCCGAGGATACAATTTACCTTTCCTCACATATCTAAATATTTCTATTCGATATTGGTTCAAATTTTGGAGTTTAAACATAAGATTAAATAATCTTTATGCCAATGAGTATGTACTGTTTCATACATTTAAGTTCTTCGTTACTAACTCTATTTCTATCCTGCACAAAGTAATTACGCTCAATAGCTAATTGTGATCGATTTCTTAGCAATTATAATTCTTCTTCTTTTTTTTGAGATTACACAGCATACAACAATTCAATCCTTTAACAATACCATTTTCTACCCAAAGAACGAACGGGAGAATTCGCTAGTATTTATACAGTTCAATCCTGTAATAGGCAGTCTATGAGGACTACACAATCAACCGAGGTACGAGATCACAAAAAATATAGTTCGAAAAGAGGGATATAAACAAAGCGTAGTTTAGTAACAGTTCATTTAATAGGTTTTGTTTTTGGTTGCGTTTCATATGACAAAACACACAGATAACAACATTATTGTTAACACCGAATTTTGGTAACCCGAAGCGGTCGGGTGTTCGGCATTCGGCAATCGATGATGGCTGCGTCGAACCGAGCATTCGGCTATTTGCGTGTATTGCCAATTGAAGCCATCACGTAAAACAAGAAAAGCCGAGAGATTAAAAGAAGACCATGCATGCGGGTGCTATTTTTAGGAGACCGGCTTCATGACGAGTCTTTTCTTATCAAGCCAAAACAGAGATGATGGTCGAAAGCAAGCTTCAACGTCAAGACCGGAGAAGAAAAGGAAATATATATTTGCTAAAGGGAGACTCAAGAGATATACCCATATACGTGGCTAAAATATGCGTACAAGATGGAGCGTCACGTTGAGGCAAAGATAAGGGACAAAAGGGGGGCACGATACTACTCGGTCAAGGAAAGAATTGAACTTGAGCATATACGTGTCATATACATGTATACATGGCGGTCAGATATTGTGCTCAATTGTCTACGCCGGCAAGATGATATATCTACGTAAAATATCTTTGGTGATTAGGCGGGGCCACAACAGAGAAGACGCGTCGGCCCGCAAGACTTCATTGTCAAGGATTCTACGAAGCGAGAGCTAGAGTGCATGTATCTTAGATATTTAATTTCCTTATGTTTAGGTATAACTTTGGGGCCAAGTTTTGTATGCGCCGAGAGGTCGGCAGCCCAGTATAAATATAAGCCTCCGGCCATTGTAAAGCAGGATCTACAAAATCAAATACAACCAATCCGGCTCCGTGCCTTGGCTCGGCCACCCTTCGAGTCAGTCCGTGTCGCCAATCTATGCGCGAGAGGATTCATCGACCCGTCGACCTCCGTAAGTACCGGCAACCTTGCACCATGTCTAGTAGTATCGGCGGATTTAGATTATTGCAAGTAGTCTTGTTCACGCTTAGTATCGCCAGCCGGATTTAAGCTATCGGGGGCAAGAGGGTTCTTTTGTCGATCATGAGCCATCCGGTGGGCTAAGATCCGGCTAAGAGCTAGTTATCGGTTTCATTAGATCTGAAAAATCTAATGAATTCATTAAGTTACCAAGTGGTGCATGCTTTTCATTTATTTATTTAATTATGTTTGCACACACTTTTTGCCCAATTTATATTGATGTGGTTCGGCTTTATCTTTTGTTAGATCTAGATGTCATCAATTATTTCAATGTTCATCATTAGCTTGTCATTAGATCTATCCGTTCTTTCATAGCCGAGCCTAGATCAATCTAGGTTGTCACGTGTTGCGGGTTCTTTGCACGTTTAGTCATGAGTCGTGCGGCGCGAGGCTAAGGCTTTGCGCGTGTGAGTTCCTTCTTCATGGACCCGGTTCGGCAAGCTTACCGAATACGATTATGTGTTTACTCGTATCTTGCATGCGTGAGTCTACCTATCGTTAGAGTCTAGTCTGGCAAGCCGTATCATGCGGTGGTTTAGCTTGTTGCAGTGTATCATGCGGTGGATAGCTGTTAGGACGAAGAGGGTTTAGAATAGTGAAGTCGGCAAGTGGTATCATGCGGTGGATTAGCTTGTTGCGGTGTATCATCGCGATTGGATTCTTTGTTAGGACCGATCGGGATAAATCTACGGTTTTGCTTTAGATTAGGTTTGCATGTGCATTTTACTTGTATATGCATACACGCCTCAACGAGTAATGAGTACTTATAGATCTATTTAGATGTATGCGTGCTTTTAGCTTATCATGGTTAGATTGTATCATGCGGTGGATTGATCTAGTTGTGGTAAGTGGTTTAGATCTGTAGCAAGTGGTATCATGCGGTGGATTACTAGCTTGCAAGGGTTTAAGCTCGACGGGTTTAGGAAGGCTAGGCGTGCGGCGAGACTAGTTGGATGAAACCTATGCATGTGTCATTTAGATTAGGTTTATATTTATGAGTTACCTGCTTTTGTTCCATGTTGACAATTAATTCGATCCATGCAATAGAGCTTTATAATGTCATACCATGATGGTCGACTTTACTTGTTCAAACATGTCTTTTATGATCATTCGGCAACTGTTATTACGTTACATCTTTATTCATGCTTACCGAATGCATTCATTTTCTGTCGACAGATAGCTCTCATAGCTATATGTCTTTACATCTGGCCTTAGAGCCATACATGCGGAACTGTCTTGGTCTCACCAGGCATGTTCCAGATCTCACGTTTACCTCCTTGTCAATTAACATGTCAAATTGACTGGCACGCCTCAAGACACTCGGGCAGTCGAGTAAAGCCAGCTATTCCGGCTTGTCAGTGTGTGCGGCGCAGGAAGCAGGTTTTTGTGCCTATACACTTTTTGGCACGCCCAGTGGGACCAATCATTTTGATCGGAAGTCAGATCCTCTCAAACACTCGTTACTTTCCAGATCACGATGATGTGTCATTCAACGCCTATGTTTCATCGGCGAGGTTCGGTCAAGCGAAGGAAAAATACAATATTTTTTCTATTATTGGCCGATGACCTTCCAACGGATTAGTGTGACAGCTGATATCGTCAAGCACAAGTTGAAGGAATTCAAGGATGAGTGCCAATTATCCTTTGGCAAGACATATAAGAAATTCATTCAGAAAAACACCATTGCCAAAGCGGAATTTTCAAACTTGGAGAACATCAAAGACTGCAACGACACCAAGTTTGTTGGATAGTACGCTGTACGTGTCATCAGCACGATGCTCATTGTGGCATGCGCCAACACATTGGCAGTATGGATGATAAGCATGAGAAGGTGGAAAAGCTACTGCTACACTCCGCCGCTCAAAGGACCTGCAAGTTGTCAGGAGTTGCAGAATAAGAGGCAACGATGATGGAGGGCCAGCTCTTTTGCCGTGACTAGATCAGACTGAATGATCAGTCACGGATACAAGCAAATACATACAGGCTGGCCTGGGGGGCCACTACTGGTTCAGATAAAGCAATCGCCAGCTGAAGTATCTCCATAGCACTTGAGCTCGGTTGTAAACGCACGATCGGCTTGCAGCCGATGCGTCCCCTAATCAATCAGACTCGTTGGTGAAAGAAAAGATTGAAAGAACACTTGAGGACAAACTTTTAATGCACGACAGCCATTGACTCTTGCATATATACAAGCAGAAGGTCCAGAGAATTGACTCCAAATTGCTGCACATGACAAGAAGCGAACAAATCTCCATTGTCAATTAAAGAATAACTAGTTGGATGGCGCGCCTTTGCGCGCCAACACGGAAAAAGACTGGAGGTTGAGAACCGTGGATGTTACATATATGTGGTGTATGACAAGGGTTGTGTATACATTTTGAGCATACACGGGTAGGAATTTTAGTACTTTGGTAGACAATGCAAGGAATTAAAGAGTAGGAGTGAGGATATTTAGTTTTATGCACATAAGATTTGTAGAAGTGATAAATTATATGCATAAGGTTTATATAGAAGTATGTTACACAAGGCATAAACGAAGAAGGTAAGTCGTTGTTCATGCATAGTATTTTAGTACTTTACACAAGAAGTATGTTAGCAATGGTATGATCTGCATCTCTTTCCTACCTATTTCCCGATGCTCAACTGGGCTGATTTACCGGTCTTCGCAGCGCCAGTCCTGGGCCTAGAGCCAGAGGTGGTGTCGGTTTTGTATGCTAATATAAAAAGGAAGGCGTGTGGAGTCGTTGTAAACATGCGTTGTCTGCAGCTTTGAGGTCTCCAATCAAGTTCCTGCGAGTTTTGGATGGCATCCTAATGGAGATAGCATTTAGCAAACACCCATGTTCTTTGACAAGCATAATCTGTCTTAAATATTAAGGATGTTTATATGCAACGTATTCAATGATACCTGCCGGCGCTCTCCTTTGAGAGGTTGTCATCTGTTTCGAGTGATGGAATTGGGGTCTGCACATATAGGATGGTAATAAAGAGACGGATATGAACCTAGAAAACTTTCAGTGCAATGTGATGTCTAAGAGTATATAGAGAATACCATGTCTGTACCGGCCTCAGCACGCTCCATCTCACTCTGAACCTGCGAAATTTTTTTAGCTGGGTATTAGTGGTAGATGGACTAAGTGCATATGTATGAAGAGTGTAATGCCTCAAAGAAGAAGGTTAATTCAACTAAACTGCACTACCTGTGTAGCGGCATGGATGGTCATGGCACTATTATCAGGTTGGGGTGCACTTGTACTTTGGCCTATCATCAAGTCAGAAGATCCAATGCCAGCTGCTTCTCCCTCAGTCCTGTTGGGATCATAGTGGTAGCAGGTGCACGTCGTGGCGGCTCTTCTAAAATAGATTTGACCACAAAATGTCTGTTTCCCATTGTTTTGGATGACTCATCAGGAAGATTAGCCTTGCATGTGGCATCTTGTACAGGGCTATATATGTCAAGACAAATAGAAAGAGAGCACAAATTCAGTATACATGACCAAATTGATAGGTGCTTCTTTTAGTTGCATCTCTAGATGAGTCATCTGCAAAAAGATATATACACTGAAATCAGATAAGAAAGAACCAGTATGCTTTCTATGTTTTTTTTTAAAGAAAAATTGATGATCAAAATCCACAGGCAGAGGATGCATGGCAAGGCAATTCTAATCCGGTTCTCCTTCAAGAGATGAATTTCAGATCAATCTGGCCTTTTTTCTTATCTAGCATATCTTCTATGAATCTACGCTCCCAAAACATGCCAAATTCAATTACAGTCTGCACATCATGTGAGGCAAAAGGAACATAGATCTATCCTCCAATACTGCCAGTTACATGTCATTATCAATCAATCAATTATTCAGAGACTGGTCCTTTATCATATACCAAATCATGCTCAACGAAATATATATGGGCATAGTGATGGCATGGAAAACGAGCAACGCTATCAATAAAGTAAATATGCAAGTGTTTAATTACTTCAGGTAAAGAACGTATAATCATTTATATTCCACATCATTTTTAGATAGGAAGCAGAAATACTGATAAAAATCATGACATAAATCGGGCTTGGTAACGCGACATCGACATAATCAAGTTTTGACACTAAAGCAGACAATCCACAACTTGAACAAAAAGCTGAGACAGAAACTGTGATGTATTTGATAAATAATTGATGAAGACATCAATTCTAGAAAAAGGTTATTTGATTTGCAATTGTGCCATCATTCCTTAAAAAAAAAATTACCAGAAGCCTTTCGAGAGTACATTGTTATCACTATGATTTATGGATTTAGAATTAGAATGAACTATAGTTCGTGTATCTTTCCTCAGTCAACAATTAGAAGACTTACAACAGATTATTGTGGTTGTCTTAGCCTGCCAAAAGGCAGTGTACAGAGCATTTTCAGGCTTCTCCTTATGGAGTCACTAAATAGGCACCACTGGAGGTGGAAAGTATTGAACGTTCAGCATTAAACTTTGTAGCAGCCTCCTTTGCATAAGGGGAATAATAGCAGCCACCCTATTGGCATATTTCTAGAAAATTATATACAAGGTTTTCACCAAGCTCCAGTAACAGCAGCCTGGATGTCGAAAGTGAAATAAGACCACCTGTCAGAAGATAAGGGGAAAAAAAAGCAAGAAAGGCATAATAGATGGCTACAAAAGCATGTGTTGGTCTATATATATTGATATTATCAGAGTGATAGAGATTAGAGATGCATTGCATACATGCTTTCCTCATATACTAAATATCTATGGCTGTCCTCAGCAGCCTATTTGTCCCTGTCCCAAGCATCATGCATGTGCAGACCAAACACCTCAACCAAACAGTCAATTCGATGACTGAAAAATGGAAAATAAATGTGGGCGTATTGATGCCTGATGGTCTTGTGAGTGTAAATATATTCCTCTATTTTCCCTAGTCTACAGTATTCAGAGTATTGAAAAAAAGGCAGCTGAACCATAAAGAGCTCAGTATTTGTTCGATCAGTATACCTCAATTCACAGGGTAATACAAAGACTAAATGAAAAAAGGCAGTTCAAGTATGAACAGCTAACGATTAATGATAGGCTAAAACATGTACATGGAAAACGTCAGTTTCAACGCTTCCATGTTAATAGACCAATGCAGTACAAAAATGATACTAATAATGGAGGCAATAAATAAGTAATCTGACCTCATCACACACAGGACCAGCACCTATGCAGTGTCCATCAACTCCTCGATCGCTTTTGCGTTGTCATCGAAGGAGAAATATTTTGTGATCCATTGTGCAAATTAGTGAACTGGACATCAATGCATTTTAGTACTATCCACAGCACCAAAAAATTACCATTCCTGTAAAGGGCGTAGTAAATTAATATTTAATCCATTGTGCAAATTAGTGAACTGGACATCAATGCATTCCTGTAAAGGGAAGCAGAAATCATGCTGAATAACAAAAGAAAGCAGCCGTCTTGCCAACGACAATAGCAGCCACCAGCATTTGGAAAGAACACATGAGGTATCTTCTTCTTATTGCTTCTTCGATTAAGTAAATTCTCTAGCACCTTTACAAAATTAGGTATTACAAAGTAACATCTGATCTGAAAACCATAATATTAGCAAGTCCAAAGTAGCTAGGTTAAATTCAGGCAGATTTACCGTGATATGTTTAGCAATTGAAGAAAGATTTTCCGTAAATGTTTTTTTTTTTTTTTTTTGAATACCCTTGTTTTGCAATGGTGGTCGTCTATCTATTTTACACTTCAAGTCATGGACTGTTGAACCATATAAATTCCTAACAGGTTTTCTTTACTATTTACTAATAGGTTTGAATCATATTCGTCTTTCACTAAATATTGTTGTACTGCACCTGCAACTACACTGCACCTTGAATGCACAATGTCTTAATGGTTCAGGTTTCATTACTCTGAATGGCCACATCAACAAAAGTTCAGATATAGATAGGGCTATTTTACATGGAGCAACATCTTTACATGGACATTCAAGAATTTTTTGAAGGTTTGAACATGAAAGTAGAACAACAACTTCCATTACTTAACGTTAGGGAATATGCTTTGAATTAAGCCTTGGAAGCTGTTGTTCGATAGAGGGCATGGAAGATACCTGACGCCTCGTAGGCCGCCGCTTGTTGTTGGCTGCTGCAGTCGCTCGCCGTTCCCCGCTGCTGTGGACGGAGGCCGGTGTTGGATGACGGCCGGCGGATAGATGCGCTGGGTCGAAGGGGCGCTCCGGCTGCTGGCCACCATGGACGACCACCGCTGGGGCCGACGTGCAGCACAGCGCAGCTGGCCGAGGCGGCTCCGAGGGCCAGCCCACGCGCGGTGATGTCAGGGGAGAGGAGGAGGAAGAGGAAGGAGCAGGAGGAGGGGCGCCGGCGGCAGCGCGAGGGGCCACCTAGGGTTTCCTGTAGCACAGGAGGAGCCGCGGGACAGCGGTGCGAGGCCGCGCCGGTGGAGGGAGAGGGGAGAAGGAGAGGGAGATGGAGAGGGAGAGGGAGGAAGGAGGCGGCGAGGGAGCGGGCGGGCGGCCGGCGGGCGCCGTGGCCACGGCGGTGGCCGCGCACGGGAGAGACGGAGGGAGCGCGCGTGAGAAGAGGAGAGGGAGAGAGAGGCCGCCTGTTTTTTTTTTTTTTTTTTTCCCTTGAAGGTGGGCACGTATATATTTGGTGAGGGAGGTTGGGTTTTTTAAAAAAATTGAAAGGCGGGCGGGTAAACGTAAAAGAACCCTAAACTCGAAATTTTGTCTTCTTCGGCCGACGGATTCTCATAATTAAAGGGGTAAAAAGTAAAATATCCGAACGATTTACTATTTTCACGAGGGCCCGTGACCGGGCTGTGTTTTAGAAATATAGAAGGACCTAGATGAATAAAACCAACAGCCAATCAGGAAGCTTGGGGGCCGACGTGGAGGGGGCTCTCCGAGGCCGGATGTTTTGGGGGTTAAAGGTCGGGGAATTGCAATATGTTTGGAAGGAGACAGAAGTATGGAGTCCAGATGCCACTCGGTCCTCATGCAAACACGTCGTGACCTAAGGGGATTCGAATACATACCTGATTTATCAAGCAAACCTCATGCATGGTTTATTACTATATTTGGCATCGGGACGGATTACAGCTCAAACCCGATGGCCACACGTTGTTCAGCAATTTCCACAATATTCAAAGAGAGGCGTTCGGCAAGCGTCCAGTGCATTCGGCAATTCCGGGGCATTCGGAAAACTTGCCGAATGAAGGAGATTTTCCCAGTGACGAGGTTAGTTGGGACTCGGACAACTTGGAGCCAAAATCAACTATCTTGGGATGGAATCAGGAATTCTGGTCTGAATGTCGACGTCCATTGTTTGGGATATTCCCGTATCTGACCAATAGCTGATTATATTTATCCCTGATCGGCGAAAAAAGAAATCCGAGTTGATGAGAAAAGATTAACAGCCGATAAATATATGTTGCCGATTCAATTGAGCCGATCGGCTAATACATCTGTGCAAAAAAAGACAGCCTACATCGCTGGTTGGGAATCAATTTCACACATCGGCTCTATTATCATGGATTCTGATGAAAAAGAAAATCTGCAGTCTGCTCCCTTTGATGTTCTGACAAGGAATGAGATCTGCGTTGCAAAATTAGCTTGATGAGATCATCATGATGCCATTACCCCCTTCTTCTCGGGGTTAAAGGCCGGTAGCAACTCGGTGTCGAATTCGGTTGATGCATACATCAGGTGATCTCACCTGGCCGACATGGCCCGGCCGGCTCAGGTGGAGCTGCTGTCAGCAGAGGTACCTCGACAATAGACGGTCGTGTATAACACGGAGTTCTCAAGAAGCTATTGTTAGACATGGCAGTCAAGATATATACATGCAAGGCCCAAAAGAATATGCCTGCTCACATGTTCCAGGTATCAAACAAACAACTAGTGGATCCCAAAGTAAGGTTCCAGAATCATCATGGGTAACAGAAGCTAGTTGCACCAGCACCGGCGTCATCTAATCGCACATGACTAGAAGGAAATAGTCATGAGTTCCTAAAGTCCATGCATGCCCAGTGAGTTGGTTACACCTGATTGACAAATTAGTTCCATGTGCATGCTGATTAAGTCCACCGCGGCTCCTTGAGATTCAGTTTATGGATTCCCAATGCACTGTCAGAGGATATTAACCAAAGAAGTCAATAGCTGAAAAGCTATGGTGAGATAATCGGCTAATAAATGAAGAATTCATTGACAGTCGATATTTGGGAAGAACTGCAATATTAGATTGGAATCTTCTTGGCTTCAATATTGGGTACACTACCTTGTGGAGGTATTGAATTAAGATTGATGACAAGGCGGACAGTCTGGGCTTCAGGAGTTTCAACTTGCGTTCGGTATCCGTCATCGCCATCCTCAACGACAGCACCTTCATGACTATTTTCCAAGACATATGAAGCTGTTGTCATTGTCTGGCTCATGGGATATCAAGGAAACCATCAGTCATCATGTCGCGTCCGTCCATGATGCTCGCTGCAGATCAAAAGCGCTACATGTTCCCAGTCAGGCCAGCTAAAGTCTATATGAGAAAAACAAGATGGTTAGCTGCATGTGTGAGAGGAAGAAAGAATTGTGTCCGTTCAACGTGTGCATGGATTGATGCAGACAGCCGAAGTCACTCATAGAAAGGTGTATCGGCTGATACGAAAAATATTATCAATAAGATGCCAATAAGGTATATCACAATGAAGGCATTGGTAGGATCAACCAATCAGAGAGAAGATTGCCAACTCGAACAAATTCCGTGCAAGATGGAAGTGATCGTCGTTGATGAGCCTGACGGCAAAGGATGCTATCAGTTCGACACTAATGCCATGATGAACGAGTTTGGCGTCTCAACAGCTGCGTTCAGCCAGGGGGCCTGAACTTATTGCGCACACGCCTACATGCCGCTGAGATCTTCATCTCCATGATATTCTTTAGAGCTACCTGTGAGTTGTCAAATGGCGTGCTCACCTTGGTCTTCGAAGTTTCGCAAAGAGAAAGCTGAAGGTGAAATTAATGGGAAGCCCCTAACCCAGATGTTTGTTGATGGAGGTGCTGCCATCAATGTCATGCCCTATACAACCTTCAGGAAGCTGGGGATGACCAAGGAGGATTTGCTGAAGACAGACATTGCGCCAGGGATTTTGTTGGCAATCCTTCAGATACCCACGGAGCCATTCACGTTGAGTTGATGATCGGCTTGAAGACATTGATCACTACCTTCTTTTGTGGTCGATAGTAAGGGGTCCTACAGCCTGCTTCTTGGAAGGGATTGGATCCATGCCAATTGCTGCATCCCTTCTACCATGCATCAGCTTCTAATCCAGTGGAACGGTGATGATGTTAAAGTAATCCAAGCCGATGACTCAGTGAGTATCGCTGCTACTAAACCATCGAACTGGGAATATGATGGCGTGGAGTGCTTCTCGGGAAGGGAATAGAGAGAAGGTCCTATTAGTACTCGCTACAAGGATCAACAGCCGA
Organism: Hyparrhenia diplandra; assembly: GCA_015847255.1. Taxonomy (NCBI): domain Eukaryota; kingdom Viridiplantae; phylum Streptophyta; class Magnoliopsida; order Poales; family Poaceae; genus Hyparrhenia; species Hyparrhenia diplandra. The sequence goes on from JADLZK010000973.1 coordinate 66,329, forward strand.
TCCAAGCAGTCGGCTCTTATAGCTGAACTCATGAGGAGCATTCAACAAGGGATATATGGATGTACATAGCATTCAGCAAATGTCCATGCGGTCGGCTATTCGTGGCAATTCGACAAGCGGAAGGCAGGAGAGTACTTTTGGTAATCTGAAAAGCATTGGTTCTATTCAGGAAGCGTGGCAATGGGCTAAATTAATATTTGGAAGACGTGTACATGATCCCTGAAGTTGCATGTCTAGCTACTGAAGTTATAAGAGCCAAACATATGCTTGTGGTCACCACTCTACTAAACAGATCGTCAGAGGCACTTGGTATTATTGTCAGGTGATCCAGCGATCCAAGGCGTACTCATGGCCGTGCGAGCATCGTCACAATAAAGCTTAAAAAATAAAAGAGGCCGATATCAACATTTTGTTCGGACTATCAATTATCAGCTCAGCTGGGAGCCAGTACTTTCTCCGGACTTAGCCGATACGTCAGGTGATGAACAATCTGGTCTATGCAGCATTGCTAGTTCAAGTGGAGTTGCTGTGGTAAAGGTCTCTCTAGCTGTTTTTGTCACGAGAGGTTTTGCATCAGATGAATAAAGTTGACGACCTCACGGCCGATGGATGCAACATTACTTAGTGCAAGTTATATAGAAAAGGTCCATCTTGCTAATCACGCTCAGACCTGATGACGGCAAATGTTGACTCTGAATAAGATGGAGGTGATTCCAGTATATGGATCAGAAACGCAATGAAACCTGAAACAGCCAGTTGTGCGAGAGGGATGATCGACACGTGTGATTGGCTCAATGTTGGGGGAGTTGTAGCAGAGTCCGGCCGAGAGCTAACAAGAATTCAGGAGCGGAAGGAAACGTCACCTTCAAAGGAGCCAATGGCAAAGAAGACCCTTAAGGTAAACAAGCTCGGCGTCTCAGATTCCTGCATTAGACGTGCCTCGGGGGCCTATGCTTGCCACACATACACGTTGAACGATGCCAAGCGATTCATCATGAAGAAAGACGAGGCGAATGACTCACGAACTCCTTCATCTTCAAACGATGGTTTGTGCGGCTCTACCTTTGCCTCTCTATTATAAATTTTAGAACTTCCATTATATATATGTGATATAAATGTTTTAGTCTATCCATTGTTGAAATGATAAATCGATGCTCTGTTTTATGTTTCACCCGTGTCTAGTTTAAAACTTCGATCTCTTTAAGATTTGGGTTTAGTGGTTGTAATATTTGTCCTAAAATCTTTGAAATTTGTGGGCTGCATAAAGTTTGAGCTTTGTCTGAAGTGGTCGTGAAATCTGAATGGAAATAGAATTTGCTATGACATTGTTCTAAGAGATACTTGAGATCCGGAGAATTTTGTAAAATAATAAAATAAAATTTGCTTGGTGTCATATTGAGCTTTGTCGAACTGTTGTGATCGCTAGTGAGATTATAGTCATATTCCCAAGATCAAGAATCACATACACATTATAAATAATAAATTCCTCGATGAGGCGTGGATATTCTCTCTTTGATTAGAATAAGATATGAGGCTATTCTAAAAATATATTATCTGAGAAAACAACGGACACGTGTCCGCCAAGATTAAAACAATGGGTACTCCGATGCCGCCCTAAAAAAAAAAATGACGGTCACGTGATCGCCAAATAAAATGAAAAGATGGCGAAGGCCTAATAGCCTCACAGTTTTAAAGTGATTAGAGAGAATGACATGTACAAGGAAAATAAAAATACAAAAAAATATTCACTTGCACTTCTTGATCCAAGTATATGACTTGTATCTCCTTATGGTTCAGTTTTTGACTTTGCAATATTATGTGATAAAGTTTTAATAAAAATAAATAAAGAAAGAAAAACTCCGGAAGGAAAAGTGATCAAAGGATGAAAGATAAGCAATTTCGTAGGCTGTTACGTTTTTGCGATTTGCTTGAAGATTTAGCACGAACTAAAAAGCCCCATGGTTGAAGAGATACATGGATGAGTAGGGTACCATTTTATTCAGATTTAAAAGAGGTCTCGGTTATAAACATGATACTCTTGCGACATGATCGGCATTGTAGCATCAGTTGATTAACAAAAATGGATATGATTGTGACATTTATACACATGCATTTCTTTGCTGACCTATTTCCACATGTATTGGAGAATTATTGTTTTCTGAGCTTACATGCGGGAGTGTGGGAATATGGTGGAAGCTGTTTTCCAAGTAGGCGTATTTCAAAGGAAAAAGAGACCCACCAGCAATGATAATGCGTCGAGGGAAAAAATTTTGGATCAAAATAAGTTGAAGCATGAATATTCATACTCCAAACTTAGGGGCCTATGTTAACACCGAATTTTGGCAACCCGAAGCGGCCGGGTGTTCGGCATTCGGCAATCAGATGACTGCGTTCGGAGCCAGGCATTCGGCTATGTGCGTGTATTGCCAATTGAAGCCATCACGTAAAACAAGAAAAGCCGAGAGATTAAAAGAAGACCATGCATGCGGGTGCTATTTTTTAGGAGACCGGCTTCATGGACGAGTCTTTTCTTATCAAGCCAAAACAGAGATGATGGTCGAGCAAGCTTCAACGTCAAGACCGAGAGAAGAAAAGGAAATATATATTTGCTAAAGGGAGACTCAAAAGATATACCCATATACGTGGCTAAAATATACATTACAAGATGGGGCGTCACGTTGAGGCGGCATAAGGGACAAAAGGGGCACGATACTACTCGGTCAAGGAAAGAATTGAACTTGAGCATATACGTGTCATATACATGTATACATGGCGGTCAGATATTGTGCTCAATTGTCTACGCTTCGGCAAGATGATATATCTACCTAAAATATCTTTGGTGATTAGGCGGGGCCACTTGAGGAGAAGACGCGTCGGCGGCAAGACTTCATTGTCAAGGATTCTACGTAACGAGAGCTAGAGTGCATGTATCTTAGATATTTAATTTCCTTATGTTTAGGTATAACTTTGGGGCCAAGTTTTTATGCGCCCCGAGAGGTCAGCGGCCGAGGTATAAATATAAGCCTCCGGCCATTGTAAAGCAGGATCTACAAAATCAAATACAACTAACCCGGCTCCGTGCCTTGGCTCCGACCACCCTTCGAGTCCAGTCGTGTCGTCGATCTACTGCGAGAGGATTCATCGACCCGTCGACCTCCGTAAGTACCGGCAACCTTGCACCATGTCTAGTATCGTCGGCGGATTTAGATTATTGCAAGTAGTCTTGTTCACGCTTAGTATCGTCGGCGGATTTAAGCTATCGGGGGCAAGAGGGTTCTTTTGTCGATCATGAGCCATCCGGTGGGCTAAGATGCGGCTAAGAGCTAGTTATCGGCTTCATTAGATCCGGCAAATCTAATGAATTCATTAAGTTACCAAGTGGTGTATGCTTTTCATTTATTTATTTAATTATGTTTGCACACACTTTTTGCCCAATTTAGATTGATGTGGTTTGGCTTTATCTTTTGTTAGATCTAGATGTCATCAATTATTTCAATGTTCATCATTAGCTTGTCATTAGATCTATCTGTTCTTTCCTAGCCGAGCCTAGATCAATCTAGATTGTCACGTGTTGCGGGTTCTTGCACGTTTAGTCATGAGTGCGATGCGGCGGGCTAAGGCTTTGCGTGTGAGTTCCTTCTTCATGGACCACGGTTCGGCAAGCTTGTCGAATCTGATTATGTGTTTACTCGTATCTTGCATGCGTGAGTCTACCTATCGTTAGAGTCTAGTCGGCAAGCCGTATTATGCGGTGGATTAGCTTGTTGCGAGTGTATCATGCGGTGGATAGTTTGTTAGGGCGAAGAGGGTTTAGAATGGTTAAGTCCGGCAAGTGGTATCATGCGGTGGACTAGCTTTGTTGCGTGTATCATGCGGTGGATTCTTTGTTAGGACTGATCGGGATAAATCTACGGCTTTGCTTTAGATTAGGTTTGCATGTGCATTTTACTTGTCTATGCATACACGCCTCAACGAATAATGAGTATCTATAGATCTATTTAGATGTATGCGTGCTTTTAGCTTATCATGGTTAGATTGTATCATGCGGTGGATTGATCTAGTTGTGGTAAGTGGTTTAGATCTGTAGCAAGTGGTATCATGCGGTGGATTAGCTTGTAAGGGTTTAAGCTTGATGGGTTTAGGAAGGCTAGGCGTGCGGTGAGACTAGTTGGATGAAACCTATGCATGTGTCATTTAGAATAGGTTTATATTTATGAGTTACCTGCTTTTGTTCCATGTTGACAATTAATTCGATCCATGCAATAGAGCTTTATAATGTCATACCATGATGATCGACTTTACTTGTTCAAACATGTCTTTTATGATCATTCGGCAATTTGTTATTACGTTACATATTTATTCATGCTTACCGAATGCATTCATTATCTGTCGACAGATAGCTCTCATAGCTATATGTCTTTACATCCGGCCTTAGAGCCATACATGCGGAACTGTCTTGGTCTCACCGGGCATGTTCTAGATCTCACGTTTACCTCCTTGTCAATTAATGAGGTCAAATTGATCGCACGCCTCAAGACACTTCGGGCGGTCGAGTAAAGCCCGGCTATTCGGCTTGTCGATTATTGTCTTGCGCCGAGAAGCGAGTTTTTGTGCCTACAATTATAGTAGCGATCGGTGTCAAGTTCGGTTTCTACAACTCTATATATCCATCCGAGGATACAATTATCACCTTTCCTCTTTGGCGCCCGAAAAGTTCAGGGCATTTGTGTTGATACCCGGTTGTTGGATGGAATTCACTCAAGTAGCCGTCACCGAGCATTTGAAAATTTTAGTCACCGAAACTAGCAAGTCCCTAATATTTATCTGATTCAATCGTAATAGGCGGTCTATGAGGACTACACAATCCACGAGGCATAGATCACACAAAAAATGTACTGCCGGGAGAAGAGGATACAAACAAAGCGTAGTTTAGTAACAGTTCATTTAATAGACACATTTTTATAAGACAAGATAGTAATAGTGCTTTCGGCAGGTGAGCGGTCATTGTTCTTGAGCATGTATATCTACTACACCTATGTAGAGAACTCCCACTAAGGAGTTCTCTCGACTTCTAAGCATGCCACCATGATCATCCAATGGCGGCCCCTTTGTTTTGAACTAACTAAAAAATATTGTAACTCACAAACCAAAAAAAACAAAATAAATTCTGATTATACCGTTGAATTCCTTTTAATAAATCCTTCAAAACAAGATCTCATATGGATATATTTCGATAAAATTATAAGTGGGTCCCAGTAATAGTAGTTGATATATATAGAGCAAAGTAAAAAATAAAAAATAAGAGACTGGAAAAAGGGGAAAAAAAGAATATGAGGGTGATAGTAATATTTTAACTCATAGATTTCTCCTTCGTACTGCGCAACGCCGGAAGCTCTAGATTATACATATTCCCATTAGGATGGATTTGGTCACATCGTTCACAAACTAAATTGTTGATTGACTTTATATATCATTAGGAATGTCTCATTCATATGTTTTATCCATTGATCTCTAAATATATATAATCCAAAATAACTTTAGATTATCATCTATATATCGTAACCTTAAAATCTTAGTGATTAACATCATAACCTATTTATATTCCACCTTCATACCCGCGGCAACACGCGGGAATCCTTCTAGTTCATCTATAAAGAAAATAAGCGGCGAGAATTTGGTTGCGATTTTTTCTATGACAAAACACACGAGATAACGACATTATAGTAGCGGTCGGGTGTCAAGTTCAGTTTCTACAACTCTATATATCGATCTAAGGATACAATTATCACCTTTCCTCACCGGGCGACTGAAAAATTCAGACCGCTGTGTTCATGCCAGCTGTTGGATGGAATTCACTCAAGTAGCTTCATCACCTGAATAGATTTGAAAATTTCAGTCACCTGGAAACTAGCAAGTCCCTAATATTTATACAGTTCAATCCTATAATAGGCGGTCTATGAGGACTACACAATCCACGAGAGGCCACAGATCACAAAAAATGTAGTTAGGGAATAGAGGGATATAAACAAAGCGTAGTTTAGTAGCTTGATTCATTTAGTAGGAACATTTTTGTAAGACAAGACAACAACATTATAGTAGCGATTAGGTGTCAATTTCGGTATGTTCAACTCAAAATATCCATGTGATGATAGAATTATACAGTTCAATTTTGCAATAGGCGGTTTATGAGGACTACACAAACCAAAGGCGGAGAACAAAAAAATGTACTTCGGGGAGAAGAGGGATACAAACAAAGCGTAGTTTAGTAGCGATTCATTATAGTTATAGTAGCGGTCGGTGTCAAGTTTAGTAACGACAACTCAAAATATCCATGTGAGGATAATTATACAGTTCAAATTTGTAATAGACATTCTATGAGGGACTACACAATCCATAGAGGCCTGAGATCACCCAAAAAAAAAAGTTCACGAATAGAGGAATATAAACAAGCATTAGTTTAGCAACAGTTCATTTAGGACATGTTCGGTTGCGATTTCCAATGAAAGGCGTGAGAGGAAGTCCATGAGGACTACCCAATCCTTGAGAGGCACATATCGCAAAAAATGTAGTTCAGGGAAAAGAGGCACGAGACAAGATTGATGGGCTACATATCGAACCATAGAATCGCCGGGTGGAGGAAGAAGCCGTCGGAGAAGGTGGTCTTGGGCGGAAGTGGCGACGCTTGAATGGCGCGGGACGAAGTCGGGCTTGAATGGCGCGGGACGAGTCGGGCGGTGGCGGTGACGGGCGGGCGGATGAGGTGGCAGGGAACCCTAGAATCGCTGTGAGGAGGCGGACGAGGAATGAAATGATTCGCTGTGAGGGGATGAAGAATGAAATGAATCGCCTATGAGGGGAGAGGCGGGGTTTTTCAATTTCGCAAAAGCTTCGGCGTGAAATTTTTTGCGAAAAACGCAGAAATCCGATTCTTGACCGCCCTGGAAAAGGGAGTGCGTAGGAGTAGTATCCGTAGGCGCCCTTCTTTCATTCTCGATCGTCGCCTTGTCGATGACACTTCGCGTGTACAGCGACGCATGTAGGATAAGCAAAGGATTCGCATTCATTGCAAAGGGTGTGGATATGACCAAAGACCCGTGTCCGAGGAGACAAGTCCGATTACTAATTTGAAACACATGACAGGACGCGTCGCATTATATCCTTGCTTTTTAATCGATTTTTTTTTAATCAGAGCCAAGACTTGTGACTAGTCTTTCTCCCTCATAGTAACTCCAAATGTGATGGTTTTCTTACTAAAATTTTGTAAAATAATGGTGTGTCAAGCTATTGTATTCTTACTACTTTTACTTTTGTTGAAACACGCACCACTCATACTAGTACTACTAAAAACCCGTCAGCATTTTCTGCCCACCAATTTGATCGAGCACGAACTATTCATCTTCCTTTTCCCCAGACCAAGAGCGCGCGCTGAGATCGTGGCGGAAAACCGTGCCGCTGCGCCTCGAGCCATGGAGAACCTTCTGCAGGAGTTGCTTGAGCACATTGCGCTCCGCGTCGCCATGGCCGCAGAGCATCCTATGGAGGGCCTCATGAATCTATGGGCCACCTGTCCCCGGGCACGAGAGGCGTGCCGCCTCGACATAGTGGGACGGAGCATCCGGCTGGACACAGTCTTTGGACCGCGAGAACCTGGCTGGGGCGATGTACTACTGAAACTTCGCGCGAGTCTCATCACCGTCCTCGCCAAGTTCGGCAACACGGAGGCATGTTTTAAAGCAGGCATGTCTACCGTGTTCGTGGAAGGCCACTGCACCGTCTCACCGCCGCTCGACTTGCTGGAACAAGCCGCCAACTCGGGGCATGAACTCGCTCGGTATGTGCACGCTCTTGCGCTCTACAGGCGAAACGCCGCTGCCGCCGATGATGACCAAGCCCGAGAGGTGTTGCGGGAGGTGGTGGAGCGCGACACGGTGGCGGCGATGGCCCCACGGAAGACCGAGAAGCGTGCAATGCTCCGCATGACGATGCAATGGCGAGTGATCTTGCACGGCGACACAGTGGTGCCCCATGCGGTGAGGCGCATCTTCCTCCTCTGGCCAAACCCGGCGCCTGCGCCGGGCGGGCATCGGTGTAGAAGGGCGAGGAACGTGCGGCGCCATGAACCCGTGGGTGGAGGGAGCGTGGCGGCGGAAGACCCTATCTTGCGGCGAGGAGTGTAGGATCTGCGGCGAGTGTAGGAGGTTGTTTGTGCAAAGGGGGTGGGCATGAGTAGCGAGTGGACTCGCATGAATCTATGTATATGTTGATGATGATGACAATGCACCCATGCATTGCATTATTTGATCTATCTTACTTTTGGTGCGTGATGGATGATTATGTGGTCATTCGTGTTATATTCATTCATGTTTGCGATGACCGCCGCCCGCGACCATGCAGCCATGGCGCCCGCGAGCACCTCGGGCGTTGCTAGCTATGCTTGTGCCTTTGGCGGTGCCTTTGAACGGCTGCGGTGTCGCCGGTTCACGCCGCCGCGTTCAATCTTTCTCCACGGCAAAGCAACCCCTCTCGGACCCGCCCCTGCATCGCCTCGAAGTCTTCAAAAGCGTCTACACCGCTTTTACGATGCTTTCCATCCCGTCCATTTAACCTCGGCCGGTCCTCGTCGGCCGGAGTGTCGCTCCCCGCTCCGCCCGTGCCCGCCCGCCGTGGTGGTCCTCCCGTCGCTAGAGGCCTCATCTCGGTGACATCCGCCAAGCCCGGTGTGCCGCCATGTCGGAGACCTCCGGGGCTCAAGAACCTAATTTTTCTTTTTCTTTTTATTAATCTATGGTTACAACTTGTGGCTGGTCTTTCTCCCTCATCGTAACTCCAAATATGATGATTTTTTCTGTCTACGATTTTATAAAATAATGATGTATCAAGCTTTGTATTCTTACTACTACTACTTTTGTCACATTTGGTGGATAACATTTAAAATTTGAATTTCAAAAATTACAACTTCACACAACATTTTTGGAGCATCTAATGATTTGTGAGAAGAAGTCATGAACATAAAAGTTGAAGAATACTAATTCTTAAGATGCACATCTTTTATATTGGTTATTTCTTCATCCCCGGTAACATTGTTCACAAGATTTACAAATGACTCGTAGAGTTGACAAACCTTGTAGAGAGATTTCTAAGATTTATGAACAATGTCACTAGCACTACGTCGGATGGGGAAACAACCAAAATAAGAATTGTAGATCTTGCTAAGTTATGAAACTCTCTAATTTAAAACTTTTGATTTGTATTATCTTGTAAAGGAAAACTAGGTCTCAATTTCAAAAAAAAAAAAGAAAAATTGAAATTTAAATGTTTTTAGTGACCTCAAATAGACAAGAAACGATCGATATAATGATTGCAGTTCTCAAATATCCATGAAACTTTGTAGTTTACAACTTTTTGATTTGAGATCATATGCATGATGTATAGCGCATGATGATGTAGCTCGATGATCTCGATTGAACAAGCTTTAATTTGATTGATCATATGCATGGTGAAAGTTGAAAAAGATCCCGAAAGTATGCATGAAAACGAGATATTTTATTAGTTATAACCCTACATTGTGTTATATTTTTCCAAATTTGTGATGTTTGGATGTTTGATTTAAGTTGAAATGATTAGGGAACGAGTCTTTGGAAAAATACAACTCTCGTATAGTAAGTTTTGAGACCCGTCTTTGGAAAAACGTTTACCGGTGTTAGCCGGCGGTGCTAGTTTGTTGTGAGAGAAAAAAAATAATCTTTGGTCTTTGGTGGCGGTCCTAGATAGGTTCTTGTACCTGTTTACGGGAGAATTATAGAAAAAGAGCCGCACGGGTTCCTACATCTATCCCAGAAAGCAAGTGAGCGGACGAACTCTTTGGATGCGTGGCGTGGGTATGGAGCATCGGGACCGGGCTACGTCGGACAAGCAAAGGGAACAAGCATGCGCACGGGAGGCGGGGAGCACCGGTGGTGGGCCCCATGATTTCAACTACCTACAAAATGTTACACTCCAAACTAAAAAACGAAATTAAATTTTGATTACACCATTGAATTTGAATAAATCCTTGAAACAAGATCTCACATGGATATATTTAGATAAAATTATAAGTGGACCTCACCGATGGTAGTTGATATAGTAGAGTAGAGATATATCCACACTCACATGTTCCTTTATTTACTTGGAACAAT
>JADLZK010000974.1:0-137746 GCA_015847255.1 Hyparrhenia diplandra
GCAACCATGCGACTCTTGTTCCTGGAAGCCCACTCCTCCTCTGTTAGAAGAGGACGTCCCACCTTGTCAGTGACTTGATCCACCGTGTGCTCAAACTTGTCCTCTGCTGCCCATAGACAACCAACAAGTTCTTCAATCATCAACTTCTTCAAGTCATGGAACATCTCAATGGAAACTGCCACTTGATTATATTTAGGTGGCACGACCCTAAGGAATTTCTTCACAACTAGCATATCATCAACACTTGATTCACCAAGACCTTTAAGATCAGTAGCAAGTTTGGTGATGCGCACTGCAAACTCATCGATCGACTCTCCTGATTTGAATGAGATCGACTTGAACTCTACCAACACCTTCTGTGCATTGACTTCCTTCACCCTATCTGCACCCAGACGCATCAATTTGATTGCCTCCCATGCCTCCTTTGTTGACTTCTTGTTCAGCAACATTGAGTGCATCTCTTGAGGCGCGCCACGGAGCATGGTGCCCAAGGCAAGCCGATCATGACGTCGCTACACCTTGTCGGACTCGATTGCATGCCACAGATACAAGAAGGGGTACCTTTCCGTCCTAGAATCTCTCTTTCCTTCTCTAAAGTATAGCTTTACGAAACTTTAGCCTTACCCAACTCCTCGACCAGGATTCCATATTGCATTGCACGTGTGAAGACCACTCCCACTCCTGATAGTTTGTGTGGATCAACATCGGCCAGGTTAGGTTTCCCGCCGCCTAGATCCATGCCCGCTCCTTCGCATCTTGGCTCTTGTCGCGCATGACGTCGGTTCTTGAGTACGCGCTCGTTCCTTCCTCGTCTTCGTAGATTCAATCTACCCTGTTGCACCTCCTTCAAGCTCTCCGCCACCAGCAGCTTCTCCTATGACGATCCTCAGATCCGATACCCGGTGTTAGAGCACGGCTCTGTCAACCTCTAGGAACATGACCTCGGCGAGAACAATGGTGATGGCAGCGAGTTTCTAGGGTTTTGCACAGCATGACAAGAAAAGGAATATAGTTGGTGCTGCCCACAACCGCAGCCTTTCCGGTCTTTATTTCTGTTTATATAGACTCAATGACTAGGGTTCTACAACCCCCCACGCCACGCCGCACGGAGTGCGCCACACCGTTTCACCGCGGTGCGCGCCGCGTGCGCTCGATCAGCACGCCGTGGCGAGGGACAGACCGACCGGACCAGGACACGTTCAAGCATGCCTATGAACGTTCCCGTCCTTTACATGACTCGATTAGAGACTCCGGACTCCTAATGACTCCAAACGAAGATTACATTATGCATCTATTTAGCTAAAAAGTATTATATTGTCAAATTTCACTAGAGAGCAAACTAACATCCACAGCACCCATGGCACGGCCGGAGCTAGGCTATGCAAGCCGAGGCAGGCAACGACCACGCATGTGTATCATACACACCGTACAAAGATCACACAATTACAACAACAACATGGAGTAGAGAGCTAGTGCATGATCTCGAACTCGAATTGATTAAATACATAGAAAGCAAGTTTTAACAGAGAGAAAGCGATAGAGCAAGCCGTTCTTATTTTAGCCGGGGAGAGGGATGGTGAGTTGTCGCTATAGCTAGCTCAGCTCATGGCGAGCCAGCGCCTTCCCGCGCCCGCTCCTTAAGAGATGCGAGATTAGTAGGCGACGATCTTGAGGCCGAGGTTCTTCTGCGCGAACTCGATGAGGCCATCCACCTCGCTGTCGTCGATGTAGCCATCGCCGTCCGTGTCGGCGTAGCTGATCCCCTGCTTGCTCCTCCACCCCGTGAACCGGGCGCGGATGGCGCGCATGGCGCGCCGCAGCTCGTCGCGGCTGATGCGCCCGTCACGGTCCGTGTCGAACCGCCGCAGCCACTCCTTGAACTCGTCCACCGTCATGTCCGCGTCCAGCGACCGCGTCGTCGCCGCCACGGTCATGTTCTTGATCGCCATCGATCGGTTGAACGCAGCAGCTAGCAGCAGGAAGAGCGGCTCACAAAACTACCTGCACCCAAAAAGCTCCTCTGCAAGTGACCTGCCTATACCCTTTCTTCCTATGTCTCTGAGTTTGTGTGTGTGCAGCAACTTGTTGAGACCTATTGCTCTTATATAAGCAAGCCAATTTGGCAAGGCTTGTCGTGTGCAATACAACGCCTGCTGCCGTCACTTATTCTGAGGGTAACGTTTATCACGGCTTGCATTGTATCTTACCCCTGCCTTGTTGTGACCTTTTGCAGCTTAGCTTATTCTCTACGCAGATTTAGTGGTCGACAAATAGGCCACTGCCAGTGCCAAGAGCACAACGGCATCTATCGCGAGCCTATCAGATCGAGCCGTCTAGACCATCGTGTAGTACTAGCTCGTTGAATGGAGCAAGAATCTGCACCCAAGTGGCTGAAAAAGAACAAAAATTTTAAAGCTGAAGATATGAGCCTACGCTGCATTCATCATCGATCCAGCTGACTGATGGTGTCGTGGAATAGAATCGTGTAAGCTGCGAGGCAGCCGCAGAATGTGGGAATCTGCAAAGAGAGGAAAATCGGGGGCATACTGTACCCTGTATAGTGCTATCTTCTTAAAAAGAGATGGAATTGGATGCTGAAATAGGAGGCCCTGCATTATTGCCCTCTCGTCTAAACTCTGCAACCAAACACGCTTCGTTTCTCTCGTGGTGGCATGGTGCTGCTCGAAGAAAGTAGCGTGCCCCGTTCCAAAGTTTTAGCCATTTTATTTTTTTTTTAAAAAAAAAACAGCAAACGTATTTTCTTCTTTTCGCGATCGGGTCATTCACCCGTTTTTCCACTAAGAGAAAACAAAAGTGTTTCCAGTATATGTTAATACAAGACCGCCCAGCAAGGAAAAAGAGGATAAATCGGAACGACAGCGTTTCAACTTGCCATGCATGCGCTACAACCTTGCATTGACTTCGAAATTTTTGGTAAAGGCACCGATTATTCGTTTCAAGTACTTTCGGTTGGATTCTTCTCGACGTCAGACACTGCAAGTTGTCAGGTCATAGAGGTGTGTGCTTCCGGATGAAGAAGCAACTGCTCTTGCAACGGGAATTCTACTGTGCAGAGCAAACGAGCAACTGCAAAGAGCAGTGACAGCCAGGATTAGAAGACGACTGTCAATTTGTTAACATCAAATATTCTTTCACAATTTACCGAGCCTAATAGCGTGATAGATAAACATCAGCAGAGAAGATAAAGGTAAAAGCGCTGGTTTGAATCTGATCATCTTATTCAGGACAGATTTGCATATGGCATATTTACATCAGGATGTGCACGGAAGCTAGCTATAGCTGGGTGCTCACGGCTTCCTCCGCGGGCGAGTCATCATGACCATAAAATCGTCCATGTCCACGAAGCCATCGCCGTTCCTGTCGACCTCGCTCACCATCTTCTGGCAGTCCTCCAGGCTGCAGCTCTGCCCGAGGTTGCTTAGGACCGTCTGGACCTCCTCCGCGCTGATCCTGCCATCCTCGTTCCTGTCGAACACGAAGAAGGCCCGCCGGATGTCCCCGAGCTGCACGCCGTTCCGGTGCACCTCCATGAACTCGTCCAGGTCCATGTACCCGTCCTTGTTGTGGTCCGCGACGCACATCATCCGCCGCGCCTCGGCGGCGGCGTCAGCCTTCCCGAACCTCTCCAGGAGCAGCTGCAGGTCTTTCTTGCTGATCTTCCCGTGGGGATGGCCAGCTATCATGTTGAAAACTTTCTTCATCTCCTCGTCGTCGGGCTTGAAGGTGCTCATGTCCGAGAACTGCCGGTCCCTGGCCGACAGCGGCCGGCCGATTGGCCGCGCGGCCTTGGACCGGAGCTTCGCGAGATTGTACTTGAAGGAGAGAATGCTCAGATGAGACATTTTTGCGATGATGTGATAATTTTTCTGCTGCGGCTATAGCTACAGGTCATGGATGGCCCTTCATCAAAGTTTATATGTCGCCTGCCATCAGCAAAGTTGCGAGGATACATATGCCTGAGAGCTGCAGAAAGTTTCAGAATGTGGGATTCCTCCAGAAGCTTGCAGTGTAGGCTATTCTCAAACCAGAAAGGACGGCAACAGATGGACCATACCAACATGCGAAGTATATATAAGATTCTAAATTCTAATACGAAGCTGCTTGGGAACGTACAGAAAACCAAAATGGTTTTATATATACAGCCGAGAAAAGAAACCCCTTGAAATTTATTATTTTCTTTTCTGTACCGATCGTTATCATATATCTGTCAGCAAACAATAAAGGTAACAAAGGGGTACAATTACTAGTCACCATATTGCTAAATTTACAATACTTTTTTTTTAAACGCGAAGTTTACAATGCTTAAAAACAACCCCTCCATGTATCCTGCCTGAACAGTAGAATGTGCAGTGGAAAGAATCATTGGTCAATTTGTTGGTTGCGAGCACAAGCTATTCGGCAGCAGTTACAAAACTACAGCAGCCGAATGACTTGAGACCTTCCAAACTATGGTAGATTGCCATTGTCTAGCTCGTCGATATTTTGAATGTCCTCACGATATGTAATTTTCCTCACATAACCTGCAAAACAAATAATGTTCCCATTCCACAGGTATGGGAAGAAGTCAGCGTATAATCGGATACAGAGTAATAGAACAGTAAGCTGTTAGAAAGAAAGCCCTAACACTTTGGCATGACATATGCCCTCAAGCTCTACAGGAACATCTAATTCTAACTCTACTTTTCCATGGCATAAAAGCAAATAAAATGAGGAAGCATCAGCAGAACATCCTAGTGTGAAACTATTGCTAGACAAATGAATTACAGTTATATGTCGACCATTGAGGCACTGACAACTACAACTCACAAACTAATACCAATCTCATCAGGGGTTTCATCTATCAGGAAAGGTATTCATCCGGCTTTTATCCCAAGTAAGGTGGCAGCACTTCGTATTTCAGTACTACATATCATTCCCTTATTTCTCAACTCCTCTGCAAGGTTATATGTAGAATCTACCATGGTACATGTTCTGTGGAAGTTAAAAAGAAACCCACTGAACCGGTCCTGTGAGTAGGAAATCCCTACTGAAACAAGCAAATGAACCAACTGTTGATGTTTGAATCTAGTACTTCAAAGTTTATTTCAGGCAAGGTTTAAGAGTGAATTGAGTGGTGGCTAGTCTAGAAAACGACATAGGACATGAATTTAGGGTCTACTAGGGTCCAGTTACAAGGAAAATATGGCTGCAGTTACAACGACACGGACCATGCTTGTGTTCAGTGGTCGTAGTCAAGCAAGAATGCAGTGAATTAATCGGGACAATTAATTATACAAGCAAATCTACAAGTATCGCTAACATGGATTCATGGTGACATAAGAGCTTGTGTAGTGTTCATGATACAATCATACAAGGCAAACCCCTGGGGAAAATACAGTCAAAAGTTTGCTGTGCATAAGACACCTAATTGATCAATGTCATTCATTGCTTTAAAATTGAGTGGCTATGCCCAAGTTCTACCATTGCCTGTCAGTCAAACACCTATACTCTGTAGTTTATGCGCTATGTATCATTAGTATCTGATGACAGACAACCTAAAAGCTGCTCCTGGTCGCCACTGAACACATCTCAAGAAATTCCCCTCCCTCCCTCCCTCCCTCCTCCCTCCTACTCCTTCCCCTCTGGCAGTCAGTATGTTCAACCAACCTACCGCCAGATCTGATCGCCAGCTAGTGCCTCAACGTCTGGTGCGCTCCTCTCGACTTTCTGTGGCTGACAATAGTTGCCAACATCAAGGTCTTCACTGCATTTGTCCATGCCATCACTCATCAATCCACGCGCCCATCACCGATAATCACATAAAAAATCTTCTAGGGAACGTGCATTGTCAAGCCGGTGAGCAAGGTCCGCCCAATCCTCGTTCCAGAGACCCTGCCACCCCAATGCTAGCAGAATCAGTTTCAGTCCCTATGGCACAAATATTGGTGACTTCGGTGTGGTCAACTGGACCACACCCTTCTACACATCGTACAGGATCTTCCTGTTCAGGTGTTTGTGTCTTTGTGCTTGGTGTAAGGTCATCCTTGCTGAGGATTTAGTCTACACTCTACACCTCCATGGAAGGTGCTCATGCGCTTATATATAAACGGTATTAATATAATCCTGTTTAAAAAAGAACTGCTACCCATTTACTGTTTTCAGATAGCATATACTTTACCATTCATATACATGCTGCCAATTAACAGGGTTAGCTCTGTTCAGATGCCTCCCACGGGGATAAGAGTTGAGGGACTATCCTGTATCACTGTTCATTGCATAAACTAGAAATCTCATATTCAATTTGACCACCAAGAAATCAACAATTTATTCAGCAATTTATTACTATGTCATGTCATTGATAATGTCGTCATGCCTACCAACTAAAAACTTGCAACCAATGCCATTCTAGTTTCTAGTGTGATTAGCATCCATGGTATACTTGTATAAACCAAAGACAGTCTGTTAGAACAACACAGAGAACCACTGATATGCATATCCCCAAAACTATTCTCATGTACATAATTTTCTGTAGGACACTCGCCATTAACTATACCATTTGAAACAATACCAGGGAGAGGATGCAACAACGCAACTCCACTAGTAAAAGATTATAAGAATCTCAAACTTTAAAAAAGAAACTTGAGTTATATTTTCTGTGACTGTGAATAAGCACCATTTCACAAGACAATTTAGTCAATACTCAGACCTACTGCTGAACAGATTTTCAATACAAACACCTATGGTGTACCATAATCAATAAGTAGTCAATACACAAATGCAAACAGAAACGAATACGCCGTATGGCCAAAATATTGAATGCTGAAGCTCTTAGGAATTAGAGCCACTAGGAATAGGATGTTATTCCTACACACACAGTTCAATTTATGACAATCTAGGTGCTTCTCAAAAAAGCAATGCCTAATGCCCAAGGTTAGGAACTCAAGGTGCGGCAAATAACTTAGACACGGGGTTCAAAGTTCAGAACACCCTAGTGTTTTAATTTTATAATTATGATATGATGTGATCTATAATAGAATTGCACCTCCACCTCCAAATAGTAGCTCACCACAATGACATCACATCTTCACAGAGCTAAAGTCTTGAATTATGGTAGATTTACCAGTAAGATGTTCTGGGTACCTTTGCCCTTGTTCTCTCTAAATGTTTTACTGTTAAAAACATCAATATTGTACCATGTAATGTAAGGAAATCATGTTCGAGAAATCTCATCTTACCAATGCCGGCGCAAGGCACACACTTGCATATGGTCTCCCTGCCCTTCTTCCTGAAGTAGCTGACCAGCCCCGTCCCCTGGCAGCTCCGGCACTTGCCCGTCCACTCGTACGAAACCGTCTTGCAATCCTATAGCCGAAATTCACACATCCCAAACTCAAGCCGCCAAGAAGAACACAGAAATTGAAGCTTTCACTTTCACCTCGGCCTGCCGCACTCACCTCGACCGCGATGTCGCAGTTAAGCCGGCTGTTCAGCTCCTCCCGCGACATGGGCTCGGTCCCTGGCACGGTCAAGGGGATGGGGAGCGGCTCCACATCATCCACCAGGTAGCTCTCCTTGTCCCCCGACCACCTCTCCCACCATCTCCTCCTCTTACCCTCCTTACCTTTCTCCTCCTCGGCGCCCTCCTTGGCCTTGACGCGAACGCCAGGATCGCGCGGCGGCGACGCGGCCGCCGGGGGAGGTGGACGGGTCCGTGTCCGGAGGACGGCGAGGGCGGAACCATTCCGGCGCCGAGGCGGCGCCGGTGGTGTTGGCGGCGGCCGGAGAGTTGGGAAACCGGGGGCGGCGGTGGAGAGGAAGGGAGGGATTCGGGCGGGAGGAGAGGAGCGGGGAAGGGTTCGGGGAGTCGTCATGGAGACGCCGTGGAGGTTTTGGTGTGGGAGGCGGCGGTCATCGCCGGCGAAGTGGCGGGAGGGGGAGCTGCAGCCACGGCGGAGTGAGAGATGAGCGCGAGGAATGACGACGAGATAATTGAGCAGACAAGAACTAGACACGAGGGAGATATCTTGACTCGATATCTTGGGACGGTATGGGCCTAACGGGCTGGGCTGACGGATCATGGGCTGCAGAATAATTCTGGGCTGGATTGCATGGCCTGCCACAGAAGCATTTCTGAATTGAGAAATGCTTCACATTTTTTTTCTCAGTCAAAAAAAAAAAAGAAGGGATAAATGCTTCACATTTTTTGTACCATATATAAATAAAAACTACAGTAATATAACCAAATGATTTCAGATGTTGATTCATAAATAAGTGAGCAATCACTCAACGATTGACCTACTGGTAACAAAGTTGTCCGGATGGATTGTGCACGCATTGCTCTTGTGAATTTGTCCAAGTAACTAGCCTTCTTGTTTCTCTCATTCAAGAAAATACAGTCATCGTTTTTTCTTTGATGAAATGCATCTTTACAAAACAAAAATTACATTCTCATAGTAAAAAAAAAAATCATGATTCCAAAAAGAATAGGAAAAGGGCCCGAAGCACCCGAAAATTGGGTAAGAAGAACACCACCATGATGAAAGACCAGCAGTCCAGTCAGATACTTTTGCCTTCTTGTTAGCTAAGGTTGTTCCCAGGTGTGTACCTGTCAGCGTGCAGCAAGTAATTCGTCATTCACTGCAGAATGATATATATACGAAACCACAAGCGCCAAATGTAGCCACTTACTGGAACTTAAACCTCCCGTCCATCGTTCTGTTCCTGATGCTGCTTGGGATTGTTCCTTGTAGGTTATTGTTCTGCACAGACCTGCGAAACCGGAAATAATTCGAGAGGTCAGTAGGTTAAAAAGCAGGATTATCACTGAGCAATATCAGAGGCACTTACAGTTCCTCAAGTCTTGTAAGGTTTCCGAGTGGTTCAGGGAGTGGGCCTGTCAGTCCGTTGTCCTCCAGGTGCCTTCAAAATTCCCAATCAGGAATGCAACGGGATTAGGTAAAGAAGCAACCAATATCTTCAACGTCAGACTATGCAGAAGGGATATTTAGCCGCTGATGATTACATTACCCATCTTCAGCATACTTACAAAGAGACTAGATGTTGCAGGAGGCTCATATCTGGAATCGGTCCGGTCAGATTGTTCCCGACAAGCCAACTGCAACAGTTTTCGTATCAATTTTAGATTTTTAGCAATGCAACTTTTTTCAACTTAGCATGTAATATACATCACTTTGTTCAAGCTTACATGCTCGAAATTGCAGTTAGGTTGGCAATGTTGTCAGATATCGATCCTCCAACTCTGAAATTTGTGAGGTTGCTGCAATGACAAAATTGACCATTATTCATTGTTGAGAAATATATATACAGGAGGAGAACAAAATCCAATGGCATGCTACGATGCAAACTTACAGCCCAATTACTCTTGCGAGTGGATCTTGGTTGCAGGTGACACCAGTCCACGAGTTCCCCTTGGGCAAGCAAGGATCACCTCTCCAGTCCGACGGCGGGTTCATGAATCCTCTAGCCAGCTCCTTCATGCCGATTACTGCAGCAGCAACGAGATGAGTGATCTGATGAGCAAACAGTGTCCGTGTATCGATCAGCCATGAGCAAACTGCACCGATCAGGACAGGAGGTTACCGTCTCTGGGATGCGTCCTCCCTCCGAGGGGAACGACCATCAAGAGCTCTGCCGCGTTGATCAACGGCCCGACGGGGGACCCCTGCGCCGGCGTCAGCGTGATCCTCGTCTGCCCGGACAGCGGCCACTCTGCGCCGTACACCATGGACCCCGCCGTGGAGACGTTGAGGCCGGTGAAGAACGGCTGGCCGTTGACCGCGACGTCGAATACCCTCCAGCTGAACTCGCTCGGCCCCCGGTTGTCCTGGAAGTAGAGCGCCAGGTAGTAGGTCGCGGCCGGGATCGGCGCCGGCGGCCACTGCAGGTCCAGGCTCTTGTCACGGCTCGCCGTCAGGCCTCGCTGGAACACGGCCTCCGGAGGCTTGTTCCAGAACGCGTCCGTCGCCACGCTCGCCTGGCTCTCCACCACCGGGATGCTCCCGTCGCTGTACGGCTCCCAGTATCGGTTGAACCGGTCACCTGGATACCCAATGATGGCGCCGTCGTGGCCGAAGCTGTGGCGCGCGACGGTGCTGAGCGCGTAGGCGGTGAAGTTGACGCCGGCGGTGTATACGGACCCGTCCAGCGGCACCACCTCGAGCGCGTTGATGAAGGGGCTCCGTCCGGGCGCGGTGGCGGCGCTCCTGGCGAGGCAGACGCTGAGCTCCTTCCCGGCCGCCTCCACCACGGCCTCGTAGTACGTGGCGAGCCCGCGCGCGTAGCTCCCCGCCGTGTCCACGCTGCTCCACCGCGTGCCGTCGATGATCTGGTCGAACACCGGCGGCGCATCGCCGCCGTCGAACCCGCCGTAGTAGTACGTCGTGCGGACCAGGTACCTGGCGTGCATCGCCGCGGGGAGCACGTAGCAGTGCTTCGTCGTCGTCGTGGCGGCGGACGACGCGTCCGCCGGGAAGTACCGGAGGGAGGAGAGCATCGGCATCACGCCGGGGGACCCGGTGAGCTCCGCGACCTCGCCGACGTGGATGAACGACACGTCGGGGACCCATGTCACGTTCCCGGCGACCTTGGCCGACGTCGCGCCGCAGCTTATCTGGTACCCTGCGCGCGCCAACTCAGGGTCAGGAGGGAATAATAAGACGACGCGGAACAGCTCGTCAAGTACTAGCTTCGCAGTGGGGAACGAACGAGAGAATAATGATGGCTGGCGGAAGTGATGGGAGGTTCACCCACCGGACAGGGCATCGGCGACGACGCCGACGAGCAGGGCAAGGGCGCCGGCGAGGAGGATGGAGAAGGGGATCATTTGTCCGGTGGTGCAAGATCGAAGCGAAGACTTGGATCACGGACAGCTGCGGCTGCGGTTGCCGCCGGCTCGCGACGTTTGTTTTGTTTTGCCCGGGCGGCACAGCACAGCTGGTTTTCTGGAATTGATTTTGAAAGAGGAAGCTGCAGTAGTTGGTGCACCCACACGTTCATCTGGCACACACTGGACCCGTTCCAAGTCTTGTTGCTGCGATTCGTTAGGGGAAAGATAATTAATTTTGGAAGTCTACAGTGGTGGGTTGCAGAAGAAGAACGGAACTACGGCTCCTAATAAAGTATATGCCATTTGGGTTTGCTTGGATGGATGGAAAGCATTTGGCGCGGGCAGGAGGGCGGGGACGCCGGGGTCATGCACGCAGCGGCGGGCGCTCGAGCTCGAACGATCATGCCTGCAGGGTCCCATGATTCGTTGCGTCTCGCCGTCGCCGCGGACATGGTGGGGCGTTTGTTCCTTGCTTGCGCCAGACCAGTAGCTGAATCGGCGGTAGCATCGCATCTGATGGTTCATGATCGATCAATCACCCCGACCCCCGTGCAGGACGTGCTGGGATCAACTACCCAACTACCTGGAAACGACACGTTGGCCGCCGTCGCAGTCCCGTTCCACACCGCGCGAATTAGACCTTTTCGCGTACATTTATAAGAGTGGTCATCGACGGCTGGGTTCGCTGTTGAGCCTGTATATGCACGGCGTTTTGTATCAACCAAGGTGACTGTATATGCCGTCCCTTGATGTAACATGTGATCCTATCCTATCCGCTGTCAATCCATCAGGGACTCAGGCGTCGGCGTGATTGGTTCAACGGCAACCTGAGAATGGGTTATTTGATTCAAGGAAAAAAAAAAACAGACAGAACAATCTGCCAATGATGGGGATGGGACCGATGGGTGGAGATTGCGAGGTCCCCAAAGTGGAACACGCTGTTGTAAAAATAAATAAATAAATAAATAAATAAATAAAAAGATGAAACACACCGGCGCCTCGAGATTAATGGCATGATCTGCATTCCGCCATTGCCTACGTGGAGGTAGGGACACTATGGGCGTGTTTTTGATATCGTGGCCCCTGGGCGGCCTGGGCTGCGAGGGGCCCGGGCCGGCTGGCCGGCTCCCACGGGCCAAAGGCCCTATTTGATGCAATTGGCTCCCGGGAGCCTTTTTTTGTTTTTGGTGTTTGATTCGCTGGCCGCGGCTGTCCCAATCCCAACCGCCATCAACCACCACCATGAGATGGTGTTTGATTGCAGCCGGGCCCAACCCCATGTTTGAACAGGTTTTGCAAGATCAAAAGGAACACAGTTGCATAGGAATGCATAGAAATTGAACATTGAGTTTCATGTTTGAGTTGACCAGGACTACATTCAACGGTGGCGGTTGTCCGAAATTACAGATTGTCAAGGGCTAAATTAGATCATACAACTAGATTAGACATCCAAATTGGCCTCAAAGCATTCAACTTTGATGCATAAAAAATATCATCATTGGTGGCATGAACAAAATCCTTGGAAGCACAAAGTAGCCATGGAGACATGGCATCGTCCCCTCCCAGCCATCCAGAAGGTGAGGAAGCACTCGGTTGCTTGGGAGGGGAGGTATGCCATGCCTTGATGACTACCTTGAAATGAGCATAAACACATGTCACCTTACTTTTTATCTAGCTGCATCATCGGCCATGGAGAATAACTAAGACCAGCACCAATACAATAACCAGCAGCACCAGAAGAATACAAAGAATACATAAACCTCCAACAACCATAGGTGCAAGAAAAGACCAAGGAACCATAGGTGCCTGATGAGGCCCTGCAACAAGAGGTGCATGAGGAGGAAGCTGGGGAGGAGCATGGTCCAACAGAGGTACTTGGTCAGCAGGTGCAACCTGGGGATGAATGGGAGGGTCATGGTCAAGAGGTGCAACCTGGGGAGGGCCAAGGTCCAATAGAGGGACTTGGTCACCCTAGTGTGTCTTTGCAAGTAGGAGACCCTCGCCTCTTGTCTTGTAGGAAAGGCTTGATGCAAGTTGTTTGGAAACCCAGCGATTTCGGTTGCACAAACCGCCCATGAGCTAGTCACACCAAACCCTCCCGCCTCGGTACACCACATACCAAGCCATCACCGCATTAAAAAAAAACGTAACGGATGTAGTGAGATGAGAAGATATATGTTATGTTGTAGGAAAATGATTGTGCTCACCAGCCACCACAGAAGGCTGACTGAAAACACCAGAAAGATTGGGCTTGGCCTCAGAAAAATGGCAGACTCAAACATTTTTTGGGGGGCTTGGAGCATACCAACTGAAACATAGAACACATGGGGCCCATAAAATCATCCAGGAACTTACAGCTTCAAGCAAAGATGAACTGAGGCATGTAAGTTTCTAGATGATTCAATGAACAACATGAAAAGAAATCCCCATTAGCTCACAAGCCATTAGCTGCCATTAAAAATCATCATAGGCCAATACAAAAGAACAACATTGAGTTCTAAAATCATCATAGGCCTCAGATTGCATTGTCATTCCATAACCATCTCTCCCACTTGGAGCTTAAGGGCCACAGCTAGGCATCTATCCCACTGGTAACAAGTCATGAAGGCCATAAAGGCGTGACTAACATCCAGCCCAGGCAAGTAGTGAAGCATTGGGCATGGATGTTAGTCACGTCTCGATGACATTCATGAATAATATGTGCATATGGCCAGTACCTCAACAAGTGGGAGATCATATAATTTTGCCAATGCATTCATCATAGGCTAGGAGGAAAACAGAAATATCATCATATCCATAAGATCCAAAGAGAACTGTCATAGGTGCCAAGGGAGGCTGTGATTGAATCTTCCACAAACTCCTGAGAGCAGCCTCGACTTGGCTATTGTGGGGTGTTTGTAAAAGATTCAATCACAGCCTGAACCAGGAAGATTGGGCCCATCAAATCATCGAGGAACTTACAGCCTCAGGCAAAGATGAACTGAGGCATGTAAGTTTCTCGACGATTCGATGAACAACATGAAAACAAATCCCCATTAAGTTGTAAAATCATCATAGGCCTCAGATTGCATTGCCATTCCTTCATATTTGCTCCCACTTGGAGCTTAATGGTCAGAGCTAGGCATCTCTCCCATCGGTAACAAGTCGGGAAGGCCATGAAGGCATGGCTCACATCCGGCCCGACCACAAGTCATCTTTGGATGATAACGGTTGCATTAGGTATGAATGTAAGCCATGTCTCGATGACATTCTTGAATAATATGTGCATATGCCCAGTTTCTCAACAAGTGGGAGATCATATAATTTAGGCATTGCATTCATCATAAGCTAAGAGGAAAATAGAAATATCATGTTGTGAAGTAATGGCCTCAGAAATATGGCAAGTTTTCATATATTTTGGCTTGGAGTTCACCATCTCATACTAAAATATAACACATGGGGGCCATGAAATCCCCTAAGATACTTGCATGCTCAAGACCTCAAGAAAAGCACAAGCAAAACAACAAAAGATGAACTTGTGCATGCAAGTTTCAAGGTGATTCGATGAACAACATGTAAACAAATAAGACCATCTCTTTCATTTCAACTACCTGCCATTAAATTCATCATCGGCCAACAGCATTTTATGAGAACTCATACCTGACATGGAACTCCTGCGGACATCATTCTTTGCCATCATCTCAAGCTACTAGAGCTTGGTGTTGCAGTTGAATGGTGTCTCACAGCAGTTTGATGGCAGGCATGAACAAATAGTAAAGTTTTGTAACCCTGTTCCCCACCATGCCTCCTGGGATGCAATTTACCTTCTCTCTCCTGACCTCAGCTATCAGTGTGACATAGGAGGTCAAAGAAAATAAACAAGTGGCCTCAGCAATTTGATGGAATCATTAAATGAAACCCAGGGTGCAGTATCCTCTGCCCATGTGCCATCAACCAAACAGAATGAATGAACAAATCAAGCTTCTTGTAGTATCATTACCCTATGGGCCATCAACCTATATAGGAATTGTCAATAAATCAAACACATCTAGCTGCATCATTGGCCAATAGTTTCCCTCAAATAGCTACAATCATCAAAGGAGCAAAGGAGGAGATTCAAAAACCAAATGGAAGTGGCCTCAGCATTGCATCACAGGCCAAATAAACTGAGAAGCTGCAAGTAGTGAAGCTTGGTGCTAAAAAGAAGAACATTGAGCCCCTCACTTCTTCCTCTGAGCTCATGAAGTGAGGAGCTCGATGTTCTTTCATTTTAGCACCGACAGAAGCTTTGTAAAGTACTGAGGAGATGGGGAGAGGCACAATACCTTATAACATGGTTAGGACAAGTATGCAGCCAAGAAACACAGGCAATACAAACAAAAATGAACAGTTTTCTTGTGATGTGCACAGCTTTCTTAAAAGAAGGGAGAACATGGCCTCATAATGACAAAAATTGCTTCAAAAGAAGAGAAAGGAGAACAAGGCCTCATATAATGACAAAAATTGCTTGAAAAGCCTCAACCAAAGGCCTCAGCACAGAATAGTATATCTCATATCAGGCATGGAGTGTTGAGAAGACCAACCACAGGATGCCATCCTATTAGGCCAGAGGCTGTAATGGTTGCAGTCCTGTGGATGGTAGCACAACACTTGATGACTAACATGAATCAAGTAAGAGTAATTAAGAACCATGAGTTGGCACCTTATATTGTTTTGGCACCTTAGATTACAAAGAGTGCATCATAGGCCAAAAAACAGAAGCTGCAAAGCATCATCAGGCAACAAAAAAACAGGCCTCAGCATATATAAACAGATTATAAGTAGCATAATAAGCATCATTGGTGGCATTTTGAGAAAGGTACTAATTACAATGTCATGATATCCATGAAGAACATGGTAGCATCCATACCCAGCCACAGCAAAAGTAGAAGGGCATGTGAAGCCTGCTATGGATGTTTCCCATGGTCTCGATGAACACCATGAAAAACACAACAATAACAAATGCAGGAGCCACCTCAGACATGATTATTTTGCATCATTGGCCATGAATCAGGTATAATCAGGAATAATAAGGCAACATAAAGCAATAGGGTGTCTTTGATATGGGCCAAAAACGCCTGGCCGCCCTCTTAATGAGATTTAATCAGGTATAAGGCAACATGATTCAACAATACACAGATCCGACCAACCAGTGAACTAGCAACCAAAGAAATGGGACAAATCATGGATTTCACCTCGGGTCTAGCCGGGGACGGTGTTCGGGAGGAGATCCACGACGGGGAAGCAGATCCACGACCACCGGCCTCACCACGACAAAGCCGACCCGTGGGAAAAAGACCGCCTCACGGAGAGGCGGAGCGTAAGAGGAAGAAGACCGCCTCACGGAGGCGGAGCGTAAAAGGAAGGAGACCGGTCTCTCCGAGCCCGCGAGAGACTGCCGCGCTGCCTCGACGCAGATCCACACAGCGGGAGGCAAGAGGAAGCCCGGGGAAGTCGACCGACGCGCCGGCAGCGGACGTCCCTCGTCGACGGTAACTCGACGGGAGCGGTTAGGGTTAGAGAAGAAGAAGAACTCGCTAGCGAGAGAGAGGAGACGGGAAGAAGGCAACGGCGGTAAGAAGCGCGCGAGGAAGTTTCCCACGCCGCCGCGCGAGCCGCGAGAGCCACCGCCGACGCCCAAGATTCAAGGCCTTGGCGCCGCTAGAGCCAAAGCCGAGGAGGAACGCGGCGAGGGAGCGTCGGCGCGAGCGAGAGAGAGAAGGTAAATTGCATCGCTAGGGCGTGGGCGGGAACAGGTAATGCTTGTTATCAAACACGGCCATTTTGCATCCCACGGAACTGCCCCGCCGTTTTGGCCCATATCAAACACGCCCTATGTGGGCCGGGCCACCTTTCACACTTAGATTTTCTCGGACCCTCCCTATCCTCGAGTGAATTTTTTACTCCTCAAACTTCAAAAGCGACACATTTTACCGCATACTAGACTTCTTAAAATAGTTCAAATTAACTCACTGTCCAGTGTCCAGTTTGAATGGGTTCTGACCATAAACTTTATAAGGCTTTTAATACACATAAAATATTTCTAAACTTCTAAAAATTCTGATAAAAATGACAGCACAAAATCTAAATAAAACAGAGCTCGTTAAATGTCTCTAAAAACTCTGAAAAATAGATTTAGTTCTAAGAAAATGGAAAAATATCTACACAATAAAAATTACCAAAGCATTATTCTAATTGATATCTAAGCACATCTTTTGGAAAAAGATATCTAAACACATTTTTTTGAAAAAAAGGCACAACTAGCAGGAATGCATAGCATCATTACATCTCATGTTTTTGCTGCGAAAAGTTTTTAAAACACATTTAGGTATCAATTAGAATGTTTTGGTATGTTTCTAATTCTTTTAGATATTTTTTTATTTTTGGGTGTGTTTAGAGCCCCAAGTTTCTCTCCAAAATTTTCTGCACTCCCATCACATCACATCACATCACATCGAAACAATAAATGCACCAAAAGATGCATGTCCGGAGTATGAAATGTAGGTAAAAAAATAAACTAATTACATAGTTTAGATGTACATTGCGAGACGATTCTTTTGAGCCTAGTTACCCCTTGATAGGATAATATTTACCACAAACAAACGAAACGTGATACAGTCTTTTCGGTTCGCACGATTGCCAAATTTTAGCCAGAATTCTAAAATTTTGGCCAAACGTTCGACCTCTAAACACACCCTTTAGTGCTAAATATATTTTTTGAAGCTTCGAGATATACTTTCATGCCTATAAATATTTTAGAGTATTTTATTTGGATATTTGGTCTCCCAATCTATGTCCAAAATTTTTGATATTTTTTGTTGTTTAAAAAACTCATCAACGGATGGTCCGGGGCCCAGGGCACTAGCAATGAAATGGGCCGAATTTGGAAAACAGGTGGCCTGCATTTCCTTTTCTTATTGATACGCACGCATGTCCGATGATGGGTTCATTCAGACTGAGCTCACGCTACTAGAGTCACTCTAAGCAGCAGCTCGGAGAGAACAATCGAGGCGTACATGCATTTGCAATTTTGCATAAACAACGGAAGTTTGCATCTTACACAATGTCGCCGACTCGCCGTTACTTCGAGCGGCGAAAAAGTGCGCTCGCCCCGAATCCCCAAGTCTCTGCAGATTGTTCATCTGGTTGAAGCGGAGACCAGACATCAGAGTCCTCTGCTTCCGTTGTGCGGTGCGCCAATGCTGGCTTCTCTTTGCGGGCGCAGACAGGGGAGCGATCGACGGAGGATCGGAATGGACAGGAAGCTGAGGCGGCCGGCGGTGAGGAGGGCCGCGTGGCCCGTCGGCCTGCTCATCGCGCTTTGCTTCACGACGCTGCCGCTCTTCCTCGCGCTGTCACCCGGGCGGCCGACCCTGTTCGACCTGTGGCAGCAGATCGGCATCAAAGTAGCCGTGCAGTACGGTACGTTCTCTATACGTGCGTCCTTCGCAGATGCAGACAACAACAACGCGTGTTCACCCTACCTATCCGTGCAGATGATGAGCCGAAGCCGTCGGCGCCTTCGGATTCGCCGCTGGAAGACCGCGACATCCTCCTCGGCGGCCTGCTGTCGCCGGACGTCAGCGAGAGGGCCTGCCTGAGTCGGTACCTCTCGTCGCTGTACCGCAAGGCGTCGCCGCACTTGCCGTCGCCGTACCTCGTGTCGCGGCTGCGCAAGTACGAGGCGCTCCACCGCAGGTGCGGGCCCGGCACGCCCCTGTACGACAAGTCCGTGAGGCAGCTCGCCTCCGCCCACAACAGCATGGGCCTCGCCGAGTGCAGCTACCTCGTGTGGACGCCCGGCAACCACCTCGGCGACCGCATGGTCTCCATGGCGTCCGCCTTCCTCTACGCGCTGCTCACCCGCCGCGTCTTCCTCGTCGACATGGCCAAGGACATGTCCGGCCTCTTCTGCGAGCCCTTCCCGGGCGCGTCGTGGGAGCTGCCCCCGGGCTTCCCCGTGCACAACCTCACGCAGCTCCGCCGCGGCAGCGAGCATAGCTACGGGAGCATGCTCGGGGCCAAGAAGATCAGCGACGAGGACCCCGTCGGCGTGCGGTCCGAGTCGCTGCCATCGTACGCATACCTCCACCTGGCGCACGACTACCAGCTGCCGGACCAGCGCTTCTTCTGCGACGACGACCAGACCGTGCTCGGCAAGGTGAACTGGCTGCTGCTGCGCTCCGACCTCTACTTCGCGCCGGGGCTGTTCCTCGTGCCGCAGTTCGAGGACGAACTCCGGTGGATGTTCCCGGACACGGACTCGGTGTTCCACCACATCGGAAGGTACCTGTTCCACCCGTCCAACAAGGTGTGGAAGATGATCCAGGGCTACTACACGTCGTACATGGCCAAGTTCGATGAGAAGATTGGGATTCAGATCACCACCCTCGCCTGGAACCCCGTGTCGACGGAGGCCTATTTCAACCAGATCGCGGCTTGCACGAGCCAGGAGAAGATCCTGCCAGAGGTCGTAGACCCCAAAGTGGCGTCGAGTGAGCACGACGCGGCTGCGGCGTCATCAAGGCGGTGCTCGTCATCTCGGCACAGCCGGAGTACGCCGACAGGCTCAAGTCCATGTACTACGAGCACGCCACGGTGACTGGCGAGCCTGTCACCGTGCTGCAGCCACCGGGAGCCGGAAACCAGCCGCAGAACCACAAGGTGCTGGTGGAGATGTTCCTGCAGAGCTACTGCGACGTGTCCGTGGTGAGCGCGTGGTCAACGGTGGGCTACGTCGGCCACGGCCTCGCCGGGTTGAGGCCGTGGCTGCTACTGACGCCGAGGAACCAGACGGTAGCGCACCCGTCCTGTGTCCCGGCAATGTCGATGGAGCCATGCTTCCACGCGCCACCGAGTTATGATTGCAGGGCCAAGAGAAACGGGGACCTCGGAGCCGTTCTCCGGTATCTCAGGCATTGCGAAGACGTGGATGATGGACTTAAATTGTTTGATTGATTTTGATGAAGTTTGATTAAGTACGTAACATATCATTCTTTTTCCAGAGGTCAGATTCGAAAGAAATTTCAGAATAATTAATCTTCTTTTGATAAATGTATGTATTTTATCTTCTTTTGATAAATTATCCTTGGGAGTTTTGTATCTGCGACTTCATCAGGGCCTAAAAACTTTGTATTTCTCATATGGCTCATGCAATTTCTTGATTGATTCAGAAATGAAAGGAAAAATTGCCACTGCATGTTTCTAAATCAGCACAGTAGTCAGAGGGCCGCGGCCAGCTCAATGGTGTTCGAAATAATCTACAACACAAATCCGAGTAAATTTCAGAAACACTTCTACAGTTGTACTCGACTTTTAATCTATTTGCTACATGAGTACATTTACAAATGATGAATCATACCAAAAAACATTAGCACTTCATTTCATTATCAGTGTGAAGGAATGTAACTTTCAATGCGTCTTCTTCCTAGACACGAACATGGCCGCTATGGACCGTGGAAAGATTGACTTCTTTGGCTTTGGCTCTTTCACCCTAGTTGTTCCTATAGTGTCCGCTCTAGACAATGTTCCAACCATTTGAGGATTGGAGGCTGATGATGCTGCATCAAAAGACATTGACGCGCTCTTCAAATTGGGGATGTCAGAAATGGCATGTGCTGACTCGCCCTCATTCCTCTGCTGCTCATGCTTGGCCCTCCGCTTCCTCAGCTCATTCTCCATGGTGAGCTTGCCATATTGCGCTGAATTGGCTTTCTCCTGTGCAGCCCTCAGCTCCAACTTCCTCTCATTAATCTTCTTGATCGACTGCTCAAGCTGATTCAAGCTCCTCACTTCTGCATCCTTGGCTTCTTTGATTCTCTCAACAGCCTTGATGACCCGCTTCTTGGCGAGGCCTTCGGCATCTTGAGCTTTCTTGCTTAAGGCATCGTACTCAGCAAGTGATAACGTCATATAGTTGTTGCTTATCCGTTCATCTTGGGGCTCTATTTGTGCTTCATCTTTGTATTCTTGCAATGCATTTGCTGAGGCAGTTGCAATTTCTTTAGATGCATTCACTGCGAGTATCTCTCTCGATGCCGCTTCTAGCCTCAGTTTGACCACATTAAATTGTGACTTGACTTGATCAGCCTCTTCCCTAGCTTTTGCCACCTCATAACGGGCCATCTGAGCCTTAGCATGTGCTTGTTCCACCAATTCAGTTGCTTGTTGCAACTCCATAGGCATCTTAGCTTCTTTTTTTCTTTCATGGACGGTGTTGAGCTCATATGCCATATTGCTTAGTTCTTCCTGATGAGATGATACAGAAATCGAAGTGAGGTGCTCTTTATGTTTCAACGTGAGTAGATCTGCCTCCTCCCTCTCTATATCAGCTCGAAATGTAGCAGCAGCATTCCAAAGTTTTCTAACATCATCCTTGGCTTTTCTAATGTCCGCCCTCATGTCCTCAAGGTCCTTCCTAGCTTTTGTTAGCTTCATCTTAGTAATTAGCAATGGTCTCTCTGTATCTCCATCTACACTAACCTCTTGGGGACATTCCCCTCTCAAGTAACTAGAAAACTCATCTTGCAACTTCACCAGCAATGTAGAGGCAGCTTTCAGCTTAGATTCAAGATCTTTGTTGACTGATGTTGCATCACGCATACTTTGGACCTCCTTATCAGCTTGCCTCAGTT
This sequence comes from Hyparrhenia diplandra, assembly GCA_015847255.1. Lineage (NCBI taxonomy): Eukaryota > Viridiplantae > Streptophyta > Magnoliopsida > Poales > Poaceae > Hyparrhenia > Hyparrhenia diplandra. Next base: position 21,499 of record JADLZK010000974.1, read on the forward strand.
CATTCTGCCAATTCTCCTTTTCATGTTGATATGCCAAAGCAACATTCAATTTGTGTTCCTCTGCTATTATATGAGTAGCTTGTGAAGAGGTGAGCAACTCTTTCAATCTAATAATTTCAAGGGTGAGGTCGTCCACAGTTTTCTCAATCTCCTGAGATGCAACACTAGATTCACATGCTTTTGTCTCAGCATTGTCTTTTTTAGTGTTTAAGGACGGGTACTCCTTTTGAAGTTGTTCAATCTCATCCTTCACTAAATGTAGTTCCGCCAAGGCACTAGCATAGCGATATCTCGCAAGTTCAATCTCTGCTCTTGCTGCAGCACTCTCTCTGCAAGCAATTCCCTGTTGAATCTCTTTGAACCGTATATCAGCGAGCTCTGAATCTTGTTGTGCTTGTATTGCCTCAGTTTGTGTCTTCTCCAAATTTAGCTTCAACCCTTCTATGGTTCTCCTAGTGGTACACAATTCCATAACAACTTTATTTTTCTCAACTTCTGCACCTTCCGCTCTTTTTTTGTACTTAGGAGCATCTTCTAGTGCCTTGTCAAGTTCATTTTGGACATTCTTACGTCTCTACACAAAACAAATGGAATGGAAAGGCATGCTAATTTCATAAGTTAACACCAAAAATGAAAAAAGGTTTTGAGAAATGCAAAGAACATACTTGGAAAATAAAGATTACCTCTTTCCAGTCAAGAATGCCTCCAAATTTGCTTACAGCCTCTTTAACAGATTCTATTGGTGCTCCAGTGTCAACAAGCACCCTATTGTCTATAGATTTAATGAACCGCTCAGCAATCTCTGCAGCCTTGTAAATATTTCTTTCAGCAGAGTTAAGGCAACTTTCTACCTTCCGTTCACCCAAGTAATGGCCAGTCTGCTCTCCTTTCTTTACATATAAATCACTAATTGCAAGGCAACTTAAATCTTCACTAAAATGTCGAGAGTGACTACTTATGCCCTTCCGTTCAGTTTGGTCATTGCGATTTTGCTCTCCATTGTTCAGACGCAAATCATTAATTGAAAGGGCACTTAAATCCTCACTTAAATGTCTACTATGAACAACCGGAGCACTTCTAGTGAAATCAAAGGAAGTTGGAGGTTCTAAGTTGATCAAATTTGCCACTGAATCGATAGATGCATAAGGAACAATTGGAGGTTCTGAATCAACCAAACTTGCCACTGAATTGGTAGATTCAGAAAGAATAGTTGGAGGTTCTAAATTGATCAAACTTGCCACTGAATCGATAGATTCAGAAGGGACAATTGGAGGTTCTGAATCAATCAAACTTTCCACCGAATTGATGGATTCAGAAGGAACAACTGGAGGCTCTGAATTGATCAAACTTGCCACTAAATCGATAGATTCAGAAGGAATAGTTGGAGGTTCTGAATCGATCAAACTTGCTACTGAATCGATAGACACAGAAGGAACAATTGGAGGTTGTGAATCGATCAAACTTGCCACTTGATCGTTAGACGTAGAAGGAACATTTGGAGGTTCTGAATCAATCGAGTGTGCCACTGAATCGATAAATTCAGAAGGAACAGTTGGAGGTTCTGAATCAATCAAACTTGCCACTAAATCGATAGATTCAGAAGGAACAAATATTTGTGGTACATTTTCGCATTCACTTCATCCATTTTTGTAGGACGTAGGAGCTCACTGAGTGCTCACTTCAAAAATTTATCATGGATATACTTGACAAATGGTACCTGGAAAGTAATCACCATGTTACATAATGGAAGAAGTGTTTTCACAATTCGAATAAGGGTTCAATCAAATTACATATATAATATGTAGTCTCCCATGTTTCCCAACAATAAAAAAAAAGAAATGGGTTAACTTACAAAGAAATACATTTGGAATCATTTTTTGTGGGTAAACTCCTCTTCAAATGTTGCATATAAATGATTGTTTATTTTCAAAAAAAAAAAAAAAAAAAGTGTAGCAACTCTAGCAAAATAGTCCAATGTGTGTTGACCCTAACAACAAGAATAATAAGGTTGATCAAATTAGATCCAATTTCATCTACTAAAGTTGTCGAGCACACATTTCCATTGAAATGGAAAAATGCCATATATTCTGGATTCCTTTAGCATGCCACTCTTTGAAAAATTTACAGTTCATTCGAGAGCAAAATAATAAGGTGGAACAAATCTGAGAAGCACCCCCCGCTATCCTTCAATGACACCTCTCAAACGTAAGACCACATCCACCTATAACAGTTATAAATATCCCTATTTACTACATCATGTGTGCGAAAAGGTCACTACACTAAAATTATAAAAAAAAAAAATCTACTCCCCATCCATAAGATAGTAAATTTCATCGTTCAAAAATAGTAACCATTTCTAAATGGGCGTTCTCTTGCACAACCATGGACAACGATCGATATCTAAACTAGAAAATACTCAAATTGTTGCCAACTCAGCTAGGTAGTGGAAACTCATGCATTAAACTACACGCCGGAGGAGTCTCCCCTAACCTCTCATGGTGAAACACCCTAACTATGAATTTGTATTGCCATTGTTCCGCTCTGAGTTTACCCCTTGATTTTAACTACATGAATCCTTTATTTGATTTAAGAAAAAAATTAATCCCCCATATACACTATTGTATTTCCGAGAAGGAGAAAAATTGACTTGTTCACAAAACACAAGTTCACATCACCCCTGCAATGCACAATGCTAGATAAATCTATGCAATTTTTTTTGCCCAAACTGAATACTCACATGTCAACTCGAACAACAAAATATAACAACCCAACCAATCAGTGAAAAAAAAACAGGACATAGGCAATGTGCAATACCTCATTGAAATCCCTTTTCATCATCTCCATTCATGGCTTGTGGTTTCTCAACGGTAAGGGAAGAAGGAAAAACACATACTGGCCAACTTGGGAAGAGAACGAAAAGAAGTGGTAGCTAGGCGTTGCCGCATGGAGAGGGAGAAGGAGCAGGAGCAAACCAATGGTAATCTCGCCTATTTTTGGACGTGGTGGTGCCTTTGCTCCACAATATTCCCTCCCTCCTAGATTAGGGGAGAGCCGGCCGGGGACAAATATGGACCCGTCGGCCCAAAATATACTCCGCAATTTAAGCTAGAGAGAAAATCGTGTGCTACCCTAGAGAGCTTTAGGGCAATACTTGCTACAATCTAGTGCCTCCTTGTATAAGATAGAGAATTCGTAATTGAGAACATTTATAATCTAATAATAACATTAAATCCATATTCGTATCCAATAGAAGAAAACTAAATCTATATATATATCTATCTGTCTTGTTGGGTGAAGAATCACAAGGCAGCCATTCAACATGGTTTGTACAGAGGGTGTCAGGGGGTATTTTTAGTGGTCCCCTGACTTCGTAACACATGAAAAACACAAAACTTTACATCTGAACTATTACACAATTTTTATTCCAGCGAAGTCGTCCCGCCGTCTTCGGTCGAATCCTTGAATCTTATTTCTTCAAATCTCTCGTTCGTGCGAAGTTGTCTCCGCCGACTTCGGGACTGAAATCTCATGTTTGGTTTTGGAAATTGATGACACACTTGTGGACTAATCCTTTGCTCTAAGTGTGTGACTTAAGAAAGGATTAGGTGGATGACAAGGAGCATGATGATCATGAACATGGACAATGTCGGTGGACTTGATGGATCGTCAAGCTCGGTGATCGGCTTGAGAGGAACCCGGGAGATCAAGGCAAAGGTATACTTGATAGGGTTTTTCCTTTCGGTGATCAAGACACGATAGAGCGTGTGATCACATTATAGGATAGATAGCCGACTATCAAGAGGGGATGCCGCGACAATCCTTGCATGAAGTGCTTCTAGGTCCAATTGACTTGCATATTGCATTTAGGACATGAGAGCACTAACTTCGATCTTGCCTAACATCTCGGCGTGCTAACATTGGTGATAACGTGGTCATCTTCGACGTGTTGGCAACCCATGGCAAGAGGCGAAACAAGTTTGAAGCAAAAAGCAAAGAAGAAGATGGAGAAGCAATTGTCGGGGCGGCCGGGCGCGGCGGTGCGGCCGGACGCACTCACCGGAGCGTCCGGTCCGTCGCGTCTCGCGCGGAGAGCCCCGCAGCGGGTTTTTGCGGGACGCGGTGACCGGACCCTGGACCGGATGCTTTCGGTGTCGACCGGATCCGCTGATCGGACGCCACGAAGGAAGGGTGCCGGTGTGGGCCCGACCCTTGTCGGTAGTGACCGGAAGCGATGGCCGGACTCGCGGTCGGACCTGGTGGTGGTTCCGGTCGGTCGCGTCCGGTCACCCCGCCAGAGAGCAAATTTTTTGGAGCAACGGCTCCATTTCGAGAGGAGCCATATATATACTTGGTTGGCTGGTTCCTTAGGCTCCCTCTTGCACATTTTGAAGCTTCCAACTTGCTAGTGAGCATTTGATACTCCTCTCCACTCATCTCTCCATCCATAACTCGAATTCTTGGTGAGATTGAGAGTGATAGAAGTGCATTGCATTGCTTGGTTGCATCTAGAGCACTTCATCCTTGGAGAAGCCGCGGGATTCTTGTTTCTCTTGGGAATTTGCCCGGTTCCCTAGCGGCTTGGAGCAAGAGGCGGTGTTGAGCTCGAGTGGAGCTTGTTCGAGGCCACACCGGTGGTTATTGTGAGGGGTTGAGCCTTATCCCCGGGGAGGTTCCTTAAAGGCGTCACTAGTGGATTGCTTGTGGCTTGTTGGACCCTCTCTTGTGATCGTTTGCTTGAGCGCCCAAAGGGGTTTTGGCACCGGCCATTAAGCTTAGCAACCGTCAAGTGAGTGTGTCGCCACAACGGGGACTAGCGTGCCGGCAAGCACGTGAACCTCGGTGAAAAATCATCGTGTCAACCTTGTTGTGCTCGTTGAAGATTTCTTGTTGATCACGGTGATTGGCTTCCACCTCTACACATCGACGTCGGTATATCGTTCACTACTCCACGTGTATTTACATTGATATATCTTGTGTAGCTTTGTTTAGCTTGTTAGCTTGAGTAGTGTGTTAGGTTGCTTAGTCTTGTTAGCTCCTAGTTGTAATCTAGTTAGAATTGCTTGTTCACCTAGAAGTAAACTAGCGACATAGCTTTTGAGTGGATTAGAGACAATAGAATTGACTAGTGGCTTGCATAGCTAGCTTGTTGCATTGCTTAATAGCTTCGCCATCTTACTTACTAATCCGGGTGCTTAGTGTTGTTGCAAGAATTTTTAATAGGCTATTCACCCCCCCCCCTCTAGCCATTAGGACCTTTCAGGGACCTTCGCTCCTTAAACTTGCGATGTTGAATATTTATTTATGTGAAGTCCTCGTCGAGTGAAGCTGACTTCGCCCTTATCCTTCGTACTCCTTCTTAATGTGAAAAGATTTCATCCTGTAACTTCAGAGTTTAGAAGAGAGTTTTAGGAATAATGTTAGTTCCCAACAGTTCCATTTCCACCCATCGTACTAAGTTTTGTTCGAGTCGTAGGCGCCTCCAGATGTGCAAGGCCAGTAGCACGTGGTTGTAGGAGAACAAGCCCACGCCAAACCACAGCGGCAAAGAGTGCGAGACCAAGTATAGGCGTGGCTGTTCTTAGCGTGGTAAGTGGTGCTGCTACCAAGTATAGGAACGGCCCACGGGCGGTTTCCGTGCCGGGCCGTCCGGAAAGCACGGGCCCGAGCGCGGACCGAGGCCAACCCGAGGCCCTGTTGAATGCAGAGAGAAAGAGAGGGGTGGGAAGAAGAGGAACGTCGCCGCCGCCAAGCATGGTCGTTGTCCTTGCCGAGCATGGCCGCTATCGACACCGCAGCATGGCCGCCGCCGTCCCCGGGGGGCCGCCGCCGCCGCACCCGCGGGCTAGAGTGCCGCCCGCGGCCTGGACCTCCATCCCCGAGGCAAGGTAGAGCGTTTGAGCAAGTTGGAGCGCTGGAGGCGGAGCTCTAGTGGTAGCGGCGGCCCGGCGGGGACGGGGAGTGGGGAGGGGGTGCTTGTAGCCGACCGAGAGAAGGGAGCGGGGATGGGGGATGCAGCGGATTGGGGTGGGGTGTGGGGGGGTAATTTGGGAAAATAAAAGGGAGTTAGGGTTATGGATTGGTGGGCTCTTAGTAGGCCAGATTGGTCGCCGGGCTGCCACCGGGCCGCCTTTAAAAATCGTGGGGCAGCGTGACGAGGGGTCAGCCAGGCACACGCTGCGGCGCGGGCACCGTGTCGGACCGTGTTTGGGCGGGGCGATTTTCCGTGCTTTCGGCCGTGCCACCGGGCTTCGGGCCAAATGCTCATGTATATTGACGACAGAACATAAGGGATTTTGATTTATGCTATAAGTTAAATAAGTTAAACTATTTGAACTTTTACTAAATTCATTCATAGAAAAATAACGATACCTATGATATCAAATAAACATCATTAGATAAGTTATGAAATATATATTTATATATATTTTTTTCTTTGTGGTATGGTAGAACATCAAATTGAGAATAGTTTTACCTTTATATTTTACGACCGATCAGTATATGTGATTTCAGGATTGAACGATGTTTTACTTAAAATTTAAGCCGGAAATCTTTTTTAAAAAATGGAACAAGCTTGAGAAAATACGCACTGTATTTGATAAAGTTTGTATCGAGAATCCTTGAATTTAAGATCTCTTAGGGCACTCACGGTCTGGAGACTCTAGGACAGAGTCTAAGCTTATTTATTACCTTCATATTTATTGCATTTTGATGATTTGGCGCTGATGTGGCAGTGTATTTATAGGAAAAAACTAAGACTCCAAGTCCGCAACACCCGAGATAATAAATGGTCTTATACTCTATGATAGAGTCTGCATTGTGAGTGCTCTTACTGCGAGCATATACATGTTAAACAGGGGGAATGCATGCCATTCATCGTGCCGTCCCACTATGCTGGTGGATGCCATTGAGAAGCGTAGAAAATAACCTAGAAGTGCGCATCCAGAAGCCACTTGTGTAGCGCATGGCTGAAAGACTAGTCAAAAAACTTCACCAGCGAACGGGCAGGTGCCCGCGGCGTACCGTCCCGTTCGTGAGCGCTTCCTCTCCGTTTCGTCTGACGAAGCGGACCCGCACGCCGCCGCGCCGCGGGCGGAGCCGCGGGCGGCGCGCGGAATCCGCGCGCGCTGCTGGCTGGCGCTTATCCGGAATCCGCGGCCGAAAGCGAAAACCCGTCGTGCTCGTGCCCGATTGACCTTTCTTTTTATTTTGCTCCCCGCAGGCCGCCCGCTGGTCTCTCTGCACTGCACGTGTGGTGGGGTTGGTGGTGCAGCGGCAGCGAGTCCTACTGATCGCCGGCGGTTGGCTGTGACGAGTAGCAGCTCTTCGCTCTAGACGGTCCATGGAAACGAGTTGACGGGTACTCCCCCCAGCCACTCCACTTGTCACTCTCGGCGCTCGCGGTTGGCCCGTCGTTTTCTTGTTTACCACAGCCGTTTCTTCCTTTTTCGATGCAGAGCAGAAGCCTATCACTATCCCCACTGGTAATCCGTCACAAGCTTTTCAGGGCGCAACACAAGAGAATACAGCAGAATGCTTAAACGAGTGTCATCTGGGATATAGTACTCCTATTTCTGATGAGAACGAGGATGATCGAGATTAAACAAGGCATGCAGGTAAAGGATGCCAGATGACTGGATGAATGAATGAAAGAAAGAAATTTGATGAATTAACAATCTCAAAAAAATGATGAATTAACATTGACTCCGGCACTTTCCTACTTTGCTTTACCATGTTTGATCTGACCTCGGACGTTTGCCTTCTGACGAGTTATATATGGCTCGGTCAACAATTTTTTTATTCCTTTCTAAAAAAACGAAATTTTCAGTATGTTTTCTCTTATTACAGTGGACAAGAAGCAGTAAACTCGTCAAAGGATCTCACCAGCCAGAGCAAAAATGTTCACTCTATCGACACAGTTTCCCAAGAGAAAAAAAAAGTTCTCTATCCACCAATCAATACACAACAAAAGAATGCCACACCCCTCTCCCAAATTAATCCACCTCCAACGAACTAGTAACTAGCTACGCTTAGTTCAATATACAGTACTACTAGTACTACACAACAAAAAGAATGCTCGTCAGTCTAGCTGAGATCCTGTCAGTGACCACTGCACGCTTGTGTGTACAGTAGTACAAGAGCTCAAAAACTAGATGCAGCGCCAGGAAATGGCGCGAACCAGAGATCAGCCTCGTCCTGCTTCATCAGGTCCTGTAGTAGACCTTCCCACACCTCGTCTCCCGCTCCGGCCTCCGCGGCGTCGACTGCACTGCACGGCGACGACGGCGTCAGCAGCATCGGTGTCTGCGTCTCGGTGTTCGCCGCCGCGGTGCCCTGGCCCTGGAACGACAGCGCCTCGTCGTGGCCCGGGAAATTGAGCTTGGCGCGCGCGCCGCGGAACTCGACCGCGGCGCAGTCGTAGGCCCTGGCGGCCTCCTCCGCGGTGTCGAACGTGCCCAGCCACACGCGCGCCGCGCCGCGGGTCGCGGATCTCCGCCGCCCATTTCCCCACGGCCGCTGCCGCACGCCGCGGTACATGTTCTTCTTCCGACGCCGCCGCGGCCTCTGCACCCTTCCCGGCGCCGCTGTTGCTGTCACCATCATCTGCGCTGTCGTGCCGCAGTTCATTGCTGCTGCTTCCTGCGTCAGCTCCGGCGCCCCGAAGAAGTCGCAGCCGAGGCATCCGTCGATGCCGCAGACCCCGCACGCCTCGCCGCCCGCCACCGTGACCAACTCCGGCGGCGGCGTGGTGTACCTGACACCACGTGCCGCAGCGCCGCCACGATGATGGCGTCCTCCTGCTCATGGGAGATCAGCCTGCCGCTGCCGAACCCCATCGCGCTCTTGGCGTCGTCTCCATGAATCGAGGCCTGCTGTCTCCTCTGATCGTTGAACTGCTGCTCCTTGAAACCTGCTTGCTTCCCGGCCATGGCGGAGATTAGCTTCTTGGTCATTACCCGAGCTTGAGCTTGAGCTTGAGATTGAGGGGCTTCTTGGAGCTGGAGTGTGTATGAACTTTTTGAACTGAAGCGGGAAGTTGCGGGTGGAGGCGCTTATATAGGTTGACAGCCATCGACGGCCACACGGCGACACGGTGCGCATACAGAGCGGCGCCAGGTGGGAGCTTGGAACGAGACTGGTCCATGCGTCTTTCTACTTCCGGTTAGAAGCTACTCCGGGGTTGTGGAAAACGTGTGGATGCGAGGAGCTCTGGGTCCTAAAAAGATCCGGTTCGGGCACGGGCGGGCCGTCGATTAGTGCGCGGCCCGTGCGCGATGGGAGTGGTGACGTGTTGGCATATGCACATGATCCTCTACAGGATGACCTCAGAGACGGAAAGGGATGGGAGTGATAGACAGCCTTTCAAGGATTGGAAGAGCCCACCGAGAAAAGTCAATGCAGGATGGGAATTTTGGTGACGTGGCTCGTCCACGTCGGCTTCGGGTCCAACAAACATGGTAGTCTTTTTTTTCTCTCCTTTTAGACAATACATGGCCAGTTTATTGAACTAGTAATCATATAGAAAAGAAGTATTAAGATCTACCATATACCACATCAAAGAGATAATTAAAAATAAATTTTCTCATCATGATCTGTCATAAATTTTTTTAAAAAATCACATGTTTGGACAATAGCATTTTATAACATTTCTTATGAATCACAGTTGATATCGCAAATATTATTGTTACTGAATAACTAAACTAAAAAATAAAGAAAATAGTGGTCCTTTCCCCTGTGTTGGGAAAGAAGCTAAACAAAAGTTGGTTTGTTACTATAAAGTATAGTTAAGAAAATAAACTTTTCACTCATAGGGATACTCCCTCCATTTTAAATTATAGTTCGTTTGACTTTTTTGACCCTAAGTTTGACCACTCGTCTTATTCAAAAAAATTTGCACAAAAATAGTCAAATTTAAGTTATTTTGAAATATCATTTGTTAATAAGGCAAGCCATAACAAAAGAAGTGATGTTTTGCACAAAATTTTGAATAAAATGAGTAGTCAAAGTTGGGGTTGAAAAAGTCAAACGAACTACAATTTGTAAAATGATTTAGTATAAATTACCATATTTATCCTATAGGTCCATCAAAATATATAGAAGCAAAATGAATAAAGATTCCAAGTATGGAAAAGGAATCATTATGGTATAGAATTGTGATTCAATTGGACTTTTGCCATGCTAATAACAACCAAGGAAATCACAAGTAATGTTAGGCACACACTATAGAAGACGGACCGGGGGATGGGGGGTGCGAGGATAAGGAGGAGGGGGGGGGGGGGGGGGGGGGTGTTACACAAATGCACAAGATCTAACCAAACCAAACACTGAACTCTTAACATCTCCTCTCACCATTTCCCTAAGTTTATCGGTCGGTCTTCAACATTTGTGTTGAAAAAATAGGTAGCACCATCAACGTCGATAAAAAGAAAAATAATAAAATAAAGTGTGATGATTCCAACGATCATAACTCAAATCTGATGGGTTTTCATGGAACTGAACTAGGGGAGGAACATGTTCGCGGCTAACGCCCAAAAATTATGATGAACATCACAAAAGTATTATCAACTTTTTGATGTCTTACATGCGATTGGTATATCAATTTCCTAATGTGTGCATATATGAGAATAGGTTCATGAGCAGTGTGACATACATAGTATGCCATTTTCTTCGTAAAAAGCTAGTGATGAGTGAAAACAGATGTGGTCATGGCATCGTTGATAACAATATGGTATAGTGTCATAGGTAGCACGTTTAAGATTAAAAGCTCGATCATTGGTCGTAGTGAAGATTCTACAATTTATACGGGAAGGTTTGAAGTAACAATGGATGTCGGCATGATAACGTGTCGCCCAACGGTTTCTTGAGGCTATAGTGGCTCTAGTGGATATAAGTTGTATTATGATAAAATCAGTAATATTTTAGCAAAAAAAGATGACTATGGATCCTCAAGCAAGGGAACAATATGATCCAAATTTTAAATTTATAAGAGGCCAAAGAACTAAAAAATTGAGATACTTAGGTGATCTTTTTTTTTTATTGAAAACCAGATCTCATCACCAAGAGAAAACTAAATGCTAATTTTAATTGGGCTCAGTCGAAATTGCACAACCAACGATTCCGGTGGCAGCTAGACACACATTGATGCACAAGAAAAGTGCTATAAGAGCATCTCTACGGGTTTTTTTTTCCAAAAGAACTCTCTGTTTTGAGTTTTGAGCAAAAGAAATAAAATACCCTCCAATAGTTTAGTAAAAGACAACTCCTTAAAAATAAAAATTTACCAAATATCCTCTCCAACTCATAGGTTTCCACAATGACTCCTTATCCAAAGTTATTTTTCTGGAGATCTGAGTGAATTGGAAACATTAGTATTTTTTTAAAAAAAATGTTAGTTTTCAGGTGACAAAATGGTAAAAGACAAACACACCATTAAACATTATGGTTTTCAAAATGCAAAATTGGTTAGAAAGGTAATATAGAATGTTATTGGAGAGGTAAATCAATTGAGGTTGCTAATTATTTTGTTGACTCGCTAGGTTTATTGGGTTAGCAAGTTAGTTATAGGAGTTGCTCTTAACATCACCGGGAGTTTTTATAGCTTAATAAAAATAATCTTTGTTTTCTCATTTCAAGATGTCACAAAAATTCCCATGCCAACATAATTAATACACCAAACATTAGAATCTTCTTTCAATAATTAGCTAAAAGAAGCTAGTAGTACAAAAGTATGCCGGTTATTTTTAGCCTCTCTTAGATTTCTTTTCCAGGCTCAAATTGACCTGATGAATGAAAAATATATATAGTGAAGGGGCCGGGTCTAGTGGTGCCGCCCTGCTGGAACTCTCAGACCGCTCTTCTCCCAAACGCAGTAGTTGTTGCCATGGGCAACGACATGGAAGTCTGAGGGGATCAGGTTTCCAACGTCGTAGCGTGACCCGATCTTCACTAAAACCTTGTCGTCGATCTTGGCGACGTAGAGATCGCCGTCAGCCGCAAGGATGTTGAGCTTGCTCCCCGGGCGGATCCCGTTCCTTGACCTCACTGCAGACAGCACGCTGATCTCCTGTTTCAGGTTCCAGTCGAAAACGTGGTCGTAGAACTGAATTACAAATGTAAGAGTAATGTCAATTGCTGGAACTCATGAAGGTGAATTCTGAATTGGTGATGGGTTTTGATCGGGGACTTACGATGCATGGAGTTCCTGGGTGCGTGAGGATATAGGCGTAGCCCTGCATGACCTTGTCGGAAGGGAAAGGCCAAGAGTTCTGCGTGGAGCCGGTGTCGTGGTTGTCGACGAACGTGACAGCCTTCTCCGGCAGCCATCCGATCATCCCGGGCGCCTTGCCGTTGCCGTCCTTCATCCGCCACAGCTCGCCCTGGACGGCCGCCTGCAGCACGCCCTTGGTGGTGAAGTCGAACGCGGCGGCGGGTCCACCCACCGCCTGCGCCCAGTTCACCAGCTCCTGCCTGTCGGCATCCTGGTTGCTGGACGGCTCGCCGTTGCCGTCGTAGTGCAAGGAGCTCCATATCTCGGCGACGACGAAGGTCGGGGCGGTGTTATCAACGTACACCTTGGCGACGGCAGCAGAGTAGCCCTTGGCGAAGTCGAGGCGCCAACCGTCGAATCCGAGGTCGGACTTGAGCCAGTTGAGCCAGCCGGAGAGCTCCTCCTGCACGCGAGGGTTGAGATGGTCGATGTCCGGCGCGGCGCCGAAGTCGGCGCCCGTGTCGCGGTGGCCGCGGCCGTTGGAGTACTGCGTGTCGTCGCTGCAGATCATGTCGGGGCCCCAGTCCAGGCGGCTGTCGGGCGTGCCGCCCTCGAAGATGCAGTAGATGCCCCTACTGTCCTTGTAGTCGGCGCAGCGGTGGTTGATCACGATATCGGCGACGCACTGGACGCCCCTGGCGTGGAACGCCGCAATGAGCGACTTGAGCTCCGCGTGGGTACCGTACTTGGACGCGTCCAGATCGTAGAGGCGGCCGGGCATGTAGCCCTGCGGCGCCACCGAGTGCGACGGCGGCGGGAGCCAGACGTGCGTAGCCCCCGTGGCGGCGATGTCGTCCACCCGCCCCCGGAGGTAGTTGTACCACCCACCTTGCTTCTTCCATGACTCCCAGTTGAACCCCTGGAAGAGGACCTGGGATTGGGCCAGCTGGGAGCCCAAGCAGAGCAGCACCAACACTAGCAGGCTGCACATGGCAGCCGAATGCTTCGCCATCTCTGCCTGTACTTGGCTGGTATGCTAAAATGCAAGGGAGGCTTGTACTTGGCTGTGTGTGGAGCACCATGTCCGTGCAAGGGAATTTATATAGTTTGCATTGGACCCGGTGGCCGTTTGGCGCCGGCGGATTGTTATAACGGACTACAACAACGGATAAGCTCCGTTGCTTCAAACGAGAGCAACGACGTATGGATGATGGGGAAAGTGTGATGCTATCGTGGCACATTAAAAAGAGGATAAAAAGGTGCTCCAAGTAGAGTCGTGTAAACACATATACTCCTTGCTATACAGTGCGTGTATGGGGTTGCGTGTGTATAGTGTATTGCAGGGACGCGGCGAAAGAGCATGGGTGATACGTTAAGGGTTGGGTAACATTTGGCTATCTTTTGTCATGGTTCGAAGTATTCGCTGGGATTATTGCATAATCTTTGGGCAGGGTATTACAGTATCCATCTTTCGCTGCAGGTCGATAGTGCTCGATCATCAGTACTGGTGGAAGACGCGCCAGTGAAACGGTCAGAGCCAAAGCGGACGACGACCAGAACCATGTATAATGTTTGGGAGCCACTAAAGGGCAGGCAAAACCAACCACCAGGACTCCCCTCCCACCACCCTCCGCCTCCGCTCAAAAGCAACCCCGTCCCTGTCCCTCGCCAAACCCTAGCAGCACCTCAGCACCTCCAGCCATGGCCCCAAAAAAGGATAAGAGCAGGTAGGATAGTATCGATCTCCGCGCTTCCTCTTTTCCTTGTGATGGCTAGACGGTGCTCTTGGTTAAGCATTTGTGCGGTTGCTGTTGTCGTTGCAGGCTCCCGGCCAGCGGCAACGGCGGCAAGCGCAAGAAGGCGGCCGCCACCAGCGGCAAGCCCAAGATCGAGCCCCCCAAGCGCGCACCCTCCGCCTTCGAACTCTTCCTGTGAGTTCTCGCTGCCTCCGTGATTCATTTTACTCAGATCTCGGTTCCCTCCCATTATTGAGCGTGTTGTGGCGTGAATTCAGGCAGGAGTACAGCGTGCAACGGTCCGACAACGAGCGTTTTGGACGTGAGTCACCTTGCACATTGGCCTCATATGTTTTTTTATGCGTTTGCGGATATCTTATTTTTCGTGTTTCATTGTTGGATCAGGTGGAAAAGGCAGCTACAGCGAAGTGGGGTTCTATGCCAGAGAACGTGAGTAGATCTCTCGAATACCCATTTTGTGTTCTGCATTTGGATTTATATGTATCTGATGATTGTGTGTGCCCGTAATAGTTGTTTTTAGCTATGCATTTGGATTTATATGTATCTGATGTTTGAGCGTGGGGTGATTATGCACAATGTTGTGGAATGTTGTGGTTTATTTGGTTGGATAGATCTAGCGTTACCTTTCGTAACAAGAAAAGAAAACGAAGTAGAGGTCCAGTTATGATTGGCGTTGAATTAAATGCCCATATTGAATTGTCAAAGTAATGGATACCATATCTCTCAAAACACACGCAGTGACTAATATGTATGTTGTTCTGTAACAATCAATCATTAGGACAAGGAACGATATGTGGACCAAGTTGCTCCGTTGAAGCACGCGTATGAGAAGGCTATGGTGGAGTATGAGGGGGACGGCGAGGATGACGAGGTACATGTTAAGAATCCGCCGTAGAACCGGGAACCATCGAGCACGCAAGACGAGCACACAAGGAAACACAGAGAAAATGTTGGGAGGAATGGAGGCTCTCTATTATTGAGTCACTTTCATAGATACTTTTACAATGGGGGCTAGCCCCTATTTATAGGGAGAGGTAATGGGTAGCACTCCTCAAATATCTCCTTTAGATATTTTCTCCCTAGATATGTCCACTAAACTCTAGAGTCTTCTCATGTCCACTAGAGTCCATCATACTCTAGACTCTTCTCTTATTCCCTAGAGTGCTAGATATTTTCCTCATTGCTTTGAGATTCACCCACACACATAGTTTCATAACACTCCCCCTTGGGTGAATCGCACATGTGTACATGCCTCGTTAAAAACTCCCCCAAAAAAAAAAAAAAAAAGTGGGAAAAGGGTAGGAGAAAAGAGTACATTCACACGTGCCAGCCATGTTTGCACCTGTTGCCTCGTTAAAAACCTTGCATGAGAAAACCCAGTGGGAAAATCTCATCAAGGAAAAATGAGTACAACAGTTGATGCTTCAGTCGGTCTTCAGGGAGGACTGTGATCTTCGGGATCATAACCATGGGCTATGTTCTTAGGGGTATGTCTCCCTTGAACCCTGCAACTCTCTGAGCCGCCTCACGTCAATTCCATGGCACACTTATAGAAACTAGAGGCGGGTAGGGACTTGGTGAACAAGTCAGCAAGATTGTCACATGATCTTGCATGCAGGATCTTTATTCCCCCGCTCTTCTGGAGCTCGTGGGGATAAAAGAACTTTGGAGCAATATGCTTCGTGAGATTTCTCTTCACATAGCCCGTGTGCATCTGTGCAACACATGTTGCATTATCATCACAGATAATGGTGGGGGTGTCGGCGACGCTTAGACCACATGACTTCTGGATGTGGTTAATTATTCATCGTAGCCAAACACATTCATGTGTGGCTTTATATAGGGAAATTATCTCTTAGTGGTTGGATGATGTGGCAACCAAGGTCTGTTTCATAGACTGCCATGAAATGGTTGCACCACCACAGAGAGATATGTAACTAGTCTAGGATTTGGCTTTTATGCGGGTCAGACATATAGCCAATATCCATATATCCTGCCATGGTTGGGCTTCGGTTCTTCGGGAACCATAGACCAAGATCTTAGCGCCAAAGCATCCTCTAGTTGTACCTTATCCATCAATGTGTTGCGAACGTAATATTCGCTAGGTACATTGGTGCTCCAATGGCGCTTTAAGTAGGGAACTTTAGGTCCCAATATTTTCTCATTGTAACCCTTGGTCAAAAGGGACTAATCCACTTCGGGGATTGGCCCACCATGGAGGACTTTAGAGGGAGGTACATGCCCAAAAATTTAAATGCCCTCTTTATAGATCGGTTTATAAACACTCCTTCAGGGAGGTACTAAGCTGTTGGCTCAAGTAGGATTTGATTTTATTCAATTCCTTAATCGTGTGTAATCCCTCTTTAGGAGGAATATACTCAAATGGTTGAATCACATCCTTTTGGATTATTTCAACCCATACTATGACCGCTGCAGGCGGTTGTCTTGCGTTTTTGATTCGGTTCAGGGGATCTTGGGTCCTTCGGGGGACTCCATATGGATTTCTCGAATCAAGTGACCCATATAAGTATGCAAATCACCATATTTGCCAACCGCCTTTTTAAAGTCAAGTTATTAGCCGCCATAAGTATAAGATATCTGAACTCTATGACATTCATGATGGGAGAGTAAACCTCATCATAATTGATGTCGGGTCTCTACGTGAACCCTTGTGCCACTAGCCTCACTTTGTGCCATATTTATTCCTCTTTAGGAGGAAGACCCACCTACATCCTTCAGAGATGTCATCTAGAGGTGTTGGAACTGTAGGCCCAATAACCTCTCTTTAATAAGGCGAGCACTACCGCCTCAATTGTTGTTTTCTATTTTGTTCCATTCTCGAGTGCTTCGGCACTCGCCATGGACTTTAGTTTTGGGTCCGGACCTATTGAATCAGCAATCTGAGGCAATATATGTCAACAATAGTGGTCTTTCTCATTATATGATTCTCCCGTCTCCACATGATTAGTGGCAATCTTATCATCCCACTCATCGTGATTTCCCATAACGATTGAGCTGGGGCGTTCCGATCCACCAATGCGATATTGAGTGCGCGTCGCATGGTGGTTTCCATCTTCAAGATGGGGTCATTCAGGGACCAACTCGACTTGGTCGAGCCGCCACTTCGTGGGCGTTTTCTCAACTTTATGTTGAGCTACTTCAATTGAATCCTTGATGATGCAAGCGGCTCGAGACCTTGTCTGCGGGGACGCCTCCATTGCAGACACTTGTCCGAGCACCCGGAGGTCTCCCGCTCGCTGAAGGTATTTGGCGGCTTATTTGCAACAATTTGCAATCCTTTGAACTTCTGGTTTAGTCTCGATAGTGTGTGAGTCTAATGAATTTAATCATGCAATTTTCCGACATTCTCCAAGATGCCTATCCCCCCCTAATGCTGGGAAATGCAGTCAGCACACCGAGCCTTATGAAGATCCGCTATTCATAGGCTCATATATCCCAACTTTTGGTGGGGCCTTTTATGGTGTGTGCTGATGTGGTGGTACTGGCATATATACCACATTACTAATTATACGTATATGGGAAATACTTGATCCTCTCTCACGCACTAGCTGTAAAAACGGGGGTATGCAGTTGGCTTCAGACGTTGGAGATTTAGCATATAGTGTAAAGACCAACATTTCATAACTTGTGGAAAATATCACAAAGGCTCTTCGGGAGCATGCATGACCATTCAACATATTGCAAATGCTCTTCAGGAGCATGAATGGTCAAATTCCACAAGTACATTTGGACATTGCATTGTGACTATGATATCTCGGGATTACAAATCCCTATATATCAAAAATCATCATCGACAAGATCGCCCTTACTTTTGTCCATTTGGACATCTTGACCATTTGTGTCGACAAGAATGTTGTCGTGTTCCTGAGCTTCAGACTCGGTGGTGAAGTAAGGATTTTGTTGACTCTTCCTCTCCTTGCTTCTAGAAGGGCTTTGGTAGAGCTCAACTAGGTGTTTTGGGGCACGATAGATGCGGGAACAATGTTTTGTGCCTCCACATCTAGAACAACAATCCCGTTGTTTAGATGTTTCACCTATGAGCTTCTTGAATTCGCTTTTACCCTTGGGCTTTACCTTTTCTTTAGCTTTGAACATGGCACCTCTTTTTCCCTCTCATTTTCCCTTTTCACGGCCTTTGTGGTCCGAGAATCCTCGACAACGCTAGAATGTGCCGGGCACAATGGTGAAACCAATAGGCCGTGCAAAATGATTGCTTAGTTCATTTTGTCGTTCTGCAATCAATAGTACCCTTATCAGCTCATAGTACTTTGAGTACTTAATGCATTGCTGATGTAGTACTATGTTGCTGGGTGGGAAGGTACAAAGAGTTTTGTCAATCATATCTGCGTCGGTGATCTTTCTCGTCACACGCATACGCCTTGACACAATCCCTTGTAAAGTAGAGTCATACGCCGCTATAGACATATAGTCTTTGAAGCGTAAAGGCGATCCAAATTCCTATTTGTGTTTTGGAGAGCACAATCGACTTTTGTCGGCTAAAGCGGTCCTTCGAGGGGACTGCCATATAACTAGTGGATCATCCTCCTTTATATACTCGGACTTAGTGTCGGGTGTAAATGGTGTTGCAAAAAACTACAACACCTCTCGCTTTTATCGATTGTGTCCGATTTCATCCTTGCCGCCTACAGGGGTGAGCAATGGTATGATTGAGGCCCATGCTATCGAAGTTTTATCTCGACATAGATAGCCCAAGTAATATAGTTGCTGCCATCCACGGCTAGCTCGGCGAATTCCTTCTTCGCAATGTTCGACATACCGTGTAATCAATTGCGGGATATGTGAATGTCGGTTGTGCATAATCTTTGATTACGACCACATGTAATCTTCGGGATTACATTTGTATACGATCTTCGGGATCATTTTTCCCCAAATGTCTCGTACATATAATCTTCGTGGATTATATGCGGTTCATAACAAATATAATCTTGCATATAAAATAAATCTAACAAACTTAAGTAAATGCAAGAAAGTAAATTGCAATGCATAGTAAAGTAATGCATAGTAATATAAAGTTGTAATAAAATAATCATGCCATGTTAGGTCTTCAGGCCTCAACGAGTTTTGCGTGCTTGAGGCCGCAAAATGGCATGGTGAGGTGAGCTTCGTGTCACCGTTAAGCGCTAACGGCTTTCGGCCGTATATACATGATCCATGATCCTTACTTCGATCAAAGTTTTATGAGCATACAAGGCTTCGGGCCTCGTTTGTTTGGTGGTCTTCAGGACACCCCATTATGCAGTTTAGGGCTCATGGATCAAAGCAAAAATGCTTTCAATCGTAATCTTCAGGATTATGATCAGGAGTAATCTTCAGGATTACGATCAGGAGTAATCTTCAGGATTACTCTGTTATCTTATACCAATGGATATTGATTGCAACAAATATTAAGGTAATAATAATTAAACAATCAATATGGAAATAAATAATCATCACAACAATAATAACATAAATTAGTGAGGTGGACTTCGTGCCACGCTCGTCTCACAAACTTTGGTCCGCACATTATAGTGGTCTTCGAGCAACAAAGATGTTTACGGACTTCAGGCTGTATGTAGTGGACTTCTGGCCACTGTCACTTATTTGGATTTAAGACCATATGAATACTGCGACTTCTGGTCGCTTCTATACGGACCAAATAATTGTGTGGCATTAACGCCGGTGCGTAATTGTCATGGCCCGTAAAAGGCCGACCCAAAAGGGGGCCTAGGGCGTCTTATACGCACGCCCCGCCGCGACGCCGCCCCCGCCTCTTTCGTCGTCGTTATCCAATCTTTATTAAAATAATAGGGAATAAATATTTAGGGAATAAATAGATTGCTTTGTCAAGAGGTATTCCGATCTATAAGGAAACCTCATAGGGATTTCTTTAGATGCAAGTCTTCCTCGGACTATAAATACAAGGGAGTCTGAATCGGTTGGATCTTAATCGTAAAAATTAAAGGGGTAACACCCAAAAACTATCCAGCTCTCTAGCTCTCTCTCTCTCTCTCGCGCACACGCGCCGCCGCCTAACACCATCACGCCGCCCCGCCGTCCGTCCCGACGTGTCGCCACCGCCGGCGTGCCGGCCGCCCTCGCCGCCGCCGCCGCCTCCTCCTCCATCTCTCCGCCCGACGACCTACGAACACGTGTCGGTTCCGGCCCAATCTAGGCGGGTTCCGGCGGTACCGGTATCCGAGACCGGGGACGATTCCCACCACCAACGCCAAGATCCGATGGACAGCCACAAGATCGCCGAGCTCCGGATGGGGATTTGCGAGTTTGTTGATTTCGTGAAGGAAATCCAGCCCAACTTCACCGCCCTCCCGAGAAGTTCGATGAACAGGCGCCGCCCCGACGACGCCCAACGACGACACGGCCATGGGCGCCGCCAACGACGCCACCGCTGCCATGGCCGCTTCCGAGATCAACAACGCTCCCACGGGCATCGACGACATCATCATCGACATCCACGATGACCGGGTGGCCACGGCAAAGAAGAACACCGGCAAAGACGACGCCTTGCCGTCCGACGACGCACGCACCTCCGACGTCATCTCGCCATCGACGACGCCCCTTCCATGGGTGCCACCGACGGCGACGTCGCTCCCACAGGCGCCGCCTACGTCACCCCTCCAAGATCGGTGATGCTACAAGTAACGAGTACGCCTACACCAAGGACACACCCATCGTCGCATTTCCGGTTTAGATCGATCGAGGAGGCTACCACCGACGTCCACGGTTGCTTTCGATTTAAAAGCCTACCCAACTAGGCCAACGTCCGTGGCTACTACAATGGCGCGATAAGTTCCCGGTCACTAGCAACATCATCTTTGACATTGGGAACATCCGGAGTGCCAACAAGGACGACTCAACGACGTCGCCCGACGCCGACGCCGACGCCGCCAATCTCAACCCCGACGCCCCCGTCATCCCGACAACAACGGCGACATGACCAACAACGACATCACCTTTCGCCAACGGGACGTCTTCAACAATGGTACCGTCGGCGACATCGCCAACAACATTGAAAGGTCCTAAATGGCTAGAGGGGGGGGGGGGGTGAATAGCCTAATAAAATTTCTACAAAATCACTAAAGCAACTTGTTAGTAAATAACAAAGCGTAAATGCGTTTGCTCTAGCTCTACTTGTCGGCAAGCCTCCTATTGACAATTCTAGTTGCTATAGTCTCTAGTTCACACTCAAGGGCTATGTCACTACTTTACTACTAGGTGAACAAGCTAATTACTCTAGCAACTAAGCAAGACTACTCAAACTACACTAGCACAAGATATATGAAAGTAATGGAAGAGTGTAGAGGTGATATACCACAATGTCGAGGCTAGTCAATCCAATCACCAAGTATGCAACAATATGATTACCAAATTGAGGCCAATCACCGAGAGACAAAAGGAGACACGAGATTTAACCCGAAGTTCACTTGAGCACCCTCAAGCTAATCTCCGTTGTGCCGACCTTCTCACGCGTGTGGGTCAAGGTGGAGCTCACTCCAAGCCAAATGCCTTTAGGCTTCTTGAACCCAAAGCAAATGAGAGGTACCCAAGACACGAGCAATAGATTACTCACACTTTGTCTTCCTGACGAGGAGTGTGTGACCCTCTCACAAATCACCGGAGGTGGCCAAGAACATACACCTTCTCTTGCCAATGCCTCCACCAATCACCAAGCTGGCTAAGAGTGGTGCTCTCCAAGAGCAACAAGAAAAACCACCGGCTCACAACGATCCACAAGTGCCACTAGATGCAAAGATCAAAGGAAAGTGCACTTGAATCACCTCAACTCACTAGAATGGATACTCTCAAGCAAAGGAGTGAGGAGGAGGATGAGTGCTCAGCTCTAGAGGTGTTAGGAATGATTCAAAATGACCAAGAGACCTCCAAGAGCCGGCCAAAGGGGTATAAATACCCCCACCACGAAATGTGGCCGTTGGGGCGCAATCCACGCACAAATCAGCCTCGATCGACGCGACCGACTCGGACTCACCGGTGAGTCCGGCCGGTGGGTCCGGTCACAACCGACTAAACCCCACCGACCGCCAAACCGAAAGCGGCGAGTGCGTCCGGTCGGCAAGATCCGATCCAGCTTCCGGCCGCGACCGGATGCCGGCCGTCGGTCGCGTCCGGTCGCCCGTCGACCACCGACCGAGAAAACAAGCTTATCGAATTTTGATCGGACGCGGTGACGGCGGCCCCGGCCGATTATCCATCGCGCCCGGTCGCTGAGTTGGTCATCGTCTCGAGCCGGCGAAAATCCGTCGTTTTTCGCCTTTGCTCCAAACCAACTTCCGTCACTTGATTCGTGTTGCCAACACGTCGAAGAACACCCCGACACCATGTGTTAGCATTTTGAAAACATTTTCCATCAAGTACGGAGTTAGCTTTCTAGGTTAGAATGCATGCAAACGATTTTGAACCTAGAGGCACATGAGGACCGATATGTACAATAGTTTTCCCCTCTTTATAGTACGGCTTATCGATCCTATAATCACTCACACCCTCTATGGTGTCTTGAGTGTAAAATCAAAATGGCCCTATGGATATACCTTTGCCTTGAGCCCATTTTGATCCTCGAAACACGCCATGTCATGCACTTGATCAACATTTGGATCATCTCGATCCATCCACCATGACCACCATGCATCGTCCTTGGCTTGACCAATCTCCAACTAAATCAACACTTAGCATAGAGAGATTAGTCCTAAGGATGTCATCAATTAGCCAAAACCAATCTAGAGATCTTCAAACATCAACGACAACAACGCTATCATGGGCGCCACGAATGACACCGACGCTCTCAGGGGCGCCGACGCCGTTGACGGCCCCCCTGACGTCGACGCACTCGTCCACTCGCTGACCTTTGACAACGACAACAATCTGCTACACCTACTAGACGCCCCTCGGGCTTCCACCACGACGGAGAACGCCAACAAGCGAACTTTGGATCTCATCATCGCCGACACCGGCAAGCGCGCAAAGAACCACCCCACTCCCGGCCAGTCGACTTCCTCGATGACACCGGTGCAGCTCGAAGTCGAAGACGCCCCCATCACGCCGCACGTCAACGGAATATCGGCAAGAACAAAGACATGAGGTATGCCGCTATCCACCCGATAATAGCGGTACTTCTTTGGTTCATCAGAATGCCAAGCCAGCGCCACAGAGCACTGGGACACATCCACTCGGTGTCTCCCTTGCGGATTCAAGCCGCCCATCTACGGCGACCTCTTCAGCAACCTATCTCCAATGGGACGGGACGAGGACCCGTACGACTACATCGGCACCCCCAAGTTCGACAACAGCCTCTACGCCTCATCAGGAGAGGCCCTACAAGCGAGGCGCCCGATCAAAGGACACGATCCGCCTCGCTCGTCTCCTCAACCCCCTCCACCACGCCCATCGCTCAACTCGCAACGGGCAATGGACACGATGACATCAACGGCGACATCACCAACGACAACTCGGCTATGGCAACCGAGATGACTCGAGGTTTAGTCGACGCGTGGACGCGTCGCCTCGTCGAACGGTGGGGAGATGTCATACCCTAGGATTGGGCCTTGGGAGGTCGTCCACCCAGCCCAAGGGGCACCGTGCGTGACCACCAAGAAGAGGGCAGCAGCCCCACCAATGCCAACATGAGGTACATGCCACATGCACCAGTCTTCTACCACATCTACCTTGTCACCACTACGGAGGCCCTCATCCTACATCAACCCGCTACATCGACCGACAACAAGCTACATGGCATCGCCGGAACCATCAAGCCCCAAGCAGGAGCAATAGCTTGGGAGCCCTCGTAGAGCTTCTTGCCATCGGTGCCAATCTTCTTCCTCAACAACCACCGCCGCTACGCCACAATATTAGCAAAGGTGCTATGGGATGTTCTCCAACTAGGTGGGATCCTTACGCATACTCTTGTGGTTGGCTTTCACCCCTCGGCATACTCGCCACCAATGCAAACCTCTCCGGAGAGCACTGGGACTCCATCCATTGGACCAGCATCAGCAAAGGTCAGCGTCTTCATCTTCCCCCAGCTCATTTCCTCGACACAAGTGGATGCAACAATCTTCTGGACATGCTTCGATCGCCCGGTCAATAAAGACAGCCGTGCAGAACCACAGCGCGAGGACGCGCTGTCAGGGAAAGGGGGGAGTGATGTCATGGCCCAGAAAAGGCCGGCCCAAAAGGGGGCCTAGGGCGTGCGCACGCACGGCCCCGTGCCCGGCCGCCGCCGCCGCCTGCTGTCGTCGTTATCCAATCTTTATTAAAATAATAGGGAATAAATATTTAGGGAATAAATAGATTGCTTTGTCAAGAGGTATTCCGATCTATAAGGAAACCTCCTAGGGATTTCTTTAGATGCAAGTCTTCCTCGGACTATAAATACAAGGAGTCATAATCGCGGTTGGATCTTAATCGGAAAAATTAAAGGGGTAACACCCAAAAACTATCCGACTCTCTAGCTCTCTCTCTCTCTCTCTCTCTCTCTCAAGCACACACCGCCGCGCCGCCGCCTAACACCATCACGCCCGCCCGGCCGTTGCGCCGTCCGACGCGCCGCGGCCGCCGGCAGGCGCCGCCGCCGCCGGTCGCCACCGCCTCCTCCTCCATCTCTCCGCCCGACGGCCGACGAACACGTGTCGGTTCCGGCCCAATCTTGCTGGTTCTCGACGGTAATCTTCGAGATTACGACTTATGCATAGTCTTCTAACTATACAAAAATTCTCGGGGAGTAATCTTCATGATTACTCAGCGATTGTAATAGATAATATAAATTGAAATAAAATAAATACAATAAGTAAATAATAATAGCATAAATAGTAAATAGATAGTATGCGGTGGGCTTCGGGCCACTCGCCTGCACGGGCTTCTGGCCGTGTATAGGACGTTTTACTAGAAGGCTCACGTAGCTTCTCAAAGGATTAAATATGTATCCTTCCTCCCCCTTTTATTTGTTTATTATCTTTTCCTCATTTCCTTCTTCTGAAAGGAACGTAGCAAAGCCAACGTGTACGCTAGCCAATGCTAATGCCACATCCTCCTTGTCAATTCAGCCGGGCGGTGGCTTGGCCGAGTGGGAACCCAAGCGCTCTCATGCCTCGGGGCGGCGCCTACTACCTGAATGGCCAGCGCGTATACACGTTCTGCAGGACCGGGCAGCAACGGTAGCTGTTAGCCCCTATGCACGGCACGCGGCTTTCCAGGGCCGACGGCCGGTGAGTCTCGCACAACATCTGCAGGATGCTGGTGCTCTGTTTGCTTGCGCGTCTATAGGACAACGCTAGCCAACTCTGTTTGTCTTCATGACGACTAAATATTCTTTGCAATAAAGTAAGGATGTGAAACAAATGCAATAAATTGCAGTGATGAAATAACAATAACATAAATAATAAAGTGGAGAAAATGTAGTGGACTCCGGGCCACTGATATTTTTGCGAACTTCGAGCCGCGCTAAGGCCACACTAAGGGCCAAAATGGGGGTGAAGGCTCCCCACATGCGCACTTATGTCGCGATAAGTCTGATCCTCATGCCTTCGGGGCAGAGGAGGCCTAATCTCCCTGTCTTCAGGACCGAGATGGCTGATCTGCTTGCCCTCGGGCGACAAGTACATTTCTTGGCGGGCGGAGGCAGGGCCATCCTAGCACCATCTTCATTTGTCTTGGCGAGCGGAGGCGAGAGCCATCCTAGCATCGCCTGGTGAGCGGAGGCAGAGCCATCCTAGGGTCACCTTGGTGGGCGGAGGCAGAGCCATCCTAGCACCACCTGCATTCATCTTGGTGAGCGGAGGCAGAGTCATCCTAGCATCACCTGGGTGGGCGGAGGCAGAGCCATCCTAGCGCCACCTGTGTTCTTGGCGAGCGGAGGCGCAGCCATCCTAGCGTCACCATGGGTCGTCTCCGGCGGTGGACAGCAACGGCGGCAGGGCCGCCTTAATGTTGCTGGGTGTTGCCGATGCGCCAAGATCCAACAAGAGAGAACAATCTAACAAAAGAGAGCAAGAAAGTATGTGCTCTTATGTATCCAGTACTTGAAGCAGATTATGTAACAGTTCATACCTTTTAGCTCCGTGAGAACTCGTGCTGATAACGTGTTAAGAATCCGCCATAGAACTGGGAACCATCGAGCACGCAAGGCAAACACACAAGGAAATACAGAGAGAATGTTGGGAGGAATGGAGGCTCTCTATACTTTTACAATGGGGGCTAGCCCCTATTTATAGGGAGAGGCAATGGGTAGCACTCCCAAAAAATATCTCCTCTAGATATTTTCTCCCTGGATATGTCCACTACAGTCTAGAGTCTATCATACTCTAAGACTCTTCTCTTATTCCCTAGAGTGCTAGATATTTTTTCTCCTTGCTTTGAGATTCACCCACACACATAGTTTCACAATAGTATAGAAAATTAATCTATTTTCTGGATGATTTGTCTTCATTGCCAATGATATTTGCCTATTTAGTAATTATTCTGTTTGATTTACTCTCTGCAGGAGAGCGAGGATGATGTGATGAGATTATTAGTTTAGGTGATTTGCGACTATGTTAATTTGCATGATGGCTGTGTTACTAAGTTCAATTGTATCATGTTAAACTGCTGGAAGTTTGTTGCCGTTTATGAGATAATCGATTCACTTGTTTTATTCATGAACTACTGGAAGTGAATGTATAGGCCGCCACACTCGTTTGCAACAGTTTGGTACGTGATAACAATTTGTTCTGCAGGGCTGTTTGCTATTGTTCACATCGACATGCATCAACGTTTAGTGAATGCCTGTGAATTGATTCTTGTGATGCTGTCTATGGCTCCAGCTTGTATGAGAATCGGAACCTATTGATCAGTTGATACTGATAACAATATGACAGAGAAACCCTATTGACCGCAAACTGAAACTTTGTAGGTGCGCAAGAGCCAACGATGACCACTGACCCAGCCATCTTCTCTCTAAAAATCAGTACTAATTTACTCTCTACAAGGCGGCACGGGTTCCTCGCTAATGAGGTTATCCACGGTAGCAAAATTAATTTCCACCGTCTCGATCCTGCCATCAACGTCCAAATCTCCCGCTAACTACTGTTTAGACGCTAATATAACCTCCCCATCTTTCTTCTCTCGGTAAAAAAAAAAAAAAAAAAAAAAACTCTCTCTTGTTCTCTCCGTCTCTCCCGACGCTGGCGCCGTCGTGGGAGGGCTCCAGCCGCGCCGCCGCCTCCGCCGCTCCCGCGGCTCCTCCCCCCGCGCCTCCGCCCCCCTTCCCCTCCCCACTCCGCTTCCTCCCTCCTCCCCTCTCTCCTCTTCGGCGTGGGCCGCGGGGCGTCGTACGGACGCCGGCACAGTGTCCGCCCTTGCCGTCGTCGTCTCAGGCCATGGCATGGCGGCAACGGGCGCCGCTGGTGCCCTCCGGCGCACCGCCCCTCCTCACGGCGTGTTCTGCTTCTGGCTGCTCCGTTCTTTGTCGCGTCGTGCGACCTAGGTTTGGTCTCTTCCCCTTTCTTCTCTCTCCCTTCTTACTCCTCCCTACAGGATCTCTCTCCCAGCGTTTGCAGAGGCTTCCTCCCCCTCCCTGTTCACGCGATCTATCTGCAGATGGATTGTTTGCCTATGCTGGGCGAAACCCTAGCTTTGGCCAGCTCTGGGGGCATCCACGGTAGCAAAATTAATTTTGACTGTCTGATTTCATACCTGTTTCGCCAGGATTGCATATGTTAGTTGGTCAGTTTATGCCCATGATGAAATTGGTCAGACGCTTTTATTGTGACTGCATATGTGAGTTGTTCAGTTTATGCCTATGATGAAATTGTTGAGACACTTCTATTACGTGCAATCACCCGATGATCAATATCCTGTGAGAGATTTGGTATTTTCCAACTATTTTGATGCCTTCATGCTCCAGGATCATGATCAAATGACGATTGACTTATTTCTGAGGCCTCTGAAATTTGTATAGATTTCTCTATTCTTATGCCCATGATGATCATGATCAAATGACGATTGACTTCTCTTCATTTAATGCAATGATATGTTGCGACCTAAGAATCGATGATCTTCTTTGTTTCTTCGTCCCCGAACTTGGTTTCCTTGGTACGATCACCTTCCTCATTGGTTGTCATATGATGGCCGTGCGGTTGTCATCTCCGCCATTTTTTACCGCTTCGCCCTGTGATGCAAAATCTATACTCAATTGCTTAAAGATACGGTCGATGTCCATTCGCTCGTGAGGTACCGGGCATGTCCTATTTGTTTAGCTCGATTGAAGAGTTGTAATGTCCTATTTGTTTAGCTCCTATAATTCTCGCTAGGCTTGGCCGATCGTAGGCATAGCCATGTTACCAAAACTATTTTTGGTCATTGCAACATTGTTTGGACGTCTGGATCTCGCCAACATGCCTTTAAGCTCCGAGTTGATGGACAAATGATGATTAATAGATTCTTGAGGCCCCTAGGGATGTTTTCTTCATTGAAAAATCAATCTTATGTTTCCGTTCTTTGGAGCAAAAGGTTTAAAGCCTTTCAAAAATATGTGTTTCATGACCGCCTTTGCATCGCGAGCTGCTCCCTCTCGATATGCACATAAGCGGTGAGTTATGCTCCCCTTTGCCCTTCTTAGATATTAGATTATTTCAAATACAATCAATGTTGCGTCTTGATGTACCCATATATGTGTGCTTTCCTTTGTGTCCATTTCCTGTAATCTGTATAATTACCGCTGAATTAGCTGATAATAAGAATTTATATTGCCACTTGCAGAGATCAGGAACGGTCCCTGGTGTGAACTTCACGGGTCAATTTACTATCCATTCTTCCTCTCTCATGCCAGAATTATCCTGTTTTCCTTTTCTTTCTCTTTTGACCAGTAGAAGTCTACTCACTATGATGAATGTTGTGATATTTGTCCACAGTGCTACAGCTGTAGAAGGAAATCTTCCTGACCATTTCAGTTATCTATTGATCTTATAACAAAAAAAAGGATGAATGCCTTTACTTAGGTAGTCAAATTGATTTATAGTGTTATTGTGTTTATATCAATGTTATCCACATTTGGTTTCCGGACTAGATTTTTGGAAGCTTCAGCTTAAAACCTGTAGTATGATTTTTTCCATACTAGAGTTTCAAAGTCTCTAACTGTAAGATGTAATGGTGTGCCACTTCAGAGATTGCATGAAAGACAAAATAAAATTAGTCACCCACACATTCATAATTTACTATTTCTATGTAGTAATGATTGATTTCCTTGTTTTGGTATTATGTATTTTAACGCGAGCTGCAGGACCTTACTCAACCGGTATGGAAAAGTATTAAGCCTAGATCCTAAAAGGGGTCCACAGAATTGGGCAGCTAATCAATTTCTTGAAGCACCGACAGTCAATGCTTTTCAATGCAGCATGAGATACATTGTTTAGAATTTTTTTTTTTTGTGCTCGGACTATTCAGGTGTGAGCCAACAACACATGAATTTTCCTGCATACAATTAGATTACCACTCAATGACAAAGGTATCACTTTAAGCTTGTGACAAACTTTTTTAGGTGAGTTCGGGATATGCACAAAAACAATTTCGTCATCCGCAACTGTCCGTTCATGTTGGTTTCTACGCCATTCCTTTATTTTTTAGACCAAATTCATAAATAGTACTGTAAAAGTTGTTGTTGGTAATGCCCTTTGTGTCTCATGCAATTCCCATTGAATTATTGTGCTAGAAAAAAATGATTAAGGTGCATTGGTTCATCTGCACAGGTTAGCGCTAAAAATATTTCATTCAATTTTCTGTGATTTATAGGTTTATTTGGATCTGTACCATTGCAAATTTTGAAATTAGTGAGAACCCGTACATGATGTTTTGCTATATAGGAAATCTAATTTCCAAGGTGATCGGACATTGGCTTCATCAAGATATCCATATTTGTGCAGTAGAGACTCAATATTAATATTAATTTGCCTAAATCAGTTCAGGTAACTTGATCCCTAACAATTTGAACCTTAGATGGGTATTAAAGGATAGTATTGGGGAATTTGAGTGCCTCCTGATTGGTGCTGTTATTACATTTCTTCAGCATGTCAAAATTTAGTGTTTAGGAAGATTTATGATTTTCATTCATCTAATGTTGCATCCTCGCTATTCCAAAGAAGATATGACTTACATACTGTAGCATAGATCAGGGGGTCTTAAAAAAATGGACTCGCCAAAGAACTGGTGTTGGTGGATTGTTGGAAACAACATACGATCTTATAATTTCAGTATTGTTGTTCAGTTGGTCATGGTTGGGGAATGTTAAATATTTTTTTTCAATTTATTTCCTTAAGATTGAAGTGTTGAACTCACAAAGCATGACTCATGCTCCCTTCGTTTCTGGTTCATGACACTACAAAATAATGACATTGTTTAAATATGTTTACGAACACATTCTTTTTAAAAAAAAAAAAAAGAAATTGGTTATCTATGATTATTAAATCGTTTTCTACAATTATCCGCAAAAAGGGTTATCTATATGATCGTCATCATTGATCTTTGTAGTTTTAGTTTGACTTTATCCGCTTACAGGTCACAAAGTAACCGGTGGCAAAAACTTTTTTGGTGGAAGAGATAGTTACACCACTCTTTTGAATACCGATATGTGTAGGCCCTATTCTTGCAGACTATTTTATGCCTTTGTGGCACCACCAATTTTGAATAATACCGACAAAAACATATGCATGTCGTATTTGTGTGGCTGATTGATTTTACAACGCCCCATGCCCAAATTCTTCGCCAACCCGAACTATATGCATTAGGCCGACTTGGAAGGTAATAATCATCCCATGATCCCGCTCTCTGTCTCTTCCCTACTTGCATATTTTATTGGCTAAAGTATCGATCGCATAGGTTGGGAATGCATTATTATTTTAGTCAAGGTGAAAAACGCACTGCACAACTTTTACTAGGACTATATCCTTCTCCCGTAGGTTGCCGGTAATAGATATCACACAAACGAAGATTATCTTTGCGTTGTCCTTTGCATCTACAATCACTTTTAAAAGAGAATACAACTTATATATTATATAAGTCTGTCTTTATGCGTGATAGTGACCACAAAAGCCTAGAAAAGGACTTTTGCCAAATACATGTACTTGTCGTCCTTGCTTAGTGTCGATCTCTTGTTCTACTACCGATGATGCCAACTGTATTTTTTTTTTTTTTTTTGAAAAAAAAGATGCTCAGCACAGAGCCCAAGGTAAATGGATCAGGTAAGAATAGATGCAGGATGAAACCAGCTTGCAGATCTGTGATTTCAGTTGTAACTTCCAGCAGCTAATCGGTCATTGTTTGAAAGCAATTGCTTTTGGTGCTATGATATCTACAGGCTATATTGAATTAGAGTGATTGCACAGATTCTTGATGTCACTCATCTAATAATGGATAAAGTGGTTGCACATTTTTTCAGGCTATTGAATTAGAGGCTGAAGCTTATCCCGAGTCCCGCCGACAACCGGAGTCCTGCAAATCTTTATGTGTGGTATGAAGCTTTCTCAAATTTGTTGTAGTTTTGATCCGAATCTTGCACAATGCTTATATAATGGACTGCAGCAGTATGAGATAGCAAGATTGTCATGATAGAGCTCAATTTTGCTTTCCTTCTACCTAGAATTTGGTGATATAGTTGTCATTGAAAATAGCAGTTCAAGAATATTTGCTTAACTACAGAGGACTAAAAAAAGGTGCTGCCACATGAAAAGCATCTGTTATGCTTTGGCACCAAATTGTTTGATTATTTTGCTTTCAAAATTTGGGTTCTATGCGCAAAGGCCGTCTGTCAAATTTTCTGCTCCTTTCCAGCAAGGTGCAGCTACCTGTCAAGGGCATGATATCTCCACAGACTGTCTTCATGTCATCCAGTATAATTTTATGTTTATGATTTATGACACAATTCTGGTAATCTTTTTGTTTAGCTTTTCCTACTATTAGCCTGGATGGTCTTTTGTTTTGGAAAATAGGACGATATACGTATTCTAGCATATTGTTTACTGGACCTGCTTTAGATATGCATATCAGATATTTGATTAGCATCCTAACAATTCAATGACTATTTTCAGTTTTGGGGTCTGCTATTTATTCCCT
Source organism: Hyparrhenia diplandra (assembly GCA_015847255.1). Taxonomy (NCBI): domain Eukaryota; kingdom Viridiplantae; phylum Streptophyta; class Magnoliopsida; order Poales; family Poaceae; genus Hyparrhenia; species Hyparrhenia diplandra. The sequence goes on from JADLZK010000974.1 coordinate 53,590, forward strand.
CTTTTGATTCATTTAATTTTTTTTCCTTTTGTTCCTATGGACCTAATGATTGGCCTTCAACTATTTCTATTTCCTTTTTTGTTGCTCTGCATCTGTTCTCGAAGAAAAATGTGCAAACCCACCCTTTCCATTGTTGCTGCTATTTCATTCTGCCCTGCAGTATCCGAGCATGTTGCCATGGAGGAGATACTGCCTAATATAATCTTCCCATGAATCTGTAAACCTCTCAGCATTCATATCTTCTGTGGTTTTAGATTATAACAGGGTCATTACTTTGCGATGCAGGGTCACTACTATTGCACCATGTGTGTGATATCTGAGGATTGGAACTATCGTGCTCTTCATAGTGCTGCTCTAAAGGTGCTACACCATGTATGTGTGCTCCTTCCAACAATTCCCTTATCACATGCGTGCTCCATTTTTTTTTTTTTGATTTAATTCACACGCCAGCCGTCTGATATTCATCCACCATCCACCAGATTATCCAGCATCCACACCGCGGTGTCAATGGACAGCAACCTCTTTTACTGACGGTGAGCCTAAACACAAAACGGTTGTTTCAACCACCTCCATGAAAAGACTCAGGACCCACGCTATAGTAACCAGAATGTCATTTGTATAGTTATGCTCAGATTGCCTATACTGTTAATCATCCGACTTAGGGTTACTCCATGTTACCAGCTACTAAGCAATGTGTAAATCATCGCAAGCCTTGTGTAATCACTCTATGATATATGATCATGTCCAATATAATCATATTCTTTTTCGTCTTCCCGATCCATGCCAAAACCACATCTTTTGCCCAAAGCATTTGCCTATGAATTCAGCGCAAGCAAGGGGCGCCAAGATTCTACTAGTAATACATATAATAATATACAGTTCCTAAAATTGTCCTCATAATATGGCGTCTAGGTCCTCAAACTCTCAAAATACGTTTTTAGATTCTCAAGCTTGTTTCTATGTGGCATCTATTAGTAGATCCTCGAAATCATAAAGTTATATAAAAAAACTGATTTTAAGTTCTACACTTCTAGGGAGTTGGATTACAGAATGATTTTTCTGCAACGCTATATTATTGCAACTGTAGAATGATTTTGTGTGCATTTTATAATTCTATACTTGTGTACCATGTTACATTTATGGTGATTTCAAGAAAAATTATATGATTATTACAAATCTTAGGCAATGCCACATGTGGAAATCAGCGGACAGTTTATCATTGCTGTGAGGGCTAATTCTGAATTTGTACGGGCACAGTTGGGCTTGAAATTGCACCGTATTCTGTTATGGGCGGGCCTATGGTAGGAAAACCTGTTCGGCTCCATTTCATGGAATTAACCTCAGTTCCGGCCCATCTTGGTGAGTGAAGTCGCCAGACCTAAATTTGTTGGCCCGATCTGAAATTGCTACCCTCCTTCTAGTTGCTGTTTTTTTTCGAGAAAAAAACCTCCTTCTAGCTATGCCGGCCGTACATCCATAACTAGGCCCAGTTAAATTCAGTTTCCATGTATCCATAATGATGAAGCCCAATTTCATTCCCTGGATTCAAAATCTTAGAACAACTTCAAGAAATGTATTATCTTTGTCATATAGACTATTTTTACAGTTTCTCTTACAAAAACTAAGCTCCAACAAGTTTGCTATCTTATTTTGTAAAATAGCAAGTTGGCTATTTCTAAAATCTCGCATTCTAAATATAGCCTGCTTGTGGCGCTAGCTATTTAGCCTTGCCATAATAGAAAGGTTTGTTGGGTTTTCTATTTTTTTTTACAAAGTTTTCTATTTTTAATGTTGGCTAAATCACATGTTTAGCCATCTACTTTTACCAATTCTCTTTGAGTTGCTCTTCGTTTGGTGAGCCGAATGAATTGCTTGTCTATAAGATTGCCTTTATTTTCTACTCCAGTTGACAGTCCAGCCCGTCATTTTATAGTATCAAACTTTCACTCATTTATATGGGTGCCTGAGACAGTTAAGTACTACTAAATCCATCCCAAATTATAAGGCGTCTGATTTTTTTGACATCAAGTTTGACCACTGGTATTATAATAAAAGTTTTTCTAAAATGATTTTTTTTTTTTGAAACGAACCGGCAGAAGAGCTGCCCGCTATATTAAAAAGAAGGAGACGCGTGACGGCGCAAGTTACAAAGAAAACAAAAGCCAATAGAAAAGAGAAACCAAACTAAAACAAATCTAAGTAACTAAAACTCACCCGGTTGGATTGGGACATCAACGCTGGTTACCACTCAACGACCAAACATGGCCAAGACTCTACACCAACACAGCAGCAGAGGAGGCAGGAATGCAACCACCACCCACAATCCGCACAAGTGCAGTCGCCGGGAACCATTGACAAAAATCCAGCGCCGAAGATAACAAAGGGGCGGACACCACCACACCGAGAAGGCCACCGCCATGCAGGACCCTACGCCGTAATGCCGTTGCAACAAAGCCGTCGTCTGACGGAATGAGAACACCAAGACCGAGACTCCGCGAACGCGGGGGACCTCGCCGCATCCGCCGTTGTACTCCTCTCTTGTGCGCGGGGGCCTCCATGCCACGCCCGCCCACAACGCTCATGCTCGATCTCGTTTCAAAGGTTGCCGCCAAAACACCGAGCCAAGTTGCCCCACCCACGATGATCATCTTGAAGCAAACCAGACGCGCGCCGTGGGTCGACGTTCTCTCGTCGCATCTCCGTGCAAGAGGTTGCCGCCATCGAGCCAGTAGAAAGGGTTGTCGCTTGCGCCATCTTCCGACGTTGTACCACACCGGTGGTTGCCATGCTGAAAAACCCGCCGCGGTCCGCTGCAAGCCGAAGTCGCCCCCCGATGCCGTTGTCGCAAGCGCGCCCGTCGAGAGCGCTAGATCCTCAAGACTGCACCGGCAATTGCAGGAGCAATGCCAGCCGCCGCAGTCCGCTGCAAGCAGCCGGACGACAAAGAGAGATGACACCTGTCCACCAACAAGAAAGCAGCCTCCTCTCCTGTAATATCCGGAAAAAAATTAAACATAATTTCTTTTTAAGCTAAATGGGCTTAGGGAGGAGACATGCGTGACTGGCCTAAAAATAGTAGAGCCCACAACGAAGTTAAGGGCTAGAAAAAAATTCTACCGTGATCCCTCCTCTCCATCTCCCATGATCCCACTTTCTCGTTTCTGCGTGAGGCATTGGAGGCGGCGCTCTACTTCCCCATTGATAGAGTGCCCAAGGTTTTACATTCTCCCTCAAATCGGTACAAGAGAGAAGGGAATTCTTGTCATTCATCGTTGCCATCGTGACCTTGTGGACTGCTGGACGGGGAACAGACCTAGAGAGGTCACGGCAGGAAGGTGAAACAAGGTCTGGTTTGGGTAATTATTTAATAGATCAAAATTCGTTTATTTTTTTTTTCTACCGATCTGTAGGTTCTTGATCCAATGGCTTGATCTCAAAATCTTACCTGCACTCTGAAGTTTTGTTCTTCGAGTTGTGCTATTTGGCAGTTTTATTCCTCTAGCATAGTATCTATCTATAGAGTAGCACTAGATCTGTTAGAGATCAAATCTTGGGAGAAGGTGACGTAATGTGGTAATTAGTTGAGGCCAACTTAACTATATTTTTGGTTTTGAGTACTGGAACCCTCAGATTTGGTTCAGTAGACTGACAGGTTGTTTCCTCGATATCATTTAGCTGCTGTTTGCCAGGAGACCGCAGAACTGCTAGTTGCTATGTGTCTTCGATTAAAATAGTAGATGGACAGAATTTTGTTTCTTAGTGATGGAACTATAAAATCAAGAGGTAGAGTAATAAATATTCTTTTCCTATTCTAACACTGCCCGGTCATGAGTGGAACAATGTTAATTATGTCTGGACCTCTAGAAATCTCGAAAATTGAGCTGTTTCAGAATGGATTGATATAGTAGTTTAGTTTGTGGCTCGAATTAGAAATAGCAAATGGCTGAATTAAATTTTTGTGGTGAATACCAAAGATGTAGATAATTTTATGTAGATGGTTTTAGTGTACTCAACCATGTGTTTTGCTGCTATACAAAAATAGTTATGAAAATAACAAGTGCCTGCCCTGAGAATAGAGACTGTGCTGTTCAGCAAAATTTATTCTTATTTTAATGGTTTCTTTGGCAACTAGAAAATTTGGGGAGTGATCGACTAAGCGTAGAGACGTGTATCTACTCATTATATGTTGTTCATGATTTATTGAGTAGTTCCATATATTTATTTGTATCAGGAAGTGGGTCTCATAACCATACTTGACGTGCTTGTTGGCATTACTTTCTTCGCGAAAAGGCAAGTAACGTAGGGGTGTGGCTAATGCTATGATTATATTCATGTCTTGCATTCTTTTTTAATAAAATTCAGCGAGACTAATAATATGGTTTACTTTCATGCTTGTTTACTCATACACCATGTATGGATATATTTATCATGTCGATATCGCTTGTCGTTTTGAGATTGACGACCGCAAATTGTTGCATTGTAATTGTTGTACTATGGAGCTACGCATACATGATCATTCATATGCATATATATGCATTTCATATGGAGTTAATGGCCGGTCACCGCCATCGCGCAGTGACTAGTACCGGTACATGGAGTTGCATGAGAGGTTGGCACCGTCCAACATAAAACTCTCAATGGAGTTGCATCATAGCATGCATACATCAATTAATTGATGATTTGGAGGATATTATTGTCTTGATGAGGAGATACTCAAGTCGTGCAATGCTGCTTGAATGTCGCTATAATGAGGAGTTGCATAATCTATTTGTGGATTATGTTCTTATGTTTCTTTCAAAACTAATAACTCAACATGTGCGAGATGTGTTTATATTCATAGACGTTGCTTTGCTGAGTTTATCTCACCCCTTTAAATCTTTTACAGGTGTATGATCATATTTATCAAGCATGATGGGCTTGGGACTTAGATGCATGCACGTGTCACTTCATCACTTCCGAATAAATGTTTATGTTTCAAGAAGTCATGCATTTTGTTTTATAGCACTCTATCTAAGTTAAAGTATTATCAAAATGAACTCAATTACATTCCTGAGTTGTTATAAATATATGGTGTAACCCATAGATTTGACATTTAGTTAGTTTACCTATTTTATTGATGATCTTTCTAAGTATACTAGAGATATGTATACTTTATTCTTGCTGTGTTTAAAAGAAGTTGTTGTCTAAATTTTCTATTCTTAGTAAAATATAAGTTTTGAAAAAGTAGGGTGTTACATCTCCGCGGTGAAGCCAACACCCTTCACGCCTTCGACACAACGGAAGAGCCAAGATCGGGCGAAGCGCCAAAAGCATGGACCGGTAACACGGGCCGAGCAGGGTCTCTAGAGACGACGCCTCCAAGGAGGGCACGACGCCAAAGGCGCCGCCGCCGCCGTCCGATAGATGGACGGGGTTTTCACCCGCAGACGTTGTGTGGCAGGGTTGTATCTCCCTCATGGCGCCCCTAGCGGGAGAGCGACGTCAATGACGCCGCCGCCATGCCACCAGCATGAGCTGGCAAAAGCTTAAAGATCTGCGACATCCATCTCGCCGCACTCAAAGACGCACGGCACACCGGCACCACCGTCGCGACGACCCACCGAGCAACTCCTCCATCTCAATCCACGAACCGTACCGCCCGCGAAATCCCGCTCCTCTCGCGCTCCTCCCCGCCACCACCGCCGCACCACGACAGGGGCCGGCGTCGGCCGAGTAAGCACCAAATCTCACCGCTGCCGCCGCCCGCCTCACACCGCTTTGTGATCGACGCAGCCACCGCGAGCCGCTCACTGCGGCACCACCTGGCACCTCGCCGCCGGTAAGCAAAGCGATCAAACCCCTCTCCCGGGCCGCCGTCGACCCCATGAAACCGCGCGGCCCGGCACTGGCCGGTCAACGCGGCATCATGCCGCCATCCTCCCCGCGCAGCGCCTTGATCGCCCAGCCGCTGTCCGCAGCCTTGCTCGACGGAAGATCCAGAAGCCCGACGCCTTCACGTGGGACGCCGATTCGGGTGGCCGGCTCGCCGACGAAGATCCAACATGGGACGGCGGATCCGGCCTCCGTGGCGCCGGATCTGCACTCCCGCCGCCGCGCCGTCACCATGGTCGCCGGGTCGCAGCGACACCGCCCGCCGCCGGGGCGCCCGCCGCCAGCCGCGGTGGTCGAAGAGGCCCCACCGCCGCCGTCCTTAGGGCTCGACCGGGTTCCCGGCGGCCTCCGGCGGCGGCAGGGAAGGGAGGGAGGGAGTCTCGCGGGGGGAGGAGGCGGCGGTGTCACCGCCCGCGCCGCCCGAGCGCGGGGCGACCGAGCGGGGGTTTTTTTTCTCCGGCTTCAGCTCAGCTCTAAAATAACTTAAACTTAACTAAGTTTGCACACTTTTTTTTTTTGAATAAGACGAGTTGTCAAACTTAGTGTAAAAAGTCTTATAATTTCAGGATGGAGGGTATACTGAACAGCTTCACTTCCCTCGCGCTGCTTCAATTCGGTTAAACCAATTGAGTGGCATAAGGGTGGATGGCTTCTCTTTCAGCTACTTGAGCTTTCTTTTTTTTTTTTTTTTTTTGACAACATGAGCTTAATCGTTGATAAGTCTGTCGTAGCATACCGGCCACATGATGCTGGAGGATGCACAACAACCGTGTCTCTATAACTGCATGCCTATATCAAAAAAGCTGGACAATGTTTAAGGCTGGTATAGTTTGCTCTTTGCTTATCCGTGCCGTGCAATCCTGAGCTAACAACTGTCGGCTGTTTCATGATTTTGCCTGGAAAACATAGCAGATAAAAGTGGCAATGGCACTGACATGTTTCTTGCTGGTATTGTTAGGCAGTGCTGCTGTGCCGCGCAGTGCAGGCATGCATTCTTTGGAACCTACCACTTGGCCGGCGTTGCACTCGCCATCGGTCTCTGTTCCAAAATCGATTCTCACTCACTACCCAAAAACTTCACCGCACTGAAGGCTATGGGCATTACATTCCCCGTGTGCCAAACCAAGATCCACTTTGCGATCAATCATATGCCTTCACGGCGGTGTGCGTCGTCGTGCAGGAAAGCAACCTCGCCACCATTTCTGGCGCGCCACCGTACCGCGGCCGCATCAAAAGGAACACGTACAGGCCGATGGCATGCACACGGGGCGCCACGGCACGCCGGTGAAGATCCCTGTCAGGCAGAGGCAGGCGCGCTAACTCACACGTACGCAGATCTCCGCGCCACCCGCCTCGGGATTCCTCGTGATCGATGGATGGCGACTCCGCCATGGCAGCATCGATCGCGGCCGGCCGGGCGCGAGTTCCAACCAGTCATTTCAAAGGCAGCTGCGAGCTATACGTACGACGTGTGGAACGCTGGCGCACCTTGTTCCTTGTTGATCGGAAGGGGCTCCATTTGTCCTCGCTGGGTCGTCGGCACTTGGCAGTAATGTTCTAGTTACAAGCTTACGATGCAATGCTAGGCGATGCATGGTGGCCATATATGGTAGTAGACAGCGAGAGCAGCTCCCATTCCGAGCAGTAGGTAGCTGTAGCTAGCTAGGGTGAATCTTTTCTAGCCCGTGGTAGAAAACCACGAGGTTGATCCGATCGACGACGAAAAGGAGGAGGAGATGCTGATCGAGACGGAGACGAAGAAAAGTTGGCGAGAGCTAGCTGGCCAGCCAAGCGCGGCGCCGTACAAGACGACCGGCCACGCGGACGAGGTCTAGAAAACGCTGCTCCAGCAACGGCGGCCGTGAACCGGACAAGGAGGATTCGGTCGATCAGAACAGTGTCTCTTTCGGGATTCGACGATCGATCGCTCATCGGTGTACCGTCCTCTATTGGATTGGATTTTTCGGCGCTCTGCGTGGTTATCTGTACATACTGATCTTTCTCAATGGATATATCCATCGTGGATCAATCTGTTTTCGGCTGTGGAATTCAGACATGGATACGTATATGGTACTGGAGTATATGCCACACTGCGCAATGCGGATGTCGTTGTCCAGGCGTGGGTGTGAATACTAAAACGTGCCGATCGAGGTTGTTCGTTCGCTTTATATCCCCAGGATCTGCAATGCCCGTTCGCCATCGCCGATAGATCACGTACGCATTTCCGTCGTTCGTGGTGGCGGGCGTTGCCACGTATAATCCAATTCATTTCTGTTTCCATGCGTGCCGCGAAGACTTCAGGAGCAGCCCAAGCTGGGTAGCTTACCTCGGATGAAGATGCTTGCACAAGCACACAAGCAGTCCGCGACGACATATATCGATCATTCGTTTTCCCTCTTTCGCCAGCGGATTGCCTGCTATTTTCCGTGGACGCAGGGCTACCAACAGCTAGCGCACGACGACGCCAGTTTGGAAACCGTCACCCGCTTGCCGCAATGCCAAAATATACTCGATTCCCACGTCGTGTCACGCACTCACGCTCACGCACCGATCCACGGCGACTTAATGGACTAGCCGGCATTCCGGCGGTGTCCGTATATGGAATGCACAAATATCTCTAGACGACTACTGTATCGTCCGTATACGATACGATACGACCGCGCACATATAATGCGACGTTCCCTTGGCATATTCCGGAGGTGTGGTCGTCCTTACAGCTCACACTGTGAATCGACCGCCGCGATAGGGAGATGGTTGTGGTATTTGTATCACCTATCACATGTTTTTTTGATAAGGTATCACCTACGTATCACATGTTTTTTTGATAAGGTATCACCTACGTATCACATATGTGTGTGCGCACTGTGTGGAAGCGGGAGATGCACACATCTTTTTTTTTTTTTTTTTTTTTTTTTGGGCGGATGCAGAATTAATCAAATCGTGGATTTGCGAGGAGGGATGGATATTATGGATTTGGTCGCCGCGCCGTCTCCACACAACGTGTGCATTGTCGTGTACGAACCGGAGCCAGTTGTGTGCATCGCTACTACATACATCTTGTGTGTGAGGGTGATGAACTGACGATTGAACGATCCTCTCGGTCTTAGACATGAAGACATATACTTATATGAAGAAATAAGCAAAGGGGGGTACGGACGTGTCACAAGAGGCTATGTTAGCGTGGGTTGTCAATGGCAACCTCAATGTCATGGCTATTGGTGAGCGAAATGTGATGGATAAAAAATATTGCATTTATTTCTAGATTTGATCATGGGCCATTTAACCCGACCCGACCCACCAATGTATTGGGTTATGGTTTCAACCCATGATCCGACCCATCCAAAAAAAAGCTGGCCCAGAATAGAAAAGTCCAAGAAATATCTCAACTTAACCCAACCCACCAGTGGATCAGGTTGGGCATGAGCCCAAAGTTTTTGACAATAACCAAAAACTTTTGCAGTCTAACCCAAACCCAACCCGACCCGACATTTGATATGTCTATTCATATCTAGTGATTCCGTCAAGTGTAATCAATAAGACTACAAGTCCTTCCAATGAAAGCATTTTTTGTGGGGCCTAGTTACAAGTAAACACTCATATACAAGAGTGCACACTTACTCCTATAAATGCACGCGCACACACCCTACCCCTATGAGCTCCTCTAAAAAACTGGGACAAAACGACAAATATCAAGATTAACGAAGTCACTACAGGCGCCTTGTTGTCGCAATGCATGTCGCCTTCCACCGAAAGAATAGCACCTTTACACAAATGCAAGCAAGTTAAGATAAGAAGAAGAATAGCAAGAAGAACAAGAAGATGAAATCAATCATCAACCTCTATCACGTACACCAACTAGTACATACTGAGGGGTGAGGAAATGTTAGGTGGTTGCCAAAATGGTTGAGTGGAAGAATTGGGGATGGACTTAAATTGGGTACCCAACGGATGAAGCGTGACATTAAGGGGAATATAAAAACTTGGCATACTACCAGGGATGTATACCATGGGTGTATATTCTGTTGGATTAAGTAAAATGACAAATGGAGATGGAGGACGTACGTGGAGGCGGCGGCGGCGGCGGGAACACGCCAGGGTCGCGAATTTGCGATGCGATCGTAACGGAGCGCGACGCCGTGGAGTCTGCTAGGCACATATCGTTTGGAGGGGGGTTTAGGAAAAATGTGATTAGCAAAGCTAATGGTGGGAGGGTTTAAGTGCTAAAATTTCCCACCTCTCTATCTGGCCCTAGGATGGAGATCTAGTGGTTGTGGTGGGAGTTTTCATAATTTACATACAAAGCCAGTTTGCATACGATACGTTCCCTTGTAATAAAGGGTTTAGATTTTTTTCTAGCATGTTTTTTCCATTAAGCAGGAGTGGAAAAAACATAAATATTATTACAAAGTTTAGCAGTAGTAATTCACTGGTTACCAAAGCTACTCGGCCAAGCGGCACCACACGGTTGTGATTAACATAAATATTATTATGTTTTTCTACCACGTGCCATGGCAAATAACATGGAGAGTCTTTTGAGTTCACACTCGTAATAACGGGATCTACTCAACGGTCTGTGAGTCTCGCCACTAAGTCTACTGAAACGTAACTTATATTTATTCATGTTTAGCAGGAAGCAGGTTAACTTTCGTATGCGGGGATCTACTCAACAATTTTGCCCAAATGCACAACGGACAAGGCGTCGTGCTTAAAGACGTACTGTGCACAAGCGTCCCCTGCATCAATCAACAATCAGGCACAGTTTGATCCGTACCAACTTGCAAAGAGGTCGGTGCCCGCCGGACGATGCTGATCCGGTGATCCCCGATCACGATAATGTTGGGTCACTATCATGTCCATCGTGCCATTGGCAGCTTGCACGGTCTCGCGCAGTGCGTGCCACCACCTGACGAGCACGAGGCGCGCGAAAAGGGCTATTTCGGAGCGACGGAGCCGTGCAATGTGCATACGTATGGCCCGCGCCGCGACCGGGACGGCCGGCGCCCGCGGCAACGCGCGGACGGCGACGGTGAGCTAGGCCCCATGCATCCGGCCGGCGGTCCTCCAGGCGCCGACATGGGGCCCTGGCTGCCGTCGCGTCGCGCAGCTTGACGTACGCAACCCCGGCCCCGCGGCTGGGTCGGTGGCCGTGGCCAGTCTTCTCCGGACGGGCGCGGCTTCAAGTTGCACCGCGGATTGGTGATCCCGGCGCGCACGCATCAGCGTGACATGAGGGCGTGCCCCCGGCTGATGTGACGCCGTCTGGTGTCGTCGTGGTCGTTCATGTGCCGGGGCGGCTGGCTGGCCAAGCTGCTGACGCGCGCCGATCGAGAGGCGCGCGGGACACCCGGTTGCCATGGCGAGTACGCCGCTGAGGTGTGGCCAGGAGGCGCTGCCGTCCCGCGGGACGCAATAAATTCCGAGGGACCAATAAGACCCACGGCGGCCGCCGGCCGATTCTAGATCAGAGCAACCTCAATGCAAGCAAGCGCGGCCTCCGACCGAGCGGATCTCCGCGACAGCGACGTCGATCGGGAGCGACTGGACTGGAGGAACACCACAGCTGTGCTGGCCCAGCCAGGATGGCCGTGGCCGGCGCAGGTGCGAACATCCAAGCTACTGTTGGATATGGCGCGCGCTACTTGCATGGGCGGGCAGTGCACTGCTTCCAGCTAAGGGCCAACGGCCTGAACTCAGGCCGGGTCACGTCGAGGTCGATCACGCCGATCAGCGCACGCAATATCATCTCATCTCACACCCATGTCCGTCCATGCCGCGGTCGAATCTCAGGTGCTGTGCACTGAGCTTTCCGGAGAAAGTAGTTACTGTGCAATTAGCTGCCAAGTTGGGGGCCCGAGAGTGATCTTGATCAATCTATATTCTACTCTCTTGATCCATGCAGGGGCGGAGTAGAGCTTATTCAGTTTGTTACGTTTGTAACATTGCGAGATCATCATAAGCAAAACGATCATCACATCAAAGCTGACAAAGCGTAGGAGTTTCCTGTCTAATCGAAAGCATTGGCACGTAGCTAGTGTAGAGACTAGAACTTGATCCACGTGAATGACTTCAGAAGAGGCTGGATTCTGAGTAGAAACATAGAAAAGAGGAAAATGGATTTTGTTTTCCACATGTTTCTCAGAAAATTTCTAGAGTTAAAAGATTGCAGGCATGCATTTCCCTGTCAATTCCTATATCATATATCAATGTTGCCGTGCTTATTACAAATAAAATTATCTTTGACAGGAACTGTGTGTGCACAAACTATATATCTTTGATCATATCTAGTGACAGAGCCGAAAAAAAATTTAAGGAGATATTTTGAAACAATAGAGATGCTGATTTGTATGAAGATTTAATTGTGATTTTTTATTTTTGTTATAGTAATTAACCTTGATTACCGGCTCGGGGCTAAAGCCCGGGTAGCCCCCGCTGGCTCTGTCGATGGTCATATCATGTGGTTATATCCGAGACACGTAGGTTCGCTAAGCTGAAGAATCATGCAGGGGAATGGAACTAATGGAAGCCGGGATACATCATCTCCAGTCACGCAGTGCATGATTTGGTTGCTTCGATCTGTTCCCTTTCTCAAAGATGCACCGCAGACGTAGCTGTTCCTTAATAATTAATCGTGCAACATTACTGTCTTCGTGAGCATGATGTATAATAAGTATCTATAATCTATCCCTATATGCAGTTCAATGCAAGTTGCGTCAGAGTTCCAGAACACGTTTGTATGCATTGGCCTGAGCTATCGTGTATACAGTGATTCAAAGCAATGCAAGTCGATCGCACGCACCTTCAGGACTTCAGATATTAGCAAGTACGGAGTACAGTACCAGTTGAGCGGAAGCCACTGGTATGTTCTTGATCGAACTTTTTTTTTTTTTTTGGACGCCGTGAAAACGATAATGGCATTCGCATACTACTGCAGGTCGCTGGCGGGACGGTGTTCCTAGTCAATTTGCAAAGGCATTGCGTGCACATCTCACTGACTCGAGCTCCATGCAAACTGCAAATAGGTTCTGCAGGCAAGCTGTTCACGTCCTGGAACAGGAGGAACAGGAGCCGGCCTGCCGGGGGCGGGCGTCAACCGGACCGCGCGAGGAGGCAACCATACCATGCTGTGCAGTTCCCGGCCGTGCGGGAGGCGCAAGGTGGGCGGGTGGGCGCGGCTGCCGAGAACCGTCTCGAAGCTGGCCCGTCCGGGTCTGACCTGGCCGCGACGGCGACGTCGACCCCACACACGCACCAGGTTCGCGCGGCGGGGGCCCCGGCCGCAGCTGGAACTCTCGGGAGCCTCCACCTGGCCGACCCGATCTCGCGCAGATACGCCGTCGTACGCGATGCCGGCCGGACGCGCCGCTGACGCGTGAGCCCCGCGCCGGGGATGGCCCTGCCTCCGGGGCTTTTGCTCGTCCTCATGATTGGCGGCCCCGGCCCCGGCCAACACCCGGCGGAGACCACACGTCGGTACGACAGCCCCAGCTGGCGCCCCGCGGGCACACCGGCGAGGTCGCGCGCATGCTTTGCATGGCTGCGATCTCATGTCACATGCCGCTCGGCCGGCCGCCCGTTCGTCCTGGCGCCGAGGACGGCCCGCGTGGCGTGGGTGTGCGTCGGCCAACGGCCAAGGGCCCCGGGTTTCGCTGTGCGACCTTGGCAAATACTCCGTCTGACACCGTTGGATCCATCGTGCACGGAACACAGGATCTTGCGGTCAGCCCCTTGACTCCACTAATCTTATTTGGCGCGCGTGCGCAGCCAACTTTAGCCGTGCACGGGCAAGTGGCGCTCGTCAGGGCTACGTCTCTAATGTTATTAGACACGGTCTGCTGGCGTATCCCCGGTGAAGCTTTTCTGCGTGCGGTGCTTCTTCGCTAAAACATACGTGAATAGGAAGCGGCCAATGAAGTTGTCGACCGTTCTTTTTATTTTTAAACGAATTTCAAACTTTAAAATGCAATAACTTCTTCGTCAAACACATTTTTTTAATTCCGTTTCCACCATCGCGTTAATTATAATAAGATCTACAAAACTAGATCCATGTTGGATATGTTTTGAGAAACTTTTTGTGATAACAAAAATTTACATCTAAAGTACAAAGTTTTACATCTAAGAGTACAAAGTTTTTATTACTTGGAGTACAAAGTTTTAAAATTTGTAGTGTAAAGTTTTTTCTTTGAGATTAGAGTTGATTAGGCGTTTGTTGAGATTAGTGTTAACGTCGTATGTTGAGATTAGTGTTTATGTATTTTGTGATATTAGGGTTCGTGGGCGTTTCTTTGAGATTAGGATTCATTGCATTCTTTGAGATTAGGGTTCATGGCGTTCTTTGAGATTAGGGTTCATGACGTTCTTTGAGATTAGGGTTCATGGTTTTCTTTGAGATTAGGTTTCTTGGCGTAGCCGAGATTAGGGTTCATGGCGTTCTTTGAGATTAGGGTTCATGGTTTTCTTTGAGATTAGGTTTCTTGGCGTTCTTTGAGATTAGGGTTCATGGCGTTCTCGAGATTAGGGATCATGGCGTTTGCGGAGGTTAGGGTTCATGGTGTTCTTTGAGATTAGGGTTCATGACGTTTGCTAAGATTAGGGTTTATGGCGTTTGCCGAGTCACTAACTAATTTTAAAATTTAGGGTTTTGGGGCAAGTGTCCTTTTAAATGCATGCCCCTACTAGGCAATGGGTTTTGGGGCAATTGTCTTATGAAAAGCATGCCCCTACTAGGCAATGGGTTTTGAGGGGCAAGTGTCTTTTCAAAAACATGCCTCCTACTAGGCAATGGGTTTTGGGGGGCGAGTGTCTTTTGATAAGCATGTCCGCTAGGCAATGGGTTTTGAGGGCAAGTGCATTTTGAAAAGCATGCCCTTACTTGGTAATGGGTTTTGGGCTTAGTGTATTTTCAAAAAGTGCCCCCTACCGGGCAACGGTTTTCGGAACAATTGTCTTTTCAAAAATATGCCCCCCCTACCGGGTTATGGGTTTTGGGCAAATGTCTTTTCAAAATTGGTTAAAATTTTTTTATAGGTTTTGAGTGTAATTTTTTTGAACTATCAGTACAAACTTTTTTTTGAAGACCCTAGTCATACATAGTGTGTAATATATAAATGAAAAGTTTTGAATGTTTATTTTTAATGTATTATAAGTATTTTTATGGACATATATTTATGGTTTTTAAAAACAATATTTTTGTACTTTCACTTCCATATGGATGTGAAACCATTCCCCCGCCCTTTTACTTTACCCACAAATCCATTTGTCTCTAAAGAGAAAATTTTAGATTGTAGAAAAATAAATTTTTTGGCCCATTGATGGTTCACAGGATAAACGAGAAAAATCAGTCAATAATAGTTGACAAGAGAGAAACGAGAAACGTATACGGGCGGAAAAAAAAAATGTTGGCCCATTGATTGGAAACTGCAGGAGAAACAGCTCACTGCGGGCCGCTGCGTATCGTGTGCGCCCAGTATGTGTACTAGCGGCGTCTTGGCGCCGGTACGGTTCCTAGTGCACGCGCGCCGCCTAGTGTCGCCCCCTTGACTCCTCACTAATCACCGCACGGTCTCTGCGGCTGATAAATTGGATGATGATGATGATGATGTTTTTTAGAATTACACAGCATAATGCAGACGCTAACTAACACGCACGCACACTCACTCCTACAACGCGAATGTCGCTTACCACTTAACGCATAACGCCGCTAATCATGAGAAAATTCTAGAAAAAGATGCGAGCACCAGAATTTATACTCTGGTGGGTAGCGTCATTGACCCGTCGTACCATTGGACTGCAAGTCAATTCGAGATGATGATGTACATAGTCCTACCTTCAACTAAAAGCACTTGATGCTTGTACCAAGGTCAAGCAAACTTACCCTCAAAGTGTGCATGCATATAAGACCTTAACTAGAATTCAATGACCAATGGTACTACACAATTACAAACCAAAATGTACCCTAAAAATAAACTTGACCTACGGGGTTATGACCACCCCCGGACATGTACCTCTTACCTTAAGCTATAATTCATTCTGTATGGATATAAATTAAGGGTATTTGCTTCAAACTTTTCTATGACTGGCTATGTACAAGCTAGTTGTTTTTCTAGTGTTTCATTACATATATAAAATTATAATAATGTGTACCTAGGAATATCAATCTAATAACATCTTCTTTTGACCAATGTAACTTTGCAGGTATATATATCTCAAAAGGTTCTATGGTGTCCAACATAAATAATATAGATGCAGCTAGTGATAGCTTTGGAGCAATTCACTATATCTTCTTTTGTGAATCCTTAGTTCTCCACCCCATTCAAATAAAAGAGAAAAGTGATCAATGTGCATTACATATCTCATATTGTTGTTTTTTTTGTTGTTGTTGTTGTTTTTGTTATTGTTATTGTGTTCCAGTCATATTGATAAACAACAATGACTTTTTTACTTTGCCGAAATGAAAATAATTAACATTTCTTTTTATATATAAATATTCCAATAGATACAGGAGATTGAGTAAGTTACATGGAGAGAGGGAGGTGCATGAGTCGAAGAAGAGGGAAGAGATGAAGGACAAAGAAGAATAATAGCCATGGGGTTGTTGGAGCAAGAGGAATGGAGAATAGCCAATGATTGCCTCTTATGTCTGCCCCCATATCATTTTCATATGACTTGTCAGAAAAATCATATTCGTGGTCAATATAAAGGCATATCTGCGATTTATAAAGCAAAATGAAACATAAGGACTATGCACGGACACGAGGAATATCTAGTCGATTCCAAAATATTCCCTCTGTTCCATAAAGGTTGTAGTCCTAGTTTTGTCGTGAGTGAAACATTGTTATTTTCAAGCACTGGTTCCTATAAACTCATGTATTTCTAGTTAATCTAGAAATAAAAATCTTATGATGGTAAATTTTGGTCAAGACGTTGGACAAAACTAAAACGAATATTGTTAGCTTAAATTTGTGCTGCCGGACAAAGCACATGCTTAAGGCGCCGCGGACTCCTCCCGCATGGCCGCATGCCGGTCTTGACTTTAACCTATGCTCTTGAGCGCTCCTTCTATAAATACCACGCAAGGTGTTGCCTCGACCTCCACCATTCGAAAGATCCGTCCATCAGAGATTTTTCTTCTCTGTCCCTCTCTCTCCTCACAACACACACACAAGACAGTCTCGATCTCTCCTCCTCCCAGCCACCAACGACATATAAAGCAGGCTCGCACACACAACGCACAGGCGCAAACCAAAACTCAGCAGGACAGTCTGCAATATAATCGCAGGAGCTGATCTGCTTCTCGATCAGCAAATCAGTTCGTTCGTTGGATGGCCTTCTTCTTCATCCTTGTTTGCACCCTCGTTTTTTCTAGCCATCGCCTACTACTTGCAGTACGCACGCTGGTGGAAGGGAAAGGCCGCCGCCTCTTCGGCGGCGGCCATGAGAAACTTCTTCCTCCTTGAAGCTTCCTCCCGGCTCCATGGGCTGGCCTTACCTTGGTGAGACCCTTCAGCTCTACTCCCAGGACCCCAACATCTTCTTCGCCTCCAAGCAGAAGAGGTACGGCGAGATCTTCAAGACGCACCTCCTGGGGTATCCGTGCGTGATGCTGGCGAGCCCGGAGGCGGCGCGGTTCGTCCTGGTGACGCAGGCGAACCTGTTCAAGCCGACCTACCCTCGGAGCAAGGAGCGCATGATCGGGCCGTCGGCGCTCTTCTTCCACCAGGGCGACTACCACCTCCGCCTCCGCAAGCTCGTCCAGAGCGCGCTCGGCCCCGACGCGCTCCGCGCGCTCGTCCCCGAGGTCGAGGCCGCCGTCCGGTCCACCCTCGCTTCCTGGGACGGCCACGTCAGGAGCACGTTCCACGCCATGAAGACGGTAAGCAAGCAAAGCAAGCATGCATCGCCAATGATGTCCGTAATGTCGAATGAATCGGATGTCTGAGAATCTTTGTTACGTTTCCAGCTCTCGTTTGATGTGGGCATCGTGATGATCTTCGGCGGCGGGCGGCTGGACGAGCGGCGCAAGGAGGAGCTGAGGAAGAATTACTCCATCGTGGAGAAGGGGTACAACTCCTTCCCCAACAGGCTACCGGGGACGCTCTATTACAAGGCGATGCAGGTGAGCACGCAACCGCCGGCATTTACAAACTGAATGAACTGATCGATCTCTAGTACCTTCTGGCGTACGTGTTCCCGTACGTCTTGGCAACGGCAGTACCCGGTGCATGATGTATTGATGTGAAACCGTTCGACACTACTGTAGGCGCGGCGGCGGCTGCAAAGCGTGCTGAAGGACATCATGCGCGAGCGGCGGGAGCGCGGCGAGCTGGGCACCACCGACCTGCTGGGCTGCCTGATGCAGTCCCAGGGCGACGACGGCGCGCCGCTCCTGAGCGACGAGCAGATCGCCGACAACATCATCGGCGTGCTGTTCGCGGCGCAGGACACGACGGCCAGCGTGCTCACCTGGATCTTCAAGTACCTCCACGACCACCCCAAGCTGCTCGAGGCCGTCCGGGCGGAGCGGGAGGCGGTCCGCGAGGCCACCGACGGCGGGAGGCTGCCGCTCACGTGGGCGCACACGAGGAGCATGGCGCTGACGCATAGGGTACGTACGTGCGTGCGTGCTGGAAAACGCAAACAAACGAAACCTCTGATCGACAGCGTGTGTTTTCGATCTTATTTTCGTGGTTACTGATGGCGCCGTTATTCTGTTCAGGTGATTTTGGAGAGCTTAAGGATGGCGAGCATCATCTCCTTCACATTCAGGGAGGCCGTGGCCGACGTGGAGTACAAAGGTACGCACGTGCGCACACGCTGCTGCCTGCGGTCGCCGTGGAGCTACGTCACCGTAGACGCGCTGCTGCGTGGCGCCCTTTTTTTTCGCACGTAGCAACAAGACTGATTTTTAATTCTGACTCGGATTCCTTGTATTGTATTTCCTTGGCGTGTAGGGTTCCTTATCCCCAAGGGTTGGAAGGTGATGCCGCTCTTCAGGAGCATCCATCACAGCCCGGACTACTTCCAGGATCCACACAAGTTCGACCCTTCTAGACTCCAGGTACAGTATTGTGTTGTGGGTCTCGATCCTCACCGTTGCTCAGCAAGGAACTGGAAAATATGTTGCTGACGAGCCTCCTTTTTTCTCTGGTGGTTTGTGGAACGACGTTGCATTTGATGCAGGTGGCGCCGCGGCCGAACACGTTCCTGCCATTTGGGAACGGCGTGCACGCGTGCCCGGGAACGAGCTGGCCAAGCTCGAGATGCTTGTCCTCATCCACCACCTGGTCACCGCCTACAGGTGCGTTCATCCCCTCCCAGATTCTCCATATATTCCCGCTTGTCCTTGTGCACCAGGACGACACATGGCTGGTGCCACTGATCCATCGCCCACCTCTCCGTGCATGCTCCAAATCTCATCGATAAGCAAACTGATCACAGCTATAACAACAGTTTTAGTCGTTTATTCATCTTATCTTATATACATACATCACCGAGATACTGATTGGCGCGTGCATGATTTATTTTATTTGCAGGTGGGAGATTGTTGGATCCGGTGATGAGGTCGAGTACAGCCCATTCCCTGTGCCCAAGCATGGCTTGCCTGTCAGATTATGGATGGAGAACAGTACGGTGGACAGGAACGGGCCTCAGACCGATGATGATGTGGAGGATATAATAGTTTGACTTAAGTTAGGCATTAATTTAGCTAGAGAAGTTTTTTCTTTCTTTCTTGTTTTTATTTGCTCGCCCCTTCACCTCAATCAAAATACGTTGAAGGAGAAGAAACGGCAGCTTATTTTCTCTTTTATTTCTCTTTTTTCGTTCTCTGCCTTCCCCGACAATGGTGAAGTTGTAAACAATCTGGACATCAAGGATCCAGTGTATATCGTCTTTTTTTTTTCTTTCGTCTAATAGAAATCACGGCAATGCTTTTGCCGTCCTTTCTAAAAAGAATATGAATGACCTCTTTTTGCTCTATGATTTTGTATTGCCATCTTATTAATGAACACGTTCAACTAAACAAATTTAGCGTTCAAAATTAAATTTTGGTATACAAACACATCAATTGTTGGTAGCAACTTAAAACAAACAATATATGTGTTGTTCTCAAGTTTAGTAATGATTTGTTTTCTCTCGACGCGACTTTTCTCTATCTATTAGCATGGGCTTCAACTCAATTAAGAGCTATTGTAATCATTTTTCTTTTTTTTATATTATTATCTCTGGACTGTGCAATTTCAGCGGACATGTAGCCTTTGGTCTCATCTTGGTGACCTCTGTTAGCGATAAACCACTTTTCAAGTCTATATCTAGTTTCTTAGGTCTCCTACACATTTAAATCAAAGATGATCTTGCTTATTCTATTATGAATCTATAGTATTTTCATCTTGTATAATTTTAAGCACCACAATGTTTTTCATGACTTGGAGCAATCTGCGGGAGCCTGACAACACCGTTTAGTTTCCTGTAATCATGAGTCAGGTAAACATACAACTTATTACAATGAGATTTCCTTAATTTAGTTGTCTCGTGATTAATAACTTGCACCCCGTACTAATTTAATTATGCATAGAAATTCATCACGTGGCATAGATTCACAGATCACAAGCATATCATCAAATAAACAAATATATAATCAAATTGGAACAGTGGGATGAGTGGGGCTCTCTTAAGTCGTATTTTTTTTTTTCTCGGTTTCTATTCAAAAACTAGGCGAACACTTACCTTTTTTTCTTTTATTTGTCTAATATAAGCGCAAAAATTTTGCTGTCCTTTCGAAAAAATAATCAAATTGGCATATAAATTGCTTACTACTAAATTGATATAAATCACAAATCGATCACAAGCATTATCAATTTGTGACATACACATGCTTAGAAACCTACCTTTGTACCACATGTCGTATTTGTGTTGGCCAACTCTATTGGCGAGTGGGGAAGGGCATTGTGGCTCAGAGACATGAGGTAGGGGCTAAAAGTGCTACACTCACATATAGGGTGAGGCATGTAGATGGGAAGATACATACTCCCTCTGTATTGCTAAAAAAAAAAGTCGTTTAAATAAATGTGACACGGTCTCCAAAACACAACTTTGACCTCTTATTATTATAAAAATATTTATAGAAATATGATATATGTATACTTTTATAAAAGTATTTTTTTAAGAGAAATCTATTCATATAACTTTCACATTTATGAACTCAACAACTTAAAAGTTATTGATGATTTATATTCCTAATGTTTGACCCAAACCTTCTCCAAAAAAACGATATCCTTTACCAATACGGAGGGAGTATGGAGCGGGAGGCAAAGTGGCGGAGCCACGGGGTATGCAGGTCTGCCCGGGCATACCCTGTTTGTCCAACAAGCAACCAATATAATATACTTACTAGACATATATTTTGGTATAAAAGGAATAATAATAATTTACTAGGCATGTAATTTGTATAAAAATAAAAAAAATGTTATCATTGATCACGCCATCCATCACAAAAGCGAGAAAGTCACGAGGCCGGGGACGCGCCCACGCTTGGCGAGGGCTGTCCTCTTAGAGACCTCGGTCGATCGAGGCGGGACTGAGTTCTTCAAACACGCCACCACTTGATGCCCACGACTAATGCCCGTGGATCGGTCACGGTGACCCCTATCACCCTATGGCCTCGGGTCCTCTTGCCCGATCAATCAATCATCTATAGTTTGCATGGCCATGCTTGATCCACAGAGGCTCACCGAAGTCGCTATTTATCTTTAGTATTATGTAAAATAACTAAAATCTAATAATATTACGCTCTTCACCTTTTTTATAAAAAATTATTGGCTACTTTTATAGTTATTTGCTAACATTACAAATTACATATTGTGTTTAATCAAGACATTTATTGTCTACTTTTCGCAACTATTTGAAGTTGATGATGAAGATGACCTTATCATGTTTGTCGGTATATTTATGGTCTAACTACTTTCGTAGCTATTTATTGTTTAATCAAGACATTTATGTCTATTCAAAAACATCGAATAAAAGTAAAAAAAAAATGGCATTATAAAGTCTCTAGTATTCTTTTATGTAGATATTTCAATTATCGGTATGACTTTTAAGATATTTATATTGTATGTGGGGGGTAGGCCGGCGCTTCCCCCGATCCTTGTAAAAAGCCCAATGCTAAATAGGTTTAGAGATCTACTCGTAAATTTATGAACTAAAGGGGAGAGAGAAAGGAAGAGTGACTCACCACCTATATAAATAGAACCCAAGGGGCTGATTGGGCACCTCTCCTCGTTCACTAGGAATACTACACCTCTATTCTCTCTCAGGGACAAAGACATGAGTGGAACCTCTCGAAAGTGAATAAGACCTGAGTTGCAATTATGTTGTTACTTAGTGTATATATAATAAATCATGTTGTTAAGTTTACAATTCTTACTAGATTTCTAAAATTAAATTACGAGAATGGACATGAATTTTTTTGACATGCATACCCTAAGCTAATATCTTAGATTCGCCCTAACAATGTGTTTCGTTATCGGGGTGTAATGCTCGAGGTCGGGGCGTTGATGACTTGCTAAGAGATGATCTATGGTGTCGATGATGCCAATTATCATCCCATCACCGCCATAGCGGTACTCCTCCAATCCGAGGGCGGCGCCCCATGCGGTAGGGGAGCCTCAAGAATGTCGGCGTCCTCGTAGTCTGGCGGGTACTTCGATGACATTCGGGAAAGCCGGCTTGACAGAGACCCACACCTCCTCCTCATCTGTCAACCGGCGGAGAAGCCATGGAGGATGGTGTACCACAACTGCCGCAATCGTGGTTAGCCGAGGGATGTGTTCGGCGACGGCAAGAACGACTTGTGCCATGCTTTGTGAGCATCGGCATCCATGTTGACTCTTGGTCGCTCAAGAATGAGCATATAAAGTCCTGTAGCGGCGCCTTCGCCGTCCGGCTCGAGCTCCCTACCACCCATCACCGCTACTCACCGCCGTCGGGAACGGCAACGCCGCTAGGAGCAGCAAGAGCGGCGGTGGCTCGCCATGCTGCTCTTCGCCTCGCTCACTTGTTTTGCAATAGAATCGCTCAAACCTCCCTTGCGGATGCACTATGCTTTTCGATGCCACCCGACTAGTTGTGCGGTGGCTCACAACCTGGATTTACCAGCCCTAATAATGCTAATGTTCTTGCATGGAGGATCATGGGGTCGAGGATGAATGCTTGCTTGAGGAGGAGGAGGGAGAGCGGATGTGTGATGGGGTGGCTGATGGTGAGGAGCGAGGTAGGCATTGGCATGACGCACGAGTAGAACAAATTAGAAGAGAGATGAGTACATAACTACATATTTGATGATTGTTGCCATAAGAAGGACAAAGATCGATCGGTGACATTAGTTCCATCATCAAAATATGTTTTTAAGAAAACTATAGAGCAGAGCTCCCCAACAATTTAGTTAAAAAAGCACAAGAAACCACTTTCACAACCATATTACAGCCGAGCTAGCCAAAAGCTAACCACAAGCTAACTTACTTATGAACATAACTATAAAAGAAGCTAGCAATAATTCATGATTACTTACTTTCACATGGCAAAATGAAGCTTAACTTCTGTTTATGAAGAGCTGTTTTGAGGTGCAAATTGATGGTACTTTGTCGTTAATGATATAAGCATTCTATTCCAAATACACCAGGTTGCGTAGAGACAACTGGAACATGACGTGATGATTTAATTTGGACACCTTACTGACGTGGTATTATGGTGGGACCAGAACCATTTTTTGTAAGCTTATCAAACAAGGTTTCGATCCGTTAAGTAATTGTGTGTCTTAATTAATCACATTTCGGATAGAAGAGGTATGGCCTTTTCATTGGAATACTGGACTTCGATGAATTTCGACTCCAAGATCATGTATTTGCACCCCATCTATTATAGAGCACATACAAAATTATGATAATTGTTCAAGTTCATGGTATCACATCATTATTAAATTAAATAATGATATTGTTAGGTCGAAACTCGCAACATGATTTCAATTATATTATGATGAGTAAATATAGAAATGAACTCGTCTTATATTCAATGATTGTATCAATTGACGATTTCGTATCCTTACCATGGGGTCGTGGCCACTGCACGTTGACAAGGACGCCTATGCCGATGCGTTGATCGTCATGGGTACCTACTCACTCACAACACAAGTCACAAGGCCACAATAAGCTGATCAGCAAAAGGACACCACACCAGATCCACGTGGATTGTGGAGACCGACGAAGATGCTCCCCGTTTGATGCACCGGCCACGATCGGCGTCATACGTAGAAGAAGCGGTGGACGACAAAGAGCCCCGGCGCGCACGGGCGGCCGGCGGCACTCATCAGGTACGCACTTGTCTGCACTCCGCCACCAACGTCGCCCGAAAACTTACTTCTGGATGTCGTCCGCCGCCGCTGCCCGCGGCAATGATCGAGTAGACGATGCTGCCTCCACCGATGTGTGCAAGGAACTCCTATGAGAGCCTCGGCGCCCGGGCGCGCCATGCACGGCCGGTAGTACTACAAGCTCATGTCGTAGTCCCACGCTGTCGATCGAGTGAGTTGGCACAGCACCCGTCCACCTCACCGTCTCACGACAAGGCCGTTAATTGGAGTCCAGCTCAGGCTGACCGGGCGCCGTACGTGCGCACAGTGCCCCTGCCCGTCCCTCGACCGCACACGTCGGACGCGTGGCGCCGGAGCCGGCGGTTCGGCTTCCCTTTTCAGCCACATTCGCCCCCGTCCCACGTCGCACTGGCAGATCTGCGCGCACAACGGCACAAGGGTCCTTCCGGCCTTGCGTGCAGTTCGGCGATTCGTTTTCGCGCCGCGGGTGGTCCGTGGGTGGTCGCGGAGGACGACGAGGAGGGACGGGGGCCGGCGCTGCCTGCAGTTGGATCCAAGGCCAGCTAGCCAAGGACGACGACGCATCAGTAGAGAACAGAAACTAGCCGCCCCCCTTGACGGTTTGCTCGCCATCTGTCTTTGCAGCCATGTAGCTAGTTGAATGCATGTGTACCAGGAAAAATGCTGCAGGGCATTCGGATGTGTCATGTGGTCCGGAACTCATTCATCTCGATTTCAGATGGGATGTTCATACACATGCAGGCCACTGCTCGTGCGTAAGCGAAGGCAATGATAGCCAGCCAAGCTTCTTCGCATCGAGCCTACCCAAAGGGAATTTGCCATCGGACGGCCCGAGTACGGAGCTCAGCCCACTCAGCCTTATTATTGCCGTCTATGGGCCTGATTACGAGTTGGGCTGTCAGAGCCGATCAAGGCTTGTTACAAGACCGTCTCATCAAATTATACTACTAAGGAAAAAAGTCC
The DNA here is from genome assembly GCA_015847255.1 of Hyparrhenia diplandra. Taxonomy (NCBI): domain Eukaryota; kingdom Viridiplantae; phylum Streptophyta; class Magnoliopsida; order Poales; family Poaceae; genus Hyparrhenia; species Hyparrhenia diplandra. The sequence continues at coordinate 78,803 of JADLZK010000974.1, forward strand.
AGTTTTCGGTCCGACTTTTACGAAAGTCGTTTTTTGGTCTACCCTTCAAAACCGGACAAAATAGGTCCCTCAACTTTTCAAACCGTGCAGATTTCGTCCCTCGGCGGGTTTGGGCCGGTGGTTTCGCTTCTGATAACTCCGGTTTTTCTATAGTAACTTAGTAGTTTCGTTTTTCTCTCTTTTCTTATTTATTTCAATTTGAATCTTTCAAAAATCATAGTAAATCACGGAAAATTCATAAAATAGAAAATCAAATTTTGTTGGACTCCACATGAGTAGAGCTACGCAATGAATATATAATATGATATACTTTAGTATAAATTTTTTTTGCTAGAAGGTTTTGCCTTTTTTTTTTTTTTTATTTATTTCAGCTCAATCTTTAAAAAATTTTAGTAAACTATAAAAATCATAAAATTGAAAAACCAATTTTGCTAGACTCCACATGAGCATATTTACACAATAAAGATATATATGTGTACTATTTAATTTATTGGTAGGGATCCATCGATCGGGGTTCACACTCATGTGTAATGCACGCACGTTGTGCAAACCTAGCTAACCTAACCCAGTTTAAAGAGCCACAAGTAACTACGTAGATTGTGTTATTTGCGCGCTCATGTGGAGTCCAACAAAATTGAATTTTTATTTTATAATTTTCCTGTAATTTACTTTAGATTTTTAAAGATTGATTTGAAAATAAATAAAAAAAAGAAAAAAGGCAAAACCTTCTAGCAAAAACTTTGTACTAAAAGTATACCATATTATATATTCATTGCATAGCTCTACTCATGTGAAGTCCAACAAAATTGGATTTTCTATTTTATGAATTTTTCGTGATTTACTATGATTTTTGAAATATTTAGCCGAAATAAATAAGAAAAAAGAAAAAAATGAAACCAAAGTCACTGTAGCAAATCGGAGTTCTTGAGCGAAACCACCATCCAAACCCGCCGGGGACGAAATCTGCACGGTTTGAAAAGTTGAGGGACCCGTTTTTGTGGGGTTTTGAAGACCAAGGACCAAAAGACTTTCGCAAAAGTTGAGGGGACCAAAGTAGACTTTTTTCCTACTACTAATTCTAGATGAGACAAGGTCAAGCTTTGAGCCCAAGCTCGCGAGATTTAGAGCATCGACAGCCCGCCCAAAGAGTGTCGAGCTGTCGAACTGTGACATCTCCCTGGGCCGAAAACAAAGGGACCTCTCACATGTTGTACGAGTGAAGCATACAGCAGACGCCCCAGCCTCTCGTACCCAACCCCCCGAGCTTTCCCTCATCAACCTGTCGTAGGGAAGCCTCGCCGCGCTTCAGACCTGGTGGGGAGGCGGCCACTCTCGTCGGTGAAGAGTAGGGGCGGTTCACCGGGACGGGGAGGGAAGGGAGTTGGTGGATTTCAAATATAAAACTGAGAAACCAAATATCCTGGCTACTAAGACTACTCATGCTTCTAGTTTTTTCAAGAGTTTTATGTGGTCTGTTAAGGCTGCAAGATTTGGGTACAAATGGAGAGTAGGCAATGGTCAAAGGGTGAGGTTTTGGGAGGATACTTGGGTAGGACATACTAGTCTATCTATCCTCTTCTGGCCTCTCTATCGTATCCTAAACGAGTATGGTAAGTCGATTGCTGAGGTTTGGGATGGTGTAACCTTAAAGTGCACTTTTAGAAGGACTCTTACTGAAGATCAATACCAATCTTGGCTGGAGGTTGTAGATATAGCTTCAACTTTATCCCTCAATACTGATGAGGATGAAATGATCTGGCAATACACTTCTAAGGGCACTTATACTTCTCGCAATCCCTCTATAAAATCATTAACTATAGAGGCATTCATCAAACTCATTTTTCCTGCTGTCTGGCATGTAAAAGTGCCACCTAGAATGCAAACATTTCTATGGCAGGTGATGCATAACAGAGTTTTGACTAGAGATAACCTTGCCAAAAGAAGAAAAGTAGATGATGAAACTTGCTTGTTTTGTCTTTGAAAAAGAAACTTGCCAACATCTATTTTTTGATTGTGTAGTGGTTAAAAGATGTTGGGAGGTAGTCTCACGAAATTTCGGAATTACAATTGGTTTTCGACATAGTTAATCTTGGCACTTTTTGGTTGAGCAATAAGAGGCATCTTTGTTTTAAATATGTTCTCCTCAGCAATCATATGGTCAGTATGGAAACTTAGGAACAATCTTTGTTTTCGGAGAACAGGTTGGAAAACTATGGAAACTCAGTATCATATGGTTATTGGTATGCTTCAAAACTGGATTCTACTCTGCCCAAGGTGGAAAAAAAGAACCTGCTTTGGAATTCTACATACACAAGCTCAAGCAAGTTGCCCTTTCAGTCCTGTGGCTACCCCAGGGAAGACAGCTGAAGTTTCTCGGGAGTGGTCTTTGAAGAACCGTTTGGGATGGTGGATGCGCTGAAGCCAAAAAGAGCGAGATGGTTACCAAATCTTCTGCTGGTGGGCAGAGCTGAATGCTCTTCTGAATGAAATGTAATAGGGTAGCAGTTTTTTAGTGGAGCTCAAAGGCTCTCTTCTAGACATAAGAATGTTATCTGCACTCTGGTTTTTCTTTCTTTTAGCTGGTCTATCTTGCCAGGTGGTGAGAGACCCTGGGTATTTTTGATCTGCTTTAGGGGCTCGTTCGGTTTCTCAATTCCTGGCCGGAACGGCCTATGTTCCGAGCGGAACAAGATGGGCTGGTTTCCAACCAGGCCTGGGCTGGAATGGTCGTTCGGTTTGGGCCATCTGGATTGAAAACAGACCCGGTTCGGCCTCATTCCACCCCCTTCCGGCCCGGATTCGATCCCCTAGTCAGACCTCCTGGATCCATTCCGTGGCGACGCGAGAGCGCGTCTGGCGGCGCGAGGACGGCGCGTCTGGCGGCGGCGACGGCGACGGCGACCGCTTCTCAGACAACTTCCGTACTCTCCGCTGCCTTGTCGCCGGTAATGCATCGATGTCGTCTACCTTGCCCTCTTCTCTTCCTGGCATTAGGGTTCTAGGGTTCTTGCCGGCGCTGCGCTCGATCCGTTGGTCCAGGCTGGAGGTGGGTGGCGGTTCTTGTGGCCGTGGAGGTTCTTGAGGAACGCCAGGAGGTGGCCCAAGAGCGGATGTGGTTCTTCTTGGTCGTCAGGTGGTAGAAGATGTTGAGGAGGGGAGAAGGACGAGCAGGGGAGAGGTGCGCTGGCTTGCAGCTCGAGGAGGAGGAGCAACTCATTGACATTGACTCTGGTTGCTGTAGTCGTTCTACTAGTTGATGATAGTCTTCTACTAGTTGTTGTAGTCGTTCAAGCTTGTTTCTTTTGCACTTGCTCTTGTTTGTGATGGTCGATGTGCTTCCTCCTGGGGTTCAGGAGCTAAGCAGCTGTGCCAGTAGATGTTGTTGTTAACATGCATGATAATTAAGCGGATGGGGACAGGAGTCTTTCATTGTTTAATTTCTTTGCTGTGATTGGCATTTGAAACAGATTGTGCCTAACTGAACTAAGATCTCCTCCTAGTTTTGTTTAACATTTTAAGAGTATTATATACACCTAGGATGGTACCAATCTCCTACCTGCTGCAGCCTATTGCAAGTATGAGTATCTTATCTTGGCTTTGTTCTTGCTGAACCATTGTTTGGGAGTGAGAAATTAAAGACCTCAAAGGCATCACAGCAGCAGCTTTCTTGTGCCATCCATGAATTTGTCCAATAATACCGGTGCTCTTCTGGATGAAAGGAATGTCCCTTTCTTTCAGTCTTTAGTGAAGACAGAAATTGACATATATCCTATTAGCTCACTTCCGTTTCTATATGTTTAAGACAAAAGAGCTACTTCCATGATGGTTTGTTGGTTTGCTGGCCGTTAATTGTCTGCTAGCCCAAACCAGTGAGCCTTATTATACGCTTTCTGTACAATTCTAGGATGTGATATGATATACTCTACATACTATTGTAGTATCGCCCACTGTACAATTCATAGTAAGATAATTGCCTTATTATACGCTTTCTGTACAATTCATAGTAAGATCACAACCTTCCTTGCTTTCTGTCCTGATTGCTATCCCTTAGTTGCTTGTTGTTAAATCAATCCAAGTAGCGATCTTTTTGTATTAATGGAAGAATATGAACATGATCCCACGGTTCATTAGCAGCCACAAAACATATCGTTGCACCCAAATTTGTTTTTAAACTAGCAGATGCCCAAATATTCAACAAATAAAGAGTATTGAAAGATATATTTAGTACATAAAAATGGCACCATAGGTTCAAGGAGGACTATAGATAATTAATCAATGCACACTGAAACTTATGTGGGTATTGCTATACACTGTGTTCTAACTAATAATAACTGCTTGCTAGGTATGGCCTTGACATGTATTGCTACACACCGTGTTCTAACTAATAACTACTTGCTAGATATGGCCCTGGTGTGTTGCTACTTCTGAAGAACATGAAACTTGTGATCATGTTGCTACTTCTGAAGAACCTGAAACTTGTGATCTTACTATGAATTGTACAGTAGGCTGCTGTTCAAGCGTATATAGTAATCATGACTAGAGAGACACTGAATTTTAATTGTCAAAATTGAATTGAGTGGCAGTATCCTATTCTTTTTTGCCGTTTGACGTTTAATTAAGCCATGTACTTTGCTACTCCCTTTGACTAAAGTAGGAGGGATCTGGAGTCTGGTTGCTTGGAACATGCTGGTATCTTGGATTTGGGGAGACCGAATTGTCAGTGCAGTTGTGCTTCTTTGCAGTAAATAGCATGCCTGTGTATGAAGATAAATTATAGAACTGAGCTGACTGAAGATGCCTTTTATATTGATGTATGTTTATAGCTTTTTCCCTTCTTTTTACTCCCTGGCATTTTGCATCTGAATTCTAGTCATGCTGCTGACAAGGCTGCTCTTTTTTCAGACAAATTATTAGTAGTGGCCATGTTCTACAGGTAATTACAACAGTTTCAGTCTGTTGATGAAAGTTGTCAGCTTGCGCAATGCATTGCCTTGATTCTATGGGTTCTCAGCTATTCTCTTTTTTAGTTCAAATTTTCTTTTTCAGTCAGTGACCAGATTTGCCTGTATAGTAGTGTGCAAGTAGAATTTATGACTAAGTTGATTGTCCTCCATTGCAGTAGTAGCAAGCAAATATTTTTCTTGTAGTTATAAACACCAATTTGTAGCCTGGGAGTAATTGTTTGCTCTCGATTTATCTTTGCAGGAGGAGGCTAGATCCAAATGCCACGGTCTCAAACAGTGACTATACCTACGGTAGGGCTACACTGATTTTGAGCACCTGAAGTAGCTCGGAGTGACACAATAAAGAAGGCTCTAATTAAGCTTTGAGTAGTACAAGACCATAATCTGCAAGTATACTTTGGTGTATCATTAAAGTCATTAGTAGTAAGGGTCTTTTTTATTATTTTTTACATGTGTTTGTACACATAAGACTGGGATAAAATGTGTGATTTTGCATGACAAGTACACTCTTAATTTCTTGTTTGTGCAAAAGTGAATTCAAGAATGGAGGTATCCCCTGGGCCTGGCCTTAGATTGGTTCCAGCCCAAACCGAACGCACAGGAGGGATTGAAACCAGATGTAAAGAAATGGATTTGTTCCAGAAAGGGTTGAAGTGAAACGCATGGATTCACTCAATACCACCCTGGATTGCTTCCAGCTGGATTGGTTCCAAAGAACAACCGAACGAGGCCTTAGGCAGTTTGAGCTGTAAACAATGACATATGGTCTTTTGGTTTAATCGAAAGGCTGGGGCTCGTGCCCTTGAACTCTAAAAAAAAAAAAAGGGACGGCGGACGGTTCATCGGGAAGGAGAGGGACGCCGGACCATACATTGTTTTTTTCAACTTCTGCATTTGATGGTTGCAGCTTCGTCGCCGCCACATCGCGTCTCTCCGCCTGCGGCTGAAACTCCATTGCCACAAACTCGAGAGCCCCCATCATGGAAGGCATCCCCTATCCCGACCGATCAACGCGAGTTTCACAAGCGACGACAGGCTTCCCTTGTTCTCGCTATCTCATTCAAAGATGTGTTACCCAACCTAAAGGCGTGGCCTTAACGGATCACCCATGCTCGTTCGCCGCGTCCCTGCAATACAAACGCAACCAACCCCATACATGCACTGTATAGATGCAACGAGTATATGTGTATATACACGACTCATACTTGGCTCACCTTTTTATCCCCTCTTTAATGTGCCACGACAGCATTACAATCTGTGCATCATCCGTATGTCGTCGCTCTCGTTTGAAGCAACCGAGCTTATCCGTTGTCGTAGTCCGTTACAACGATCCGATCCGCCGGCGCCAACGGCCACCGGGTCGCATGCAATGCAACCTATAAATTCCCTTTGCACAGGCATGGTGCTCCACACAGCCAAGTACAAGCCTCCCTTTCATTTTAGCATACCAGGCAGAGATGGCGAAGCACTCGGCTGCCATGTGCAGCCTCCTAGTGTTGGTGCTGCTCTGCTTGGGTTCCCAGCTGGCCCAATCCCAGGTCCTCTTCCAGGGCTTCAACTGGGAGTCATGGAAGAAGCAAGGTGGGTGGTACAACTACCTCCGTGGGCGGGTGGACGACATCGCCGCCACGGGAGCCACGCACGTCTGGCTCCCGCCGCCGTCGCACTCGGTGGCACCGCAGGGTTACATGCCCGGCCGCCTCTACGACCTGGACGCGTCCAAGTACGGCACCCACGCGGAGCTCAAGTCGCTCATCGCGGCGTTCCACGCCAGGGGCATCCAGTGCGTCGCTGACATCGTGATCAACCACCGCTGCGCCGACTACAAGGACAGTCGGGGCATCTACTGCATCTTCGAGGGCGGCACGCCCGACAACCGCCTGGACTGGGGCCCCGACATGATCTGCAGCGACGACACGCAGTACTCCAACGGGCGTGGCCACCGCGACACGGGCGCCGACTTCGGCGCCGCGCCGGACATCGACCACCTCAACACGCGCGTGCAGGAGGAGCTCTCTGGCTGGCTCAACTGGCTCAAGTCCGACCTCGGATTCGACGGCTGGCGCCTCGACTTCGCCAAGGGCTACTCCGCCGCTGTCGCTAAGGTGTATGTTGATAACACCGCTCCGACCTTCGTCGTCGCCGAGATATGGAGCTCCCTGCACTACGACGGCAACGGCGAGCCGTCCAGCAACCAGGACGCCGACAGGCAGGAGCTGGTGAACTGGGCGCAGACGGTGGGTGGACCCGCCGCCGCGTTCGACTTTACGACCAAGGGCGTGCTACAGGCGGCCGTCCAAGGCGAGCTGTGGCGGATGAAGGACGGCAACGGCAAGGCGCCCGGGATGATCGGATGGCTGCCAGAGAAGGCCGTCACGTTCGTCGACAACCACGACACCGGCTCCACGCAGAACTCGTGGCCATTCCTCCGACAAGGTCATGCAGGGCTATGCCTATATCCTCACTCACCCAGGAACTCCATGCATCGTAAGTCCCCAATAAAAACCCATCACCAATTCAGAATTCACCTTCATGAGCTCCGGCAACTGACATTGCTCTTACATCTGTAATTCAGTTCTACGACCACGTTTTCGATTGGAACCTGAAACAGGAGATCAGCGCGCTGTCTGCAGTGAGGTCAAGGAACGGGATCCACCCAGGGAGCAAGCTCAACATCCTTGCGGCTGACGGCGATCTCTACGTCGCCAAGATCGACGACAAGGTTTTAGTGAAGATCGGGTCACGGTACGACGTCGGGAACCTGATCCCCTCAGACTTCCACGTCGTCGCGCATGGCAATAACTATTGTGTTTGGGAGAAGAGCGGTTTGAGAGTTCCAGCAGGGCGGCACCACTAGACGCGACCCGTACACTACATATATTTTTCTTTTCATTCATCAGGTCTATTTGAGCCTGGAAAAGAAATTTAAGAGAGGCTAAATAACCGGCATACCGATTCTAGTACTAAGCTTCTTTCAGCTAATTATTGAAAGAAGATTCTAATGTTTGGATGTATTAACTATGTTGGCATGGGAATTTTTGTAACCACTTGAAATGAGGAAACAATATTCTTGAATCTTATTAAGCTGAAACTCCAGGTGATGTTAAGAGCAACTCCTCTTATAATTAATTTGCTAACCCAATAAACCCAGCGAGTCAACAAAATAAGTAGCAACCTCAATTTACTCACCTCCCTAATATTTTTCTATATTAACTTTTTAACCTATTTTGCATTTTTTGTTCGAAGTCAGCAAAGGAAACCCAACCTATTTTTTAAAAAAATTAATGATACAAACCTATTTAAATTCACTTCCACGAGAGTTGAGCCCCAGATCTGCTGGGTGTGCTACCCAGTGCTTTAACCAGCTAGATGCTTTTCACCCAATTTTGCATTGAAAACCCTAAAAATTCCATGTTGTCCTTGTCTTTTACCATTTTCTTACCTGGAACATTTTATTTTCTTAAATTACTCATGCGTCCAATTAATTCACCAGAAAAATAACATTGGATAAGGAGCGGATATGGAGTCCTTGATTGTGGAAACCTATGCGTTGGAGAGGATATTTGGTACATGTTAAGTTTTTTTAACCAAACTATTGCAGGGGATTTTTATTTTGCTAAAAACTCAAAATGGAGAGTTGTTTTACAAAACTCGTAGAGATGCTCTTAAAATTATTCAGTAACAATAATATTTGCGACATCAACTTACTAGAAATGTTATAAAATGTTATTGTTAAAAAATAGATTATGTTATGATTTTTTGAGCAGATTTTATTAGAGCATCACCACCAGGCTACCTAAATAGGCTACATATCTTCAATCTAGTTAGTAGAGGGGAAAATCGAGGTTTTGCGGGCTACCTACTTAACCCAATAGATTTATTAGCTACCCAAAAGTCCCCTCGCTCTACCTATTCTTGTCGTGCCAAGGGTGGCTACCCAAATATTCTCTCTCCTAACTTTACTCGCTCCCAAGACGCGGGGAGCCCGACACGAAGCTCCATGGTGCAACCTTGGCGAGTTTTAATTGCCGGTGTTTCGAGACGAGGGGTATTTCTGGCACCGCACAATATATAGGCTGTGCTTGACTGGGTCATGGCGTGGTGTCGACGCCCGAGGGTCCTTGACTCGCGGTCGTGGAAATGAAGCCGCAAGCAAATGAACAAAGTGGAGTTGTGTTTCCTCGCGCGTGGTGACGTGCGTAATAATCGTTCCCTTTATGTCCCATCAACGGGGGGATGCGAGGAGACAACGGGTTCAGTGAATCGACAGTGGCAATCGATTTCCCCTTTCATCGCGGTCCGTGAAGTGTGTATTTAATACGGCTGCTCCCCACTATCGGGTTTGGCTTCCCAAGGCGCGCCCGAGGTGGTGTTTCCTGGGAGAGGGGAGAGCCAGTAGCCGGGGTCCCCCTATCCTCGGGCGAGGCGGAGAAGTCTCGCCCGAGGGCCATGGATCTCGGGCAGGCGTGGATTGCCCCCAGAGACCCCGTGTCCTCGGGCGAGACGGAACTTAGTCCCCGAGGCTCTGCCCCTCGGGACAGGGGTAAGTTGTGATAGAAGCGGGCTATTCTGGGCTGGCGTCGTAGTACGCAGGCAGATTTTGGCCCATATATGGATGAGCTTCGATAAGCCTATCAGGGAATTTTCTTTCCCAGCTCTCTTTCTATACTGACGATTCTGTCGGTCCTTATTCTTACTATTTCGGAGGCTTCACCCTGGGCCCTCCTGGCCTAGCTGGGGTGATTTAGTAAGTTGGTCCTTGCCAAATCAGTGTTTGGAGATGGGCCGCCTTGGGCTTTTTAAAGGGGGGCCCAATAGAGTCTCCCGTACATTAAGTCCTTCTTAGCGAATCTGCAGACTTGGGGCTGGCCTTCATTCTCCTGGGTGTCACCTTGGCCCAAAACACGTCTTAGGTCGTCAACTCCGGCCTCGTCTTCCCATCAGTCCTTCTTCTTGGGCCTTGAGGCCATGCCATCCTTCATGGGCCTACTTTTCCTATGGGCCGATTATTTTTGTCCCCGACAGTAGCCCCCGAGCCCCCGAGGGAGTAGAATAACTCGTTCGGGGGTTTTCGGCCATTGATTCTTGGTTTTTGGCTTACCTTGGGTCTCGGGACGGGTGCGCGCGAGCGCACCCGTTGGGTGTAGCCCCCGAGGCCTCAGAGGAATATTTTAATTCCTCAGAGGGCTTTTCTTACATGCTAGTAAGATCTGAACTACCCACTAATCTTATGTAAGGTGTGCATGGGAGGTCCGAGATGCGGGGGCAGTCCGGAGCCCGCGCTTATGTGCGCAAGGTCGTTCCAAACCTCTCCGTCTTTTTACTTACGCTCCTCTGTCACCTTTTCTGAAAAGGAGGAGGAGGGGGGTTGTGTCATACTTGCCTCGTGAGCCGAGTATGGCACACCCCATTGAGCGTTGTAACAGAAATCTAAGCGGAGTGCCCGTGCCCTCTCGCGGAGCAAGGGTCGGCTATGTGGTCGGGACTCACTCCATAAGAACTCTCGGACCACCTAGTAGATCCCGGGTCCCGGCTGTGTCGGGTCCCGAGGGCGGGCCTCCCGCGGATGGGACATCTGCGTAGCGGTTACCGTGAGTCTTAGATACGTTCAGGGAAATCCCAAGCTCCTGAGAGCTTAGGCTCGGCCGGTTGTGCATTTCCTTCGGCCCCTTCCCGGTCGCCCCGAGGCGCCTGTAGAAACACGGAGGGCCCGACTTAAGATCCTCCGGACCGTGCGGTGAGCTCATGGCTCGGCGTTTCCTTTCATAGGTCACGCGATGCGGTGATGTTTCATTCCTGCCCGAGGGCTCGGAGGCGCCTTCCCCGAGGGGAGGCATTTGAGTTTAGGCGACGGCCTTGAGTTTTTGACCCTCGGTGACGTTCGTCAATTAATGCGTGTCTGGCGCACCTTTTCGTGCCAGCCCATATGCGGCGGTATCTGCTTTCATTGGATAAGATGGTTCCCTACAACGTTCGCCTGACAGCTACCGCCACCGCATTTAATCATTTGGGGCTGGGTGGTACTGCGGTTGCCCTGCCGTCGAATCGCTACACGCTTCCTCCGCCCGTGCGGTAGGGTTAATCTTGGTCGATGTGCTTTCTCCCCTATATATTCGGGAGCGGCGCCGGGCGCCGCATGAGATCCTTATCTCCTTCCTCGCATAGAGTTCTTGCCGTTGTCTTCCTTGGTTCCCTGTGAGCGAGAGGAAGAAGAGGGTGTGGATCGAGCGAGAGGGAGATCTAGATTAGCCATACCTACTCGTGTTCTTTGTTGCAGAAGAAGTCCATGGCGTCGCAGGAAGGGGAGGCCGTCCTTCCTCTCGATCCCTTTCCGTGGCCCAGGTCGTCGGTGACGGAGGCGAAGCTGCAACGTTTGGTGGATGAAGGTCTCTTGCGCCGACGCCCGATAATTTGCGGCCGGGCGTGGCGGGTGCCTCGGCGCGTCTCATAAAGAACCGCAACCACCACCGGGTATATCGTCAGCCTGATGGACCATCATAGGCGAGGCTTTGGTGTGCCGACATGTCGGTTTGTGCGGGCGATCTTGTACTATTATGGTGTCGAACTCCATCACATCGTCCCCAACTCAATTGCCCAGCGCCGATTTTCGTCACTCTTTGTGAGGGATTCACGGGAATCGAACCTCATTGGGAGTTATGGCGGTGGTTCTTCAAGGCGGAGCTGAACACCACGAGTGCATCGGGAAACGAGGGTCGCCGAGGCGAAGCGGTGCGGGTTGGATCTTGCATCATTCAGCTCCGGACCTTGGACAAACAGAGGAAAAGTCGGGCGGATGAATATATTCCTTCTCGTCTTGCCGGCTCGAACAAGGGGTGGCAGGAAGAGTGTTTTTTATCTTCGAACGACGGGGGATGGGCTCCCGGCTTTTACGTGGGGCGTGATCAAGGCGAAGCCAAAACGGCTGGGCATGATGGCCCTCCTCAATCCGCACATCGCCATCCGGATGGCCTCCGATCGGCTATTCTCCTTCTCCACGAGAAGGGTGTAGATGCGGCGGCGATTGTTGCCGCCTTCTCTCGTCGCCGGTGTTGCCTTTGATGGCTCGCCCCTTGTGTCTTTGGCAGATGACGGAGGAGGTGGATCTCACCGGCATCGGATGACGTTTGACAACCTTTCGGGGATGCTCGACGCCGAAGTTCGTGTTTTTTGGGGGACAAGACTCGAGGAAATTCCTAAAATTGCAATTCGCCCGGCCGCGGGTGGTATATTGCGTTGGTAAGATTTAATCATCTTCTCATATTTTGGTTCAACTATTTTCCTTTCTTTGTTGTGATTTCTTGTTTTGATCTCCTTTTTTCGCTTTCGGGGGGATTTTGTACATAAGGAATCGCCTCCGCCGGTGTCCAAGACCGGGTCCGCGAGGATGCCAATCGCGCCCGTAACGAGCGCGAAGCGGTTGAGGAAGGCTCGGGCGAATGAGAAAAAGGCCCGGAGGGTCGCTTTGAACCATCGGGCGTCGCGAAAGCGGAGAAAACGTGGTGACTGACCGGAATCTTCGACAAGCGATTCGCTTCGTGCCGGGAGGTAGCGCGAATACCCAAGAGCGTCGGGGCAGTGATGGGGGTATTTCCGCGTCAGGAGCTGGATGAGCTGCTCGAACGCGCTAAGCATCGGGCGCCGGGTGGCGGAGAATCTCTTAAGGGTGAAGGGATCTTTGGTGTCCCCGAACTTTTCGCCCCTCGAACAGCGTATCGAGGCGGATGCGATCTTGGCGTCAAGGGTGACCCATCCGTTCTTGAGTGGGGCGAGCAAAACAGAACACGTATCCCCGTCTCCGTTCTTTGACTTCATCCCGGTGACGATGGGACAAGCGGGTGCTAAGGGTCCTCTTCCGTCCAAGCCTTTGCTTTCCGTTCTTCTGCTACGCCGAGAACTACCCCGAAATCTCTGTAAGTTGAGTCATCCTCTTTTGTATTTGTCACCCTTCCCTTTTTTGTCCTGATTTGGAGATCGCTTTTGTTTCCCCCGAGAAAAGAGGGGGCCGAGGTGCTTATCCCGCATCCTCGGAAGCGCTTCGGACCTGTGTTCCGACTTTTTCTGGTGTTGGACCCCGCGCCGTCTCCTGTGATGCTCCCTTAGTGTCACCATCTTCTTCGGCGGTTCCTCCTCCGGCGACTAACGATCCGTCTAAGGAGGCCGATACTGCTTTCTTTTCTAGCCCCATAGTCGCCGAGGCACCTTCCTCCGGGGTGTTGGTTTGCTCGGGTTGATACCCAAGCCTCGGATGGATCTTCCGCCTTGCCTCCCTCTCCACCGCGTTTGGTGATTGCTACTAAAAGTCCTGGTCCGGAGATACCTCGGGACAAGGGGACATCGGGAATGAGTGCTATGGAAGTGGACTTTTCCCGCGAAGTGACTTCTATGACAGAGGATACCCGGAGTTTGCTTGAGAAAATTCCCCAAGAGGATCCATCTGAAGTTGCCGAGATTTCAACCTCTCCGTCAATGGCCGATGGTGCCCGATAGCTGGTAGTCCTTCAATCCTCCAGCCCGAGCGTCTCCCTTGCGCCGGAGGGGGCCCCGGGATCCAGAGTTCCATGGTACCCGTGGTTAGCCGTGATGGCCCCTCGTGATTTCTTTTGGTCTAGTTTCCCCCCGGCTCGAGGGGATTCTTGGTGTGTCCCGATTTCTCGGGACCCCCCGGGCGTGGGGCGGCCCTACACTCGAACTCGGCCGGGTCATCGGGCGGTGGAGCCCCGTCTTTGGTGATCCACGATCGCCCCGGCGGGTACGGGCGGAACATGACCAGATCGAGAGGTGGGCGTTGACGGATTGTAGAAGATCAACCATACCTTTTGTCACCTACCGCCTCGTGATCGCCGAGGTTTGCTTGTCTTCCCTTCTGGCTTAGATTTGTCCTCTTTTGTGTGTTCTGAAGGCTTTGTTTGGGATTGTTTTTCACAGGTCTTGAAGAAGTTTGCTAGGGAGAAGTCCGAGTTACTGCGGAAGAATGCTTCAAACTGGGACTTCCTTTGCCACACTCGCCTTGAGCCGGGTCATCAAAGGAGGTGGCGGCTCGCCTTTCCCTGATTAACAACGACTCGGGCCGCCCGTTATGAGTTCTTGCGGGTGGAGCGCACGAAGGCTTGGTCCGACTCGATTAAGGCAAGGATCGAGGCTAACCAGCGTTCCAAGATTTCAAGGAAGGTCATGATGAATCTCTAAATCGCTCAAAAAGGCCGAAAGCGTGACAAAGCTATAGAGGAAGCCAAGAGGCAATCGGACATGGCCAACTCTTTAAACATCCGAGTAGAGGAATTAGCCAAGGAGGTGGATTTAGCAAGGAAGGAGGTGGAATCAATCCGAAGCTTATCCTCAATGAGCATAATGAAATGCTGAAATGGAAAAGGATGTATGAAGGTATGACCTTTCTAACACTAATTGGATCTTTTGACTATGTCCGATGGTCCCGCCCTTTTGTTTTGGTCTTTAACCCCTGTTCCCTCTTTTGGCAAGAGGCGGAGAAGTCACGGGGCGGGAGCGGTGGAAGCCGCCACCGGTATGTCCCAATGTCTTAATGTCGAGGAGAATCTGCGCAAGGATTTAGAGAAGGCCGTGTTGGACCATATTGATCGGGTTGGGTCTTTGACTGGCGCCGGGCGCCTGCTCAAAGTCGATTGAATGCTCGGAAAGTACGCCCGAGGGGAGATTCGGGCGCTTTCCGTAATGGGGTGAAATGTTGTCTTGCGGTGATGTGCTCACATTTCTCCTTGTCGGACAAAACCCTAGAGATCCTCTCTAAAGGTTTCTTCTTGGGCCGAATGACCTAAGAAGAGGAGGTTGCCGACGAGAAGACCGACGAAGAGAAGGCCGCCAATTCTATGCTCGGGTGGAAGGTCCAGCAGATGTGCTGGCCACCCGCTTTGAGGATGAAGTAGCTCCCCCTCTTCGCCCGAGGAATTAGGACATGAAGCGGCCGAGAGCCCATGGAGGTATCTGGCCGATGATACCTCCATGCGTATTTCGAGAAGCGGTGATGATGTTGCCAATGACCCGACGACCCCTTCAATGCCATCCCCGGCCATGGATCTTTGAATCGACGTAAACTCGGTGACCGTGAACGTTGTTGTTGTTTTTTTTTTTTTTTGTACCTTGCGGCTCACGGGTCATTGCACACGATTCTCCGGGCGTATTGATCGCTCAAAACTTGGTGGCTCCGCCATTAAATATTTCTCAGGTTACTTTCGCTTTTCCCTTTCCCCTGTATTAATAAAAGCGACCCGCAATCTTGTCCGGCTTCATTACGTAATTCTTATGAAAAAGTCCGTTGTGATTCCAAGGAATAAGAAAGCCTTTCGGTAAAGTGAAAACCTTCTTGAAGCCTTCGTGTTTTTGAGTAAAACTTTTCCGAGTGACCGTCGTAGGATCGCAAGGGGAAGGGTTCCCTCTCTGGTAGCCCCGAGGTAGGTTTTTAAACCGTGTTTTGAGACAAAAACCTACCTTGAAGCTTTCCTAATCTTGTTTTCTTTGGGCATGTGTAGTTCGTGTTTCTTTGTATAGAATCGACGGAGTCGTGGCATGTCTCAAGTTTGAGAACTTTGGTGGCACAATATGGCCTTCCCTACTCGATCACCATTTTGTGTTTTCCTTTGCTTGTTTCTCCATTGGCAACCCTTTTTCACCGTGTCTAGTGAATTTCGGGTGGTCCTATGGTCGCCTCACTGGGGGAGGCTTACAAGCTCCACGCACGCAGCTTGGTAGTTCTTTGTATTGCCTTTTGCCATATTGGCCGAAGTCGGGCCGGAAAATTCCAGGCTTGAGGCCCTTTAAAATCATGCCATTGGCTCTTTTCGTCCCTACCATTGGTCTTCGGGTATATCATCGCAGCTAGCGTCTATCTTCCTTCAGAAGGATACGAGATACCAATCATTGAGAATAAGTCTTGGCATACTCTTCAGTCTGAGGAGTGACAACCGGTAGGGCTTCAATTTTGCTTTTAGAACTCTTCTGTCGCAACCGATGTATGGATTTCTTGGGTATTTTTCCAAAGGGGTCCGATCTCATCATATTCCCGAGTGGGGAGCAGCAAACCTGGTCAAAGTGGTTGGTAGAGCCCGTGTTGGGTGACACGTCTTGTGGGCGTAGTATCGTCAGCCTTCGCAGGTTCGGACTATTTCGTATCGTGAACTGCTGCTGGTCGGCTGAGTTCTTGCCTGGATATTTCCCCCACTAGGGTGCATGGGGCAATATAGTCTTCGTTCTCCCCTTGGGGTGTATTCCAACCATCTCTTCGTTTTTTGGGCGATTCATTTGTGGTACCCCCTGGCGTGTTCCTTTTTTGTATAACTCTCTGTCATCGTCGATCACTGTGAGAGGCTTTAGCCTTGGTCTCACCTTTTGGACGCTTTTCTTTGATCAGCTAGCCGATCACTGGTATTTGCCAGTCTTGTGTTTCTCCATCATCTTCGCCCGACGATCTCTGGTTACCGTTTGGCTACCTCCCGAGGGACCCGTTCCCCCAAGTTTTGCTTCTATTTTCCCGAGGAGGGTTCCGTAGCCCCCGAGGGGGTTGGATCAGCCCCCGAGGAGGCCTCTCGGTCTTGGCGTTTACCAGTAGGTTTGTAGAGGTCTAGGGTCAAGAGGTTTGGCGGTATCTCGGCTCCTCGCGGACATAAGCTTTACTTGAACTTGTCCGCCGCTTTTATCGCACCTCTCCTTGGTATGCCGTTGTTCCAATCTATGGGACTTGTCTTCCGTTCTCTTATTTCTCGACGACATACCCCTATTTCGGGTCGTGGGTCGGCAGAGTCCTTCATCACTTGACTTACCTCGAGTCGGGGGTCCTTTCTTGTCTTCAAGGGTAGGACTCAAGTCCATAAATAACGCCGGAGATTGTTTACCAAGGCTTCACATTTTGCTATATTAGTCAAAAAACCGGGATGTACGGGACAGATTCATACCCGAGGTGAACCCCGAGGGGTGAGACGAATAGTAGGCCTGTCCCCGCTTTTTCCTCGTTAAGTACTCATCGTGGAGCATCTCCGTCGTTCGGATTTGATGGGCACCGAGGGTAGTCAGAGCAAACAAATTGGTGAGCCACCGGGGATATTCCTTTACTACACTTACTACTCCCTTGGGTTTTTTACTACGGTATCCCCTATGTATGCTACGACACGTCGGCCACACATTGTTGATACGTAGTTTCGGTTTTGCCCTTTCCCGAAGGGTGTTGTGTGGTAACGTCATATCCCCGTAACAGTGACGCGGTTTTAATTGACCCGAGGTAAAGAAAGAGGGGACTTTGGGTTATGTTTCATGGTGACTAATGTAGCCCATACACATCCATCATCTCCTCTTCTCCTTTCTCCTCTTCCCATTATTACAAGGTTTGCTAGCCTTAATGGATGGAATACTCCCATTTTTACTGCTGCTAGTAAAAAGGGGTGATTCATGATTCGATCATTATATTAGTCCCAACGAGTGGGATCATAATAATCGCTATCATACGGCCCGAGTTCGGGGTCTACAAAAGCTCCGGTGCCGGGGCGATATCCAAAAATTGGATGCCAATCATGAAGCTCCCAGTAAGCCGTGAGGAGTGGAGGGGTGCCGGCAAATCCCACGGCGAGTAGTTCTTCATCGGTTGGCGTGGTTCGCGTTCGGTATTGTCGCGTCGCACCGCCATCCACAGTTCGCCTTCGCACGAGGGGGACGGATCGATTGGGCGTAGTCTTCTTGCGGCGTCATCATCCCTCGAATCTTCTGGCGACCGCCATCCTGCGATGCCGCTTCTGCGGTTGCCGCGTTCCTTGTTGCCGTTTGTGATCTCGCCGTCAGACTCGTAGATCTGTCTTCCCCCCGAGTCACTTCCGTGGGACCCACTGCAACTGTCTGGGCTGCGAATCTGGTGGTTCCTCCTTGTCGCTGGTGTCGACGGGCATGGGAGGGAGGGTCGTAATAGGAGTCGTCCTCCATGCGCCTTTGTTGATGTCGCATCTCCGGGCGGCGGGCGGTCATGGCGACGGTTGCGTCTTCTTGAAGATTGGGAGCGGTTGCTCCCCCGGCTTGTCGGCAGCAGGATTGCCTCGAAATCGTGGCCTAGTACCACGAACCTGAGGCTGCCGAACTGCAGCAGCGTCCCTTGGCCATACTCGCGCTCCGGTGAGCAAGGTGGGAAGGAAAGAGATGCCGCCATCTAGGTTTGTGGGAAGTAGTTTTCGCCTGGCGCTCCCTACGGGGCGCGCCAACCGCTTCGGTGTTTCGAGAACGGGGGTATCTCAAGTACCAAACAATAATATATAGGCCGTGGCGCTCCCCGCCTCGATGGCGTGTGCGAGCTTGGAAGACGAGGGGTTTATCCCCGTTCGAGCCATGGGGCCCTACGCCCAGCCAGCTTGTGACCTTTCGTATTGCTCGCACCAATTGTGCACAAGAACCAAAGCGATTACAAGGTGATCTCGGGAATGAAGAAGGACTTCAATCCGGGATGAGTTGGCTAAGTGTGAAAACCTAGCGGAGGGGATCCGTTCTATGCCGGGCATTACTCTCCCTTTTAAAGTGTAAAGGAGAGATAATGTATACAATACGTGTCATGTACAAATGCTACGGTGTCTACTATCCGGGGCTGTTGGCATACCATGCCCGAACCCGGACCTCGGGTTCCCTGAAGGGAGTGCCCTGGCAATGGACGCGTGTCTTGGAGTCTCCTGTGTTCGTGTCCGTTGCCCGAGGGGATGGCCTCTCGAGGGCCAAATGGTGACCCTCTGATCCCTTCACGGTCCACGGCTGGCTTGGTCTGCGTCATGGCGTGGTGTCGACGTCCTGAGGGTCCTTGGACTCGTGTCGTGAAAATGAAGCTGCAAGCAAATGAACAGTGGAGTTGTGTTTCCCTGTGCAGGGTGACGTGCGTGATAACGGTTCCCTTTATGTCCCATCAACGGGGGATGCGAGGAGACAACGGGTCCAGTGAATCGACAGGGCAATCGATTGCCCTGTCATCGCGGTCTGTGAAGCAGGTGTATTTAATACGGCTGCTCCCCACTATCGGGTTTGGCTTCCCAAGGCGCGCCCGAGGTGGTGTTTCCTGGGAGAGGGGAGAGCCAGTAGCCGGGGTCCCCCTATCCTCGAGGGGCGGATTGCCCCTGAGATCCCGTGTCCTCGGGCGAGAGGGAACTTAGTCGAGGCTCGCCTCGGGTCGTGGGTAAGTTGTGATAGAAGCGGGCTGTTCCGGGTCAAGGCGTGGTACGCAGCAGATTTGGCCCATATATGGATGAGCTTCGATAAGCCTATCAGGGAATTGTCTTTCCCGGCTCTTTTTTCTATACCGACGATTACGTCGGTCCTTATTCTTACTATTTCGGAGGCTTCACCCTGGGCCCTCCTGGCCTAGCTGGGGTGATTTAGTAAGTTGGGCTTTGCCAAATCAGTGTTTGGAGATGGGCCGCCTTGGGCTTTTTAAAGGGGGGCCCAATAGAGTCTCCCGTACATTAAGTCCTTCTTAGCGAATCTGCAGACTTGGGGCTGGCCTTCATTCTCCTGGGTGTCTCCTTGGCCCAAAACATGTCTTAGGTCGTCAACTCCGGCGTCGTATTCCCATCAGTCCTTCTTCTTGGGCCTTGAGGCCGTGCCATCCTTCATGGGCCTACTTTTCCTATGGGCCAATTATTTTTGTCCCCGATGCATTACGAGAGGCCCAACCTCCCCTACACGACGCTTTCGGACGCCCTTCTCGTCGAGGGCGTGACCTCGACGTGACCCTCCGGCGGGCCGACCTCTGGCGAGCTCTATGGCGCGCTAGGGCGGGCGGTGTGGATGCCCTCGCCGACAACGACCCTCACCGACGCCGGCTCCATGGCGCAAACTGCCTCGCCCAGGGAGCTCCCTATCTTGTGCCCTGCTCAATCCACGGTGGACGGGCCTGCTCCTTGCTCTTCGGCCTAAACACAAGGGAGCATGACAAGTGGGACCCGTTTGTCATTCTCTGCTACGAAGGATTTCCGTAGGCTAAGCTAAATATGGTAGTATGAAAATTGGTAGCTATCTAAATAGACATTTAGGTAGCAATGTTGTAGATGCTCGATGATTATTTAATTTTTTATGTAGCTACCTAAATAGACATTTAGGTAGTCACATAGCTAGTCACATTTAGCATTTACTTTAGGTAGCAATCTGCGGATGCTCGATGTGATTGTTTAAATTTATGAGGGCTGCCGAGTCGTCGAGCTGTGCCATCTCCTTGGGCCGAAAACAAATGGGCCTCTCTCTTGTAGGTATAGGAAAGTCCAAGACCACCAAGACGCCACCGATCCCAAATTTCATCCCACCTGCGATGATTTGGCTTCACTACCTCTGCCATTTCTTCGACCCTTCCTTCTGCACTCACTTTGATCATAGTGCGAAGCTTGATTATCGAATCATGAGATCGCACATCGTCATGAATGCCAACGTGGTTTCACAGAAGCCGACACGCCGAGCCTGAGGCGATGGTAATGCCTTCTGCCTCTTTCCCTTATCTTCAATGGTTAAGAAAAATCTATGCGTAAATTTCCACCAAAGATCTTTGCGGTGTGCTTTTGGAAAAATTCAGTATGAGGCCATGAGGGCAGAAGCTTAGTGAAGGGGTATTATGTTGTGGATTTGACTAGCAAAAGGATATATTTTTAGCATAATTTGTTAGTGCATCAATTTTTTTTCTCGAACGTGCGTTGCACGTAATTCATTAAGAAGAAGAGAGTTTGACACAACTTACAGCCATGCCACCACACACACGTAATCAGTAATCCAAGGATTACCCATTACACGGCCCAAGGGCCACACGGTAGCACAAAGCCATTACACAAAAGCAAGCAAAAGGGGGGGAGACCCTCCAGAGACAACCCAGGTAGCTGAACCTAATATAACGTAGCCCAACACATTGGCAGCCAGCAGTGAAGTGAAGCCGAAGATGAAACGACGACGACCCTGGTGGCAAAGCATCCACCAAGAATCCCTCGGCGGCAAAGCATCCGCCGGAAGACAAGACCAACTCCTCCGAGTCACTGAGAGCCCTCAGGACCACGGGCAAGGAGAACCTGCAGCCACACTCCGAGTACTCCTCCGAGTCACTAGAGAGGACCACGGACGAGGGGCACCCCAAATTCGCCGTAGCAGTACTCCTCCGAGTCACCGAGGGGACCACGGGCGGAGCGCCAAAGATAAAGAACACACGCAGCGGCAACACGACCTCCACACCGGCGGCAAAGCATCCGCCCCAAGCGGACTACGACTATAACAAACACCGCCTGGACTAACCAAGTGAAGAGCAAGATGAAGCACAATTAGGCACTTTGCCACGATTTAACATGTTGACCCCACGGAGAGCGAGGGGGTCGGCGAGTGCTGGCGCTTTGCCCTTGGCAGAACCGGGGAGCAAGGCAAGCGGCAGAGATGTCCGACGTCGCCTTCAAGAAGGACACGACGCTAGAAGCGTCGTCGTCGCCGTCCCAGGAGGGATGGGTTTTCACCCGCATCTCCGACGGTGAAAGAGACGGCCGGCACCACCCACCCCACCACCACGGTGGTGCGGGTGCCACCCCGCCTGAACGCGGTTTCAGCGCACACCATGACGCGGCGTTGGCAAGCGCCGAACAACAGCCGACGACCGCACCACCATGGCGTCGAAAAGCCGTCATCCGCCCGAGGACGTAGCGCACGGACGACGGCGTCTCCACGCGGCACGCCTAAGAACCACATGAGGTCCCTCGCGACACCGCCCACCAGCCGAGATCACCGGCCACGCCAGGAGCGGCGGCGGGCGCCGGCCGTATGGCGAGCATAGCGGCCCGCCAGCCGCGGCCGCCACGCAGCACCGGATCCGGATCGCGGGGGAGGCCGGTCGGGACGGCGGTCGGAACGCTCGCCGGGCCGACGGACCACCTGGGAGGGGGGGGCCGCTTAAGGCCGCCGAGCACGCCAGCCGTCGACGCGGGGGAAGGCGCCCCGGCGAGATCCAGCCAAAGATGGCCAGATCCGCCGGGGCGCCGCATGGCTGCGGAGTTCGCCGGCAGGGTTGAGGTGGAGGGAGCGGCGGGGGGGCTGGGGTGGAGAAGGGCGCCCGGCGGATCTGGTTTTTGGGGCCGCCGCCGACGCGGCCCCGCCGCCACCGGGTGCAAGGGCGGCGGCGGCGGGAGGGAAGGGGAGGGGGGGGCCTCCCGCGGCGGGGTGGACGCCCCGAGTCGCCCTTTGGGGGGCGTTCGGGGAAGGGGGGAGAAAGATTCGTAGAGAGACGTGGTGCATTTGTTAGTGCATCAAAATCTTTACTTCCTCAAATAAATCAATTCATAGAGCTAGTTAAACTTTGTTTAAGGTTTGACAGAATTTATTGAAAAAGTACAAATATTTGTGACACCAAATGAACACATAATTTGCTTTTCATAAATCTTTTCATTTTGTTTAAAAATATAGTCAAACTTTAAAATAATCGACTAATTCGTGGACAAAGGGAGTAATTTGTAGTGGTCAAGCGGTCTCCAGTTAATAATAGAAACACATAAGATTGGTATAACGGTGGTAAAACTGACACATACCCTTCATTTCACTATATACTTGCCCTTAGGAGTCAACTGCATTCTAATTTACAAGGTTTAGAGAGGGATTAATAAGGTAGTTAATTGTCCACTCCAATTCCTCTCAATCACATAAATTAGGAGGATGGATTGGAGTTCAGTCAAACAATTAAGTACTAAAAGGTTTAAACAAAAATCATTTGAAAACGATACGGTTCCATCCTGAACACATGGGCTCATTCTAGCCCGTTATAATTGTCTCTATACTTTCAATCTTAGCTTGTTACCCACAAAGCACCCCATGATCAACTTTTAACATGCGTTACGCCTATCTGGCTATCTCCAGTGTCCTGTGTTCTGCCTTCACAGTTTTACCACGGCACTGGTTTTTGGCTACTTGCTCGATCGATGGAATTATTCTTGCCATCAACCTCACCTCCTTGGATGATAAATGCAAACACGCACAAAAGCATGCATGAACACGCGCGCTTGGCAATGTCATTGCCAGCCATGGCGCATCAGTTCCAGTTCCAACCATACCTTAATTCTCGCCGCCGCACCGCCCCGGACCCGAGGATGGGACGCCGACCCACGGCTCGCCGACCCTGATCATCTTGATGGGCCGCTCGCTGGCCACCGCCTCCCTCGCACCGGGCCCTCTTCCTTGCGGCGGCGTCCTTGAGGAGCACGCCGAACAGCTTCACGCTCTTCCCCTCCTCGCCGCCGCCGCCGCGCTCCAGCTGCAGGTTAGCCACTGCGCGGCGGTGTGCTCCCTGTGCGTCGTCACCGGCTGCGGCCCCCGCCGCTCGCACGTCTTCCTCTCCCTGCATGAGCAGCCCAAGGTCGAGCTTCCGGACGTCGAGGAAGCGCGAGAGGAAGCCCAGCAGCTCCTCGCAGTGCCGGCGCGCCTGCGCCAGCTCGGTGGACAGCGTGTGGTTGTCCTTCTTAAGCTGCTCGTTCTCGCTGGTCAGGTCCGGGTCGGCCCGTGGCGGCGACGACGCCGATGAGGAGCTGCGTTCGTTGCCTCCAGACGTTGTGGCCGACGCGGGAGCGGGAGGCGGAGGGGGCAACGGCGGAGGGAACGCCACGTTCACGCCGCCGGACTTGCTGGATGACTGCGTCGTCGTCGTCGTTGACTTGCGGCGACGGATGCCCGACAGGAGGCCTTGCTCGCCTCGCCGGAAGTTCTCGTTCGCGAACTCCCACCGGTCCGGCACCACCTTCCGGAAACCCTGAATCGATGCATGGTCACCATCGATGCATTGCAGATCGATAAAAAAAAAACAATATGGCAAAATGAACAAAAGCTGCATTTTCATCAGTGTCTGATGCAGCTAGTCCCTAAACAATTCTTGATCTCGAACATGTCAATTTCAGAGGCGGAATCAATCCAGTGCAAATATGTATGAGTAAAGATTATATAATTTTTACTTGAGATATCAAAGTATCAAACTAGGAGTAGGACTCTAGAAGCGTATCATCAGTACCAAAGCGTGTCTATTGTGATTGTCAAATTCCAACCACCACCAAACATTCATATAGAAGCTGTCACGTCAGGCCTGTCTACTTTGACTAGCATATGTTGCTCACATAGTCAGATAACGCCTTAGGTGTTCACACACATTCATAGAAGCTAGCAAGTTCTCCCTCTAATTCGAATAGTTCAAGGATCAGTAAGAACAAACCCACTGCCAGTGTGAAGCTAGCTTTGACTGTGCTGGTGCTGGTGGGTAAGTCATCATGCATCTCCGTACAAAGTACAAGATTCAATCATAGCGCCTATTCAGTTGTTGACACTAAAAATAAATCTTCATTCTGTTCTCATATAACTTCCAAATTAATTTGTTGAGCGACTTCAGTTCCCAACTAATTAACAAATGGAAGGCAACAAAAGATTAGCACATTTGTTGGGTGCCTTGCCCGGCCTGGACGGATGATTATTGCTTGTTCAGCTAGCATATACACACGTCCAATTCCTAGCTAAACTATCCTTCTTGTAGGCCATGCAAGAAGAAGAACCCAGAAAAGGTCATCCATCCGAAGATTCCTGACTATCTTGCTGAATAATAGTCGATCGCAGGGCCCGGACTGGACGCACTAGAATATCGTCATGGTTCTGTCGCCACTATAATACCGTGGCGTGTGAAGCCAACTGATCAAGACAGGCAAGCGCCTGCCTAATCTGCTTTGCTTATTCCTTGGAACAGCTGCCAGCTCGCTCCCACTGCACCTCTCGCAGCAAGCACCTTTTGCGTGTTGCTGCTACTACTAGGTGTCACTTGCGAGGCCAAATGAAGCACAACCACTTCCCTATATACCACATTTTGTTTCTAGCGTGCCTGCTAGGCCTATAGTAGGAGTACAGCACAAAGATATGATACCCTCAAGTCTCATCGCTGCACTGTTGGACAGCTGGCTGTGGCTGGCTGATGCGCTCGGAGAGAAGATGCGCTGGTGGCTGTGGTGGGCTGGATCTTTGTGAGAGAAATTACTGCTGGTTGTCTAGCTGCGAACAGGGTCATTCCTCTCTTCATCAGCTACCCTACCTCTGAGTGACACTGAAACGACATGTAGAGATACTATATGTCTAAGCTTGCAAGAAAGTTAAATCATAGTACTGTACATATTAGGTTCAGTAATCACTTTAGAAGAGGAAAGTGGCCGGGCCGGGGCCCCTTGAAAGTAACTTCACACAACAACAACAACAACCGCGAGTTCTAGAATAAGTTAAAGGGGAAACGAGGCGAACATCAGCAAGAGGTTCAGCCACCCTTTTCAATTTTTTTTTTGTCTCGATATACATCTTTCTCCACAAAGATCTCTTTTCTCGCTTTGTTAAAAGCATTCTGGATCGGATGACCCGTCATTTGGACCCACAGTAGCCGATAAGCATATGCTTTGCGTGGGAAAAGGAATTAAAGGAGATTGACTCGCGCACGTACCGTACTCCTTCCTATATATATGAACCGCGACACGTACGCATGCATATACACCTATACTAACCTAATCTGATTCACTGTCTGTTGTACGCATGAACTTACTGTTCTATATCAAAGAGCTTCTCACACAGGTGACACAGGTCACGTACGTACAGTAGGCCCCTAGTACGTGCGTACACACGTACTGTACTACACACACCGGGACCGGCCGGGAAATACTGTTTCTATACGTTTCCACTGGCCTTACGTACACACGTATGTACACCTCGGAAGACGTTAGTATAGATGCCTGGAAGGTTTCTGGACTGATCGGCCAGCACACGCACAGCTAGCTATAGTAGCTAATTATCGTGCGTCGAGAGGCTTCTTCTTTCATCAGTTTGGTCGATCGAGATAGCTAGCCCCGCCTCGACATACATGTGCACCGCGGCTTTATTTAAAAACTACAATAAGACGGTGCCCCACACAGAAGAACACGTACGGGCTGTCGATTCAGAAGCAAAGCAACGGAGAACTTTTCCGCGCCGCAACCCAAGCAAAATAAACCTTTGTTGATGAGCTAGTCATCGAGCACACAGACGATGAAAACAACACGCGCGCGCTACTACAGAAATCGGAACACAGAAGTAGTAGCATGGCCGCGACAACGATAGCGCGCCGGCCCGGCCTAGGCCAAATCAATTACAGTAGAAAAGGATCATCTAGCTAGCTAGCTGACTAATTGTTCAACACATACGGCAACCCCAAGACCAGGCAACCAAGTATTTTGCAACAATCTCACTCACCAACAGATGTTTATATATAGATCATGCATGGGATGGAATAGATCGACGAGTATCATGTATTGATTACTACCATGCAGTGATCTGATGAAGTAGGAGTAGCAGCTGATGACAAAGCAAGTAAGAAAGCAAGTGGCCGGTGTAGTGATACTCACGTAGGTGTTGAGCTGGCGGACGAAGGAGGAGAAGTTGCAGTGCTTGAAGTGGAGCGGGAGGAGGTCGCGCGCCAGCTCCACGGGCTTCCACACCACGAAGGAGCGGCCTTGCTCCGCCCACGAGATCACCTCGTCCGTCGCCGGCTCCTCCACCATCTGGTGCGTCTTGGTCAGGAACGGCGCCGGCCCGCCGCGCCCCCTCTTGGCCGCCGCCGCCACCGGCTTCACGGCCACGGCCACGGCCACCGCTTCTTCCACCATCATCTCTCGATCGACAAGCGCTGCCAACGCTGGCTGCTTACACGGCGACGCTAGTATATATGTTCTGTTACTATAGCCTACTAACTAGTAACTGATCAGTGGTGTGCACGGCTGAGCTATCTATGGGAATGAAAGACGAAGCTAATAGGAGGATGCTGCTGCTGCGGCGGCGGCCGAGAAGAGCAGGAGGGCGGTGAGGAACTCCCAGCCCCAGACGTAGAACCCAGTGACGACCGCCCTCCGCCCGCACCCGCCCGCCTCTACTCCCATGTAAGCACCTGCGCCGCCGCCGCGGCCCGCTCGGCCGGCACGTATTGCTGCTTCCAGCTTCCAGCTGCTGGACTCCTAGCTAGCTCCGGCTACCTACCAATCTCTCCGCCCTGGCGTTGCCGCTCGTCGATCGATCGCCTCGGGGATTTAAAGGGCCGGGCGGATCAGGATGCTGGCTAGACGACTCGACATGACAGGAGGCCGGAGGAGAACGGAAGGAAGTCAGGGAACAAACGCAGGAGGGCCGGGGCTTTATTTGCGGCCGGCTCGATCGGTCGTCACGCCGTCGCGCGCGATCGAGCGCGATAGACCAGCGCGGCGGTTGCTTTCGGCGCGTCGCGCTTCTTTCTTGCTCTTCTTTCTTTCTGAAGTGCAGTAGGCGTTTCCGGTGAGAGCTGCGTGCGTCTATTTCTTCGCGCGGGTCAGTCGGTCCTCACTGTGTGGGTTGTGTGGGTACGTTACGTACGTATGCTCGCCTCGCCCTCCCTTTCAGCCGCTCTTTTTTCTTGCAGCAGCAGCCGGCCCAAATAAGAAGCTTCCACCACCGCTTGTCCAGCCGGAGCCGTGGGCGCCGCGCTCTCCTCCTGTCTGTCCCCCTCCTTTCCAATCGCGTGCGTGCGTACGTGCACTCCTTGCACCGTGAACCGGGTCAAAATCGTCGCGCGCGAGCGGGGCCCGCGGTTGCTGGCTTGGTCGCCTCGCGGTGGGACGGGTGCACGTAGTACGCGCGCACAAGGAGAGGAGAGTTCCGACTCCCGACACGGCTCGACCGGGCGAGGACGAATTGAATGTCCTTTGGGTCCGCGCGGCACCGTACCGTGGCCGCTCTGCTCCGCTCCGCACCGCGCGTTCCAGAAACCTCATGACCGGACGGAATTCCTTGGCACCTGTGGCGAGCGCAGCGCCTCGCCGGGAGAGCAAAAGTAAACCCAAAGGCGCGTGGAAAAGGCACGAGCGCGGACTTGTGCTCCGCAGTCGCAGACCAACGGTGGCTTGCGCGCTCGTTGCACTCCACTGCGGCACCCCGACGATTCGTCCACATCTCTCACCTCCGAACGTCACCCCAACCCAACCAAAAAGTTGGGTACCTGGCCGGGTGGGCGACGGCTGGCCTGCTGTGAAATTCTTGGACTTTGAAAACGAAAACAAAAGAAACTACAACTACTGTATGCACGTACGCCGTAGATGGATGATGCTTGCAGTCAAATTCAAATCCGATAAGCTGATGATGTACGTACTGATCGTGTACCTCCCAGTCCCAGTTACTTTCATCAGCCGTTGATTTTTCTTCCGTTCCGAAAAAAAAAAAAAAATGATTCGAGTTTTTTTTTTTGAGAGGAAAAATGATTCGAGGTAGTAGGTGCGAAACGAGATGTGTCTGGCTACCACGATCATTAAAGCTTGGACTTTTCCGTCGTCACACGACACGAAACGGCGCACACAAAGGAATGTGAGGCCGGAACCAACCAACGATCGTTACGGGCACATGCAAAGCAAAAAATCATCGGCCCAGCTTGACACGGACGGACACGACGCAGCCCGGCCGTGGCGTCGAACGTGCCGTACGTCACACTGACGCGGATTGTAAGTGAAGGGCGTAATTTCTTCACCGTGCGTTACCTGGTTACACCATATACACGACTAAATTTCGCCTGACTGACTTGACTTAGTACTGGTCTATCGAGTATCAACATGTCTGTCTAGTACTGGTCTATCGAGTATATATAAAACTAGAAAGGGCATTTTATTCTCTTCTTGTGCAGCGCCATATAAACAACCAACAAATTCCATTTTGTTTTTAAAATCTTATCCCAAAAGTTCATCTGTAACATGAATTCACCTTGTGCAAAAGAGCCCACATCAAATCTTTCTAATAAGGCACCAACCAAAAAGTACCTCTTGATTTAGCCTTTCAAGGATTACATAACCATAGATCCACCAGGATCAAATTTTGTAATGAGAGAATCATCACAATCAGCGATCATTGTTTCTTGGACTCCAATGAAATGAAAAAAAAAAAAATTCCAGAATGAGATTTTTTCAGAAACTAGATGTCCCTTTCTTCTTAAGACCTCTACAGTTCCATATAAGCCCTTGAATACTCTTTTCTTTTCTTTTTTCTTTTTTTAGATCCACTCGGGTATTACCCTTGGAATCCTGCAAGTCAGGATTTTCCTGATCTTGCTTTCTCCCACCTGGGGACAATTTCACACCTTTTTTTTTTTTGGCTTTTTGAACAATTCTTCTCTCTCTCTTTTTTTTTTTTTTTTTTTTGGTACTTTGGACCAACAAAACTTCCAAATCAGATTCCTCTTCTTCCTCTTTCTAGTCTACACATACACCATTAGTCACAAATTCTACAATATCCATAGGCATAGTATTGACAGATTGATCAACATGTTTTAAATGTAAGCATTGCCTAGCAGATGTCCTTAAGAATATCTGAAGTAGCAAAATCATCATTCTTAAGCATCACACCCATATTATTAGCTAGATTATTTAACTTAACATTATCAATATCGTAGAGTTTTTTGAGATTTTGTTTGGTTAGCTTCAAAAGATATTCTCTTAGCCATCATCTCATTCTTAGCCTGAGTAGTCAAATGTGTCTCCTTTATCAGCCTTTCACTTCTCCTTTCCTGTAGTTTTATCTTGTTATGCCCTCCTCCTTGAGATTCACTCTCTTGAGATTAGAATTCTTAGACTGAGTCATCTATAGCCATTATTTTCTTCATCACAAAGTTTTTTTTCCTTACCATCATCAGTTAAATTACTCTCCCAAGAAGCCACTGGAGGGGGGTTTAGGAGTTTAGGTTGAGATAAGACCTGTTAACCCTCAGTGACAATGTATTGTTCAATATCAGCACTAGTTATCATTGTTGCCGTTATAATATTCATGTCTAGGACTGCACCACATCTATGTTCTCAACATTCCAAACTTGGTGTACCTCCTCACCCTCCTTTGGACTAATTCTCAAGAAGGGCATTGATTTTCTTGAGCTTTTCACCAACAGATTCAGGCTACCAATCACGCATTACCACGGCATGGTGAAAGATCCTAGATGGCTAGAGTGGGGGTGAATAGCCTATAAAAATTTTCTACAAGCTCAATTAACAAACTGATTAGTATAACAAAAGGCGTAAACACGGTTTGCACTAGCTCTATTGTCTTGCAAGCCTCTAGTGACAATTCTAGCAAATTGCTATAATCTCTAAGTCAATCAAAGGCTATGTCACTACTCTAACTAGTGAGCAATCCTAATATGATCCTTATGCTAGCAAGAACAACCTACACAAGCAAGTGCTAGCTCTCTACTCAAGGTAAACTAGAAAGGTAATGCAAAGAGTGAGAAGCTTGTTATACCGCGTGTAGAGGATGTCAACCAATCAGGGGGAAGAAGAAAAGCTATCAATCACACGAAGGTGATGATCCACACACCGAGACAATGAACAAGTCGATTTGTTCACCCGGAGTTCACTTGTACACCGACAAGCTAGTCTCGGTTGTGCCGAATAACACAAGGATGGTGTTTGAGCTAGGCGGTGCCCTTGCTAGCCTCAACACACCACTCACAAGTGAGGTACCCAAGACACGAGCAATGTATTCCTTGCACTTTGTCTTCCCGACGACGAGGAGTGCGTGATCCTCTCACAATTTCACCCGGAGGTGGCCAAGAAACAATCTCCGTTCTTGCCAACAACTCCACCAAATCACCAAGCCGGCTAGGAGCGGTGTCTCCAAGAGAAACCAGAAACCCACCGCTCACAACGATCCCCAAGTGTCTCTAGATGCAAGAACTCGATGCAAATGCACTTGGATCAACTCTTCTCTCAAGAATGAAGCTCAAATCAAGAATGAGAGAGGAGGAGGCTTGCTTGCTTGCTCTAGCTTGTTAGGAATGATTCAAATGAACAAGAGAGAGAGAGCAAGAGGCAGCCAAGGGGGTATAAATACCCCACACCACAAAATGTGGCCGTTGGGGAGGAAACCCATGGTTTTCGCAGCCGATCGGGCCAAGACCGCCGGACTCACTAGTGAGTCCGGCCGGTGGGTCCGATCACAACCGACAACCCCCGAGCGGTGGATCGAACCCCGGCTCCGACCGGGTCGGGTCAAGGTCCGATCGAAAGCTTCGGTCAAGACCGGAAGCATCCGGTCGATATCGTCCGGTCGGCCCTCGGCCGAAACCCGGTTTACACCCCATCGGAATTCGACCGACCCAATCGACCGGTGCGTCCGGCCGGATTCTTCGTGCTTCGGTCCAGATGCGTCCGGTCACAACTAAGTTGCAATTTTTCGTCGTTTTCGCCGTCGTTCCTTCGCCTTTGCTCCAAACCGACTTCCGTCACTTGTTTCTTGTTGCCGACACGTCAAGAACACCTCGACACCATGTGTTAGCTTTTTCGAAAAACCATTTTCGCAAAGGGGCGGAGTTAGCTCTTTAGGTTAGAATGCATGCATATGAATTTTGAACCTAAAGGCACATGAGGACCGATATGTACGATAAGTTTCCCCTCTTTATAGTATGGCTTATCGATCCTATAATCACCCACACCCTCTATGGTGTCTTGGGTGTGAAATCAAAAGCCCTATGGTTATACCTTTGCCTTGGGGTCAAATGATTTCGAAACTCCACCGAAGTTGCATGCTTGATCATCTTTTGGATCACCCGATCCATCCTCCATGATCACAATGCACCAACTCCAAGACACGACCAATCTCCAATCTAGTCAAACACTTAGCATCGAGAGATTAGTCCTTAGGTGTCACTAATTATCCAAAACCAAACAAGAGATCTTCACATGGGTGTAGTCGGTTCCTTCCTTTCCACTCCCTATATCACGCCCTGCTCCCCGCATCGGCAACTTTGCTCCCGTCACCCGTCGGACCGACACAGATTGCTAAATTCAGCTGGCAGGGATGTGCCGAATGCCTGTTGGCATTTGTTAAGTGCTAAAAGAATATGAAGGATTCTACAAGCGCACAGAACACCTACCATTGTAGCTTTTCCCTAGGATGAGTATTCTAGAGTATCGTATCCACAGGGAAGCTCTGGCTAAAGAATCTAATAAGTCACAATCATGCATCCACTAACTTAGCAAACCACTAGACTAAAGTGAGGAGGTAATTGTTAAAGGATAAATAAATATTAAAGCATAAAATAATAACCTACCTAAGATATAAAAGAATAACTAAACTAATCAAGAGGTCAAAGGAAGAGATCAAGGTTCCTAGGTACTTCTCTATTACTTAGGTTCTATGATAGCAATTATACTAATGCACTTTGGAGCGGCCAGATCCGTCCCAACTCGAGAAAGACGGGAAGAAGGTAGTTGGGAGAAGGCTGCAAAAAGCTCTCTTAAACACCAATCCGAGCGTGGTGGACTACATCGCCCCGACAGCTACAATCACCCTAGGGCTACCACAACTATCCGTGGGATTGGGCGCAACCTCAGATTACCTATAGCCTAGACACCAAGTCTACACCATCGATTACTACTCTAGCTACCATGGATAACTAGAGTCCTCAATACGAGCAGAGATCCCATGCAATAATATAACAACTATACTTAACCATATATGAAAGGTATGGAAGTGAATAGAGAGGATAAATATATGAATCATAAGTCTTGTAGAGAAGATATAAAGACATACCATACTCTGAAGACATCTCCAGAACAAGAGCATAGCTCCACTCTCCTTTACTCTTGATTAAATCTAAGTTAGATCTAATCTGCTTCTAATTACATGGCTAATCTACTTCTAATTACATGACTAATCTACTTCTACTTCATTAATCCCTAAGGGAGAGGTTATCCTTACATTGGGACACCTCTGCATCTTAGAGATAATGAAATAGAATGAGATAGAATGAATTAGGGTTTAGCCCTAGGGTCAGGGGGTCTTCTTATATAGGCCTTGGCGATGAACGATGACCATTGGATCAAACCGACCTTCAATAACGGTGTAGATACAACCTCAAAGTCGGGTTACAAACCGACATAAAAAAAGAAGCCGATTGGCCATGCTCTGGCGGCCGGCCTAAAATTTCTGGCGGCCGCCGGGAGCATAGTCTCCCTCTCGGCTTCTCGTCTCTTCGGTGTCTTTCGGTATCTTCTAGAGTGTTTTAGTCCACATTTTGGGTTGTGTTACTTCACGGTCAAGTCTTGTCATCGTATGAGATGTATATTCTGGAACTTTCTCCATTCTTCTCTCGCATTTATCTATTAAGTCCCTGAAAAGATATAAATCACCAAAGCTCATGGAATTATGTTAGTAAAACCCCTAGTCTATGTTGATATTCATTTTACGCCCTTATCCATGTTTAGTTGACTAGTAATATTATGCTATAACAGGTGTCAACAATGCCCTTGGCGGCCGCTGCTCACGCGTGTTTACTTTGACTTGGGGTTTATCGAGCACCATTTTCTCGAGGAAAGAGAGGTAGAGAGAGAGCGAGGCGTAGTGAGAGCAGAGACGAGTGAGAGGAGCGCCTACTCCGTGTTCGTCTCCTCAGTCTTTGCTCCTCCTACCTGGGTCTTAGGGATGGCCACCAACATCGCCGTCCTCGCCGCCGAGCTGGCTCCTCCTCCCGCCATCACTGCCGACGTGTCGAGATCCTCCTCTCGATGTCACCATCGAATTGCCGGCTCCTCCTCCCACCATCACCGTGGGCGTGTCAAGAACTTTGTTAGCATCGAGACGGCGGCGCTTGTCGGCCTTCTAGGGTATGACACAGCCATGATGATTAGGATCCTCCCCGAGCTCGGTCGCATCACCACCTGGGAGGCCGGTGCTCAGCTGTTCTTCGCAGTGCTCCTCTACACTGTCATTGGCTTGCTTTTCCCATCAGCACTCATGGCCTCCACCAATCTGTTGTGTGTGTGTGATGCCTCCACCTCTCTACGATGCAGTGACGGAACCTGGGGGCCACAACCCCCCTATACGTCCACAAAAAAAATTGAGACCCCTTGTGTAGTTGCGCGGTGAAGCCCTGAATGCAAACATGCCGCATCGATAGATCTGCTCCCGTCGCCTGCTAGACCTGCATGGATTGCTGAATTCGGTTAGCAGGGATGTGCCTATTGCCCTCGGAGGCTGCGGCTCACGCATGTTTACTTCGACATGGGGGTTCAGGCGAGCACCATTTTCTCAGAAAGAGAGGCAAAGAAAGCAGAGACGCAGAGAGAGCAAAGATGAATGAGAGGAGCTCCTGCTCCTTGTTCGTCTCATCAGCGCTTGCTCCTCCTACCTAAGTCTCAGGGATGATCACCAGCATCGTCGTCGTCGCCGTCGAGTCGGATCCTCCTCCTGCCATCATTGTCGATGTGCCGGCTCCTCCTCCCGCCATCACTGTGGATGTGCCGACGCGACCTGCCAGCGTCAAGATGGCGGCGCTCGTCGGCCTCCTAGGGTATGACGCGATCGTGATGATCAAACAGCTGCTCTTCGCGGTGCTCCTCTACACCGTCATCGACCTGCTTTTTCCGACAACATTGATGGCCTCCACCAATGCATCGTAGGTGCGATGCCTCCACCTATCTACGGTGCAGTGACGAAACCAGGGGGGCGTGGCCCCCCTATGCGGCCACAAAAAATTTGAGACCCCTTGTGCAGTTGTGCGGTGAAGCCCTGAATGCAGACATGCTTGGTGGAGAAAAGTCAAATCGGTTGCAGGCAAAGCATGGAGGCCTGTCTTCGTTGAAGCTAGGCCTGTCTAAGCTTGTCATGGTCCACACTAGTGATGAGGGCATGCTGGAGCAGTTTCTGAGGAGAAGGGAGCAGTTTGGTGCCCCTGGTTTGATGGGAAAGGGAAGCACGGAAGGATCGAGTATAAGACTGTTTTTATATTTAAGGGGAAGGATGGAAGGATCGAGTTGAAGAATGTGTTTATATTAATTACTAGGTGAATACCCAGCCGCGTTGCTTTGCAGAATTTAAAAAAAATGACATCTTGTGACTGAAAAATAATTACTCGGAGTTCATATTTAGTGAAAAAAATCCACAGAAATGTTAGGGTATGAAGTGCGAAAGACATTATATATAGTTTGCAGTTTGCACAATATAAATATTATTATATAGTTGGGAACTTTTTATTATTATTAATCAGCTAAACTATAGACCTTACATCAGAATTGGCATAGCCGTCATATCCTAAAAGATGCTTACAGTAGGAAGGAGATCAAATAAACAAAACCTCAAAAAACGACCCTGAATTACCTTATGAGATTTTATTGCTGCATATGACCAAGCTGCTCCATGACTTGCGTCGGATGTTTTAGATCCCTGCATATTAGAATATTAGAGAGACATCAAATTGAACCATGGGCATCTGTCATTTCAGGATTCAGAAACCAATAGTATGCAGAAGAAGCATAAGCTCACAACACTTCCTGCGGATGGTTCCTGTTCCATCTGTGTGGAGCATTGTGTATATATAGAGATGAGAAACAAATTATGATAGAAATTAAAAGGCACAATGGCCCTGCGTGAGTGGAGGAAGGGGAGAGGAATGGGGATACTTTTTTATAAAGGTGATTAAGATGGATATTAATCAGGAAATATTCATTGCATGTTGCATGTATACGCTGGTGGAATGGGAAAGGTTTGCATGCATATGGTTGTTGAATGGGAATGGTTACACGTAACGGTGTCTGGTTGCCCATCTTCTGAAGTAGCGGAGAGCATGCATGGATGAAAGGGAGTGGATGAGGACATGCCCAAGGAGATGCGAGAGAATTAGGCAAGTGGGGGTTCCCTATATAGGTGTAGTAGATTTATGGTTCATGACAATCAAAACAGCTTACTTTTTGTGCTTTTTCACGTTTGCACACATATTTTAGTATAATAACCATGTGGATGTTTTTTTTTTTGTTCGTATTAGGTTGTGATTAAGTTCAGCAACTACAAATTCTCATGTGCACTTTTGGATTCTTATTCTCCCCTCTCTCTCTTTTTTTAGTTTTGGATTCTTATTCATAACTGTTCAGTTTGTATCGCATTTTATTTTTATGTTTGTTAGATACATATGTAGTTGAAAGTATCTCTAGTTTATATGTATATCATAACATAATGCTCATAAATAATTTCTTTTGCTCTATCTATTTCCCCTCCTAGTTCATCTTTTCCCCCCGCGTAGCGCTTCCTTGTTTTTTGGCGTGTGCTCAGCTGATGCTCTTTCATGTTATGTGTGTGCATCCTAATAGAGCACTTACATAGATGATTTCTTACCTTTTTTTTCATCTGCTTGTGATAAATTGTTACCTCTATATACTTTTGCATGTCCATTAATATTTTTTTACCTTTGCATTTAACCTTAATGTGTATTCAACATGTGTTTAAATTTTTTCCATGCATACCTTGAATGTTTTTCCTAGGTTAACAATCATAGCAGCAAGTAAAGTAGAAATGCATCTTAGAAGCCAGTGGCGGACCCACAGGGGGTCAGGGGTCCACCAATCCCCTATGGCCCGCATATCATACATACAACCATGATGCATACTCATCCACTCCAGCAACTCCGCGTGCAGCAGACCAAGGCGGACCAGCAGTTCCGCTCCGCATGTGCGATAGGCCGAGGCCCAGACCAGAAAAATGTATTCTACAATAATGTACTTACATTACTTTTTTAATAATTCTTGGGTAATTCAGATAATCATTAACAAGCTACTGGTAAAAGAAAAAGTAAGATAATTTGCACGAATGCATGGTTAACCAGATCAGATCATTTGAGACGGGGAATGAACTAGATTCTTTCGAAACAGCAGGGCCTCAGTTCCATTTCCATCCACGTGCACTCAGTGTGTTTTGTGCGCTAGCTCACTTGTACACCTCATCACTAAAACCTCATTGGGAAAGCGGGCGGATAAACAAGTAGTACTATAAGTCTCTCATATTACTATATTTCGAGATAATTGTATTACATTTAAACAATTTATATTAAGATTTAACTTCGTTTTACCAAATTATAATATAGTTTTACTGAATTATAAATAATTTACCGATTTGTATATATAAAAATTTGGTGCACCCACATTGTGCAAAAATTTGGATGCGCCCTTTGGTAGAAGCATTGTTAGACTTTCTTTCAAAAAAATGATATGATTGAGGTAGAATTTATTAGCTTTAAGTTACTTTCGTAATCTTTAATGGTAATATATAGTTGAGTTACGTATAATTTAGTTCCTCCATCCCAGATTATAAAGCGTTTGATTTTTATACCAAGTTTGACCACTTGTTTTATTCGAAAAATAGGCAAAATATCACTTTTGTGGCATAGCTTGATTTATTAATAATTTTTCTTCAAGAATGACTTAAATTTGGATATGTTTGCATAAAATTTTTAAATAAGCCGAAGTGATCATATTTGAAGTAAAAAAAATCAAAAATTTTATAATTTGGGATGGAGGAAGTATTATTTTACATAAATATATGATAGAGTGATTTGATAAACGTTAGGGGTTACTGAGTAGGTGGTAAGCAATCTTTGCAAAATAGATTGGATTAGATTTGAAACTATTACTGACAATACACGCATGTCCAGATTCACAGCTAGAATTGTGTTTTTTTAATGATGAGGGAGTAGGCAATTTTGACTAATACAAATGGATTAGATCTGATACTATTACTAACAATACTGATTAGATGATGCCGAGTAGAAGGCCGGATGTATTTATATTTTTAAGAATTAAGAATTTCTAATATTTATGTTTCTACCGCGTGCCTCATGAGCATTTAACTCATCTTATTAGTATTAGTAATCGTATCAAAAAATCACAAATAGAAAAAAATTTCAACCCTGAGTGCAGGTTCAGACTGCATGGTGCTGGTAGTGATAGGTAATCCTCGAATGTTGGATGTTTATCCTCAAGTCTCCGCTGCATCATCACACCCACCTCGATCGTCTTCGTGTGTACGGAAAATAAGTATACTCGAGACGAAACGCGCCACGCCGGCACCAACACTAGAGCATGTCTCCAGTACAGCAGATACTGTTACACCAACTTTTTTTTTTTTTTTTTTTTTTTTTTTTTGAGGAAACACAAACGTAGTTCTTACTACTATCCATCTTTATACTATAGTATATAGGGGCCAGGGGACCGATGATTCTACAACCATAGCTCCATGTCCGTCGTCGTACCTCCACGATGATCTGCTCCTAAACCCCGTTTTCTCCCGGCCCCGACCATGGCTAACCTCGATACGGCAAAGGCAGAAACAGATGGCGAGGCAACTTGGACCTGCAGGCGTGCAAGTGCAAGCGAGGGTGGCGCGTTTTTCCCACCACTCCAGTAGTCCAGCCGACGGGTTTGGTTGGTGGTTGCTTTGCTTGTCCAACTCGGTGATCACCAAGTAAACGCCTCACCCACCAACTGAAACAAAAGCGTGGTGGAGAAAATGAGGCCAGCTCGCTCGATCTGGGCCGGGGAAGGTGGCTGCCCCTCTCGCTGACTTTTTGAGACACAGCCTCCCCCTCCGCTCGGTTTGCAGTCGCAGGCCGGCTGGT
Source organism: Hyparrhenia diplandra (assembly GCA_015847255.1). Taxonomy (NCBI): domain Eukaryota; kingdom Viridiplantae; phylum Streptophyta; class Magnoliopsida; order Poales; family Poaceae; genus Hyparrhenia; species Hyparrhenia diplandra. The sequence continues at coordinate 117,185 of JADLZK010000974.1, forward strand.
CTGGTCTGGTCAGTCCAAACCGTCCAAACCGAAGGCTGGTTCCGCATCCGGGGCAAGCTAGACCTAGAATGCTTCCTCTTTTGCTGATCTCACGCGAGAACGGGACGCGAAATATGGTCATATGGTTAATGGATAACGGCGCCGGAGAAGGTTCTGCTAGGTGTTTCGTTTGACTGCCAAGCTGGAAAAGTGGAAATATGTGTCTTGTTTGTTTTTGTCTCGCTGTGGCTTCTGCTGAACGGTTCAAATTACTGACTTTTTGATGATCCCAGGACCGGAATTTGGCTGCAGCCTTCAGGAAATCAACCTTGCCATTACCCTTTTCCCATTCTCCTCTTCCAACTATTAGTCGTATCGGTCTGTGTGTACCCAAGTTACGACTTTCAAAACAAATAGATATAGTAAAAAAAAATCACATGATGAACTGAGGAACTTGTTGAATGGAATTCCATTGTTCAGTACGACACCTGCTGTATGCAGTGAACCGAAAACGGCCGCAAGCTTGTAGTTGCGGCCCGCGGAGTGCTTGTGTAAGTGTAACAGGCTAACGGACCAAAAGTACCGACCCAGGGCCGCATACGACCGTACCCAAGGCCGAAACTTATAATGTTGAACGGCCCAATAAAATTCGATGAAGCAAGCCTTTTTCAACGACGTAGAAGCCCAAGAAGAAACTTCGATGAAATCAAAGTGTTTCATTTTGTAGCCCATTCTTTAGGCGCATGAACGAGGCCCAGCTACATATTTTAAAATGGAAAAAGTCCACTTCGGTCCTGCTTTTGCGAAAAGTCAGATTTTGGTCCCAATTAAACCGGGACAAGCGGGTCCTCGACTTTTCAAACCGTGCAGATTTCGTCCCCGGCGGGTTTGGGCCGGTGGTTTATTCTGATAACTCGGTTTTTTGCTACAGTGAAGGTGGTTTCGGTTTTTTCCTTTTCTTATTTATTTAAATTAAAATCTTTCAAAAATCATAGTAAATCATAGAAAATTCATAAAATAGAAAATCTAATTTTGTTGGACTCCACATAAGTAAGAGCTACACAATAAATATATAATCAGGTATACTTTAATATAAAATTTTTTGCTATGAAGGTTTTGCCTTTTTTTTTTATTTATTTCATCTCAATATTTAAAAAAATCATAATAAATTATAAAAATCATAAAATTGAAAAACCAATTTTGCTAGACTCCACATGAACATCTTTATACAATAAAGATATATAGGTGTACTATTTAATTTATTGGCGGGATCCATCGATCGGGTTCACGGCTCGATACGTGCGACAGCGGTCAAAGACGGCAAACCTAGCTAACCTAACCTAGCTAAAGAGCCACAATAACTCACGTCTTTGTGTTATTGCGCCTCATGTGGAGTCCAACAAAATTGAATTTTTATTTTATAATTTTTCTGTAATTTACTATGATTTTTTTAAAGATTGATTCGAAATAAATAAAAAAAGGCAAAAACCTTCTAGCAAAAACTTTGTACTAAAGTATACCATATTATATATTCATTGCGTAGCTCTATTCATGTGGAGTCAACAAAATTGGATTTTCTATTTTATGAATTACATGATTTACTATGATTTTTGAAAGATTCGGTCTAAATAAATAAGAAAAAAAAAACGAAACCACGACACCGTGAAGAAAAACTGAGTTATCTTCTTGCGAAACCACCGTCAAACCCACCGAGGGATGAAATCTGCACGGTTTTAAAAGTTGAGGACCCGTTTTGTCCGAGTTTTGGAGTTGAGGGACCAAAATCGGACTTTTTCGCAAAAGTTGAGCTACTAGAATTAGACTTTTCCTTTTAAAATCAGGCCTGATTGCTTCCCGTTTTCTGAGGGATATAGTTTCGCTACCGACTTAGATTTTTGTACTTCCTTTTGTATTTTTCGTTAGAAGAATAGTAAAACTACAGAAATTTGGGCACGTAGCTATGAATCTGAATATACTGTTTTTGAAATTCATTCAGTCACGCCCGTGTGGAGACGTGACTCCGAGTTATTTTATACCCTAGGCACGTACGAAACGGCGACGAATCGCGGTGCTCCCTGATGCACATGGTCGCACGTGCACGGCCTACCTGCTCTGGTTGACAAGCTCACCCGCACGAACCAGGAGTCAGTCAGTCGTCTCGCCGCACATGCGAGCGAGGATCCCAAGCCCTTCAAGTCTCCTCTCTCTACCCTCTACGATTTCACCTGCCCTTCTTACTGCACGTAAGTACCAGCAAGCGTTCGGTGTGGTTCGGTTCGGTGTGGATGGATTAATTAACCTTGGTTGCTGCGAGTTGCAGGGATCGCCCGTTGCGAGTGCAATGCAGCACAGCAGCAGCACCCTTGCGGTTGCAGCGAAAGCTGCAGCGTTTTTTTCGCAGAAGATGGCAGCTGCCATCGGCGATTTTTTACAGGGGAAGGCTGCAGTTTTTTGGTACTACGTACACAAGTGACAAAAACCGTGGATCCTAAATAAAGCAATCACAGTAACAATTGCATGTGTATACATGGGCTCACCGTCTGAGACCCTCAGTGTGACAGTGTCAGCACTCACAGAGTCACAGTAATACTACTCCAGCAGCATGTGCATCATGCATTATCAAGCAACGTGCCGCAGTAATAAAACAAGAGGCTCTTCTGCGCCACTTGCCTGTCCAGAGCGCCGAGCGACTGAGCGAGCCTGAAGTTTTCACATGTGAAGAAGAGCTAACAGTCGGCCTTGTTTAGATGCTTATAAAAGTAACTGTTGGAACTCATGTAGCCTTATTTGAAGACGTTTCGTTTGTTTTGTGGTAAATATTATCCTACCATAGTGTAAATAGACTCAAAATAATCGTCTCGTAATGTACATCTAAACTGTATAATTAGTTATTTTTTTACGTACATTTTATACTCCAAACATGTCTTTTAGTGTATTTAATATGATTTGATGGAGGGAGAGTGGAAAAGGAGTTAAGAAATTTTAGCAATCTAAACAAGGCGATGCACGCGTGGAGGCCTGCTGGTCACTGTCTGAAGGTAATGCCAGGTTTTCGTCACTGGATTAAGCCTAGGCTTCGTGCACCACGTCGCTATTACTAGGGTGTGTTGAGTTCTGCTGCTCACTCCCTATGCCCTGACGCCGACCTACAAACCAGAGCACAGTAATGAACACTGTGAGAAAGACCTCACCTCAATCATTGAGCAAGCACAACCAGTGTCCTGTGATCCAGAAGAAAAGGCGTTCTGTGTGTGCAACCGAAAATACCAGAAAAACACTGGCATGTTAATGATTCTCTTGCTTTTTTCTTTTGATAGATTTCTCTGGCTAATGTTTATCACTCTGCTTTGTCAAAATCACTCCAACGAATCCTGACAGCGACACACGACGCGACAACAAGAACAAGAACAAACAATGGTAGGTCAGAAATTACCCCGAGACACGATAATAATTCAGCTTCTGAATCCAATCGCAACAAGTAATCGCCGCAATTCGCCCAGAAATGCCCAGTCCCTGGCTCACTCACCACCGGTCACGCCACACCGTCAGCATCCAACTGACTACTGTGACGGTGACTCGCGGCCAGACGGCCGTCGGAAAGCAAGGCAAGCGGCGACGGCCGAAATCTCAGGGGATCACGTCGACTTGACGGGCTCGAGATTAGTAGGCCTGGCCCTGCCACGGCGTAGAGTAGATGCCAAAAAGACTTGCGATGTGTTTGCTAGCTGTGACATTGCGGCGGATACTGACAAGGACTGTCCCGCCGCGATCGCGATGCGGCTTCATTCCCTGCAGCTGCAGGCGTGCGGCGAGACGGCGAAATGGAGGATGGAGATGATGGTGCGTGCTTTGGTGGTCTGATTGATGAGGTGACCGCGGCAGGTGAGCTAGCAATAGCAATAGCACCTTGTCGATCCACGCCAAATCGCCAAGGCAGCAGCACTACCCCGCCCGGGCGTGGCGTCCGGCCGGTCATCATTCAGAATGCGGTGCGTGCGGTCTCGTCTCAGTGTCCACGCGCGGTGCCTTTGTGTTTACACGATGAACAATGATCTGGATTCTCGAGAAACCACGAGCAACTTGCAGCGAAGTTTGTCATATCAGTTGACGTACACATGCCCGTACACCGAGTACACGAAAGCGGCCGGATGGTGCAGCGAGGTAAGGTAGGGGACGACGGACCTACTACTGCAAGAGGAGCCATGAACGGATGCACGGTTTCCAGGGGACCAAAATCATGGCCACCAGTTGGGTTTCTGTTTCTCTGACAGCATTATTGGGTTGTATGATAAGAGATGAGCACGGAGGCCAACTAAGCAAGCATCCCCCCTTCCTTCCTTCGCTTTCCTGGGGGCTCCTGGGGGACATCTGATCCGAGTGCTCCCAAGCAAGTTATGGCCTCCATCTCTGGCAAGGGATTGATTCCTATTCTATCCGCATGTACAGTACAGTCCTTGTGCTTCCCGGGTTTATGAATGAATGAATGAACACAGGTGTCCTTGGCCCAGGAACCGAATAATGCACCGAAAAAAATCATTCTGTAGCCTGTAGCAAGTAGCTCGATCGATTGATGCTACACCATTTCCGATTTATATACACTAGTTCACCAACCCGTGCTCGCATACGGGTTAGAATATTTTGTGAGACACTTACTAATAAAAATTACTTTATATCAAATATGTTTTTCTCTTCTCTAATGTCCTAAAGTAATTACTATATAATCGTACTCTATACTCCATAGTTCATTTTTTGTGATAATCTATCAAATATTGATTTTTATACTTTCTTCATCCATATCCATAGATTCCATATGGCACATCGTAAATCCAATATACATTTATTTGAAACATTTGCTTAACATGTAAGAACCTTTGATACTTTTTCTTAAATTTTAAGCTTGTTAATTCTTCACACATAATAGCTATTATTTACTATAATGATTATCGTCTACCAATTTTGATGAAAAAAAAAGGTTTTAGATTTTTGTAAGAATGTTCAAATCTATCTTTTTAAAATTAGACTGATTTCAAGAGTTATAGTTTCTATGATAAATCTTGTTTTGGGCGATATGCATACAGTTCAAACAAATAAACTTAAAATGTATAAACTCTTTTTTTTTTCCTTTTTGTGATATCATGAGAATATATACTTTAACCTTTAGCTTTTGATCTAGTTGTTGTAACATAGTTTACATTATTAATTTCAAACTATAATGCTATTTTATTATTAATTCAAAATTTTCATGTTTTTATTTTTTCAAAGAATATTTTTAGGTCCTATGCTATAGCATCTTTTAGTTTGGATAATGTCATAAATAGTTGTCTCGGCATGCACCATGGCACTCAAGATGTTGAATTGTTATATTGTATTAGTATCGTTTTATTAAATAAATATCTATTAAGAAACTAATATTTATATAATGTTTCAATTACAAATGTTAATATAACTTAAAGTGAACTATAAATACCATTACAACGTAGTTTGCTAAGGATATATTTACATGCTTGATAAGCTTCACAAAATAAGTATTTATACTAATGTTCCTTTGAACTTATAGGCGTGAAATTACTGTTCAAAACAGCTTATATTAGCATTTACATCTACATTTGAGAGATTTTGTTAATTTTTTTATAATGATTGGGATGGGTGCAGTGAAGTAGAGATTTCATAGGTGTCTATTACTTTATACATTATCTTTCATAGTGTCATGTTTGTGTAATTTGAATGTAAACTTAAGGGTCAAGGATTATCTTAACTCAAACTTAGGATCGATATAATTTATAACAAATATTATTGGATTAATTTAATTCTCTTTTATAATTTTGGATTATTGGGTTTTCGTATAGGCTTTATTGATAACTCCATGCACCCCCTAATTTTTTCGGCAACATTATACGTAATTCGAAGTAATTGATGACATTATTATTAAGTTTATGAAAACATTATTTTCAAGATTATATATCAAAACATATTTCTACGAAGTAATCAAAAGACATTAAAATTAAAATAAAATTGTAGCTAGTGGTGAAGTAAATATTAATTGTAGGACCTAGCAACATGGCCATACCTTTTAGTCAACACATGTGACCAATGCCAGCATTGATGTAGATGTTGTGAGCGTCGGACGTAGTTGCACCTCTAGCCTATCTGCTCACACCTTCCTTTCTTGATGTGTATCACCCTAATATTGTCCCGGTTATGCTGGTCTCCTCGATCATTTGGATCAAACATTTTGGTCGGTGGTCTAGATGTTGGTGCTTAGAGCGGAAGCGGAACCGCTTCCTCCATGTGTCAATTGTCACCTAGTTTGATTGTTGTTAGTAGCCGGGCAACATCTCAACCACCTTGTTGGAATCAGATAGTGCGTGTGCTTGTCGAATTAAGTAGGAGGAGTTGGCTTAGCACCGCTGGAACATCAACTTGCTCTTTGCATCATCATCACATCGGCTCAAGATTGTGTTGTGTCGAGTAGATGGAGTCGGTGTAGGATCGCCTTTATCTTGTCTCATGTCCAACATAGTCGATGTAGCGTCGCCATCCTCATCGGTGTTTCCGGTAGGTAGTTATGCAACATCTCCTTCCTCATTAGTGTTTGCCAGTAGTTAATTAGTCAATGTAGTATCACTTGTCACGTTGGTGTTGGACGACGGATAGTCCAGCGTAGTGTTGCATTCTCGGTCTTGGCGACATCATTGGGGTAGGAGCCATTGTAGATGGGGTCCATACTCATCTCGACATCGCCCTTCTGCTATGGTGTAATTGATGTAGATCTGAGTTGTCATTCCATAGCGTCCTTGCGATTATGTGCATCCATATGTTGATGGAACCTAGCTACTGGCAGCCGGGATTCATGCGCATGGGATGAAGTGCACACCGGCCATGATCCTTCTCGCTTCTACAATGCGTCGCCATCGATCTACATGGGAAGGCACACAACATGTTATGATCCACGGGAGCTTCAGACATCGATAGATGCGGGATTCATTCATGAATAAGAAGCTTGTCCACGTCACCCCCTGCAGTTGGTGTTGTTGATAATGTGTTTGCTCTATTATTCCATAGCCCGACCCGGCAAACTCTAATAATGACAAAGGTGGGTAATTTTCTAGAAAATAAAGTAGATCTAATGATTATGGATTGCCAAAGTCTAGATGTGCGGGCCATCAACCCATGCATATGCACGGACTAGTGATTTATATAATTTATATCATCATTATGTAAAGGAAATATATTCCTTCCTTACTAAGAACTTGCTGAGTACGGGTAAATTAAAGTTTCGGTATAAATATGGGTAACTGTAACATATAATGTTGCGACTCTTTTGATTGAACTATATAAAATGAGCCCTTTGCCCCTTCAGTAAATAATACCTTATGCTCCCTCTATAATAGGTTAAGTGTAATTTTTAATTGGAAAAAAATAAGTACAAATATGAGGGCGAGTGCTAACAAAATCATGTGATTATTAGGTTTACTATATTATTATTTCTGTATTGAAAATGTATCATAATGATAAGAACTGGATTCATTTTTAGTTAACAATCAGTTTTTTTTTTGGCATATACCACATGCTGGTAAAGTAATATAGGGCATACTTTCTTTGATTTTTTGCATGCCAAAGCAATCATAACTTCACCCCACACATAGGAAGGGGGTTTACCTGCTACTAATCTAGATTACAATTATCCAAATATGATTAATTCGGCCTACATCTCCTTATCTTCAGAGCCCTCTCTAAACCAAAGCGTCCATATCCTTATCATATAGGATGCTCCTAACAAAAATTATTCTTAAATATTCCTGTCCTATATATATCTCAGATAACATAGGTGGACAATATGTCACATTAAAATTAGGGAAGAGGGAGGATTAGTTTACTACTAAATATAGGATGTCTTGGATAGGAACTGGCGGAAGCCAGGGTGGTTTGTTTTGCATGATTCAGGTTATAATAATCCATTACGTACCTTGATGACTTACCTAACTTCGCGGGTACTGAGAAGGTGCTCATAGATTGAGACAGGGTTTGTGTAAACATATTCATTGTGGTGATTGTGCGTCGTGTTTTCATTGTGTATATACTTATAACTTATGTAATTCCGAAAACCACATTGGCACAAAATGTTTCTTTTCCCAAAAAAAGTAAAGAAGTAGGAAATTAAATATACTTACATTGTTCACATAGATTGAGATGCACGTATAAATTGGGTACCTTCATGACTGACACCTTGTACTTGTACTTGTACACTCAATATTGCTCAGTCTAACGTAACCTTGGTCGCAATTCACCTTTGGTGCATGTTGCCCATCTTGAAGGTCAATACATAGCCAGAGATGATGCAATCTTCAGATCAATCAGATGATGCAATCTTCAGATCAATCAGATGATGCAATCTCAGATCAATCATCTCAGTTACGTGATAACCATAGACCGCAAGGAGGCAATGCATGGAAAGTCATTCATTCAGAGGCCACACAGGATGCAGAGATATATCCTGGACATTGCAGTTGTAGGCGTGCCATCACGAAACCACCCATGAGATTCATCTGGCAGATTGTGAAGGCACGGCGGCGCTGTCTAGCCTCCCAGCACAGGCACACAGCAGATCAATCGTATCTTAATTTACAATGGTCAGCCTCATGCAGAGTTGTGGACGATGCCACCCTAGAGCCAGTCAAGCCTCACTGCTTTATGCCGGCCACAGGCACCGACAACGCAACAACTCGCCTGTACTACCGATCGGCTGATTCTCGCAGTTAAACCTGAGTTAGAGGCACATGCAGCTGCAGGTTGTGTTTCGTGCCCCCAATTGAATCTGATCCTGCTTTGTCTCTCCGCATGGATCCTCAACAGTGAGACTCTCATCCTACCGGAACAACTTCACCATCCAACATAGCTGAAGCCATCTCGCTAGATGAATTGGATAATACCACGGAGAAGAACGGGGAGAACCTCGTAAATTCCCCGATCAACTTCTGTGCTGTTTACCAATCCAGTCATCTTATCATACCATCATGCCCTCTGATCCATCCGTGAATTGCGCTTGGCTGCCGCTTGCCCAAGCTGTAAATCATCTAGCTCAGCCAGAGGCAAGTCAAGTCGATCGATCTCGATCTCGATCTCGCGGTCGCCGCCATGGACTGCTGCTTCTGCGTGTACGGTCTGGCCATCGCCAACATGGTGTCCGTCGGGGGCACGGGCTTCCTCGTCTACGCGCTGGTGAAGCTCGCGAGGACGCCGCACAGCACAGGCGGCATCGTCGTGGTGTCCATCTTCCTCGTCTTCTGGTTGCATCAACGCCGTCATCTACCTGGCCTTCTGCGGTTCGCTCTTCCCGTGGTCCCGCGCTAGGGCGGTGCCTCGGTCGATTTTAGATGGGTTCCGAGAAAAAAAGTAAAACACGAAAACGATTTATGCAATTGTTTCATTAATTTACATAATGGCGGTGGTGGGTAATTTTTTATGAAAAAGCAAACCCGATTGATCCAATGGTTATTATTGCACGTGATGATTAAATCTTATTAAATTGGCGGTACAGATGTTTTACGATTATTGTGGGAATTTCTAGCATTTTATCTTTTTCTAAGCGGCGGTGGTGAGGATTGCGTGGATCATCACCCGTTCCTATTTGATTATTCGAAACAAAGGGAACGTTATAGTACAATTGTACAAGATTGAAAAGTCTTGCTGTACAAGCGCGTTACGATCATACGAGTACAAGAATTTTACAGCTCCCCTCGCCGTTCTCGAAGTACAACACTGTACAAGACCTGTGAGCTTGCGTTTTCACAAGCGGAGTCGCTCAATGTTAACACCACCGGCAGCAGCCAGCCAGCTCGCATCGAAGCAGCGCACGATGATGTCGTCCGCGACGCCGTCGCTTTCTCGCCCCACGCTCAGCTCAGATCTCCGCAGGGCCCCCGTCCCGTCCGTCCACGGCCCTTGTCTTCCCCTATATAACCCACCCCTCCGCCCGTCTCCCTCCTCTCAGTCTCAGCGCCCACCCGTTTCCTCGGCATCTCCTCACTCCCGCACCGCACCCGAGACGCAGAGCAAGCGCAGGCTCACACAGCAGCTAGCGATGGTGGACGTGGACCACCGGATGGCGGGGCTGGCTCCATCGGTGGCGCACACAGCGGCGCTGCGGGCTGTCACGCGCGCCGCCGCGGGGGCCTCATCGGCGTCCGCGTCGCCGCGGCACGGGCTGCACTCCTTCCACGCCGTGGCGGCCGGGTGCTCTCCCACCTCCGCGGGTCAGGGGTGGCCGTCCTCCCGGGCCTCACCGACGCGGAGCTCGCCCCGCGGAGGCCGAGTTCGGGTTCACGTTCCCGCCAGACCTCCGCGCCGTGCTCGCCCTCGGCGTGCCCTCGTCGGGGGTTCCCGGACTGGCGCGGCCGTGGCCGGGCGGGCCTCCGCGCCGCGTTCGACCTCCCCGCCGCGGCAGCGTCGCTCCAGGTCGCCAGGGGCGCGCTGTGGCCGCGGTGCTGGGGCCGGAGGCCCGCCGGCCGGACCGCGCCATCTCGCGCGCTCCGCGATACGCCGCGCGCGCCTGCTGATCCCACTCTTCGACCGCTGCTACCTGCCCTGCCGCCCCTGCCTCGCCGGGAACCCCGTCTTCTTCGTCGCCGACGACCGCGTCCTCTGCTGCGGCCTCGACCTGCTCCCACTTCTTCACCCCGCGACTCCTCGTTCCAGCCGACGACGACGACGATGGATCACGCCGTCCCCCTCGTCCTCCCCGCTCGCGTCCCATCTCTCCGCCGCCGGCGCCGCGACCAGCAGGTCGTCGTGCGCGCCGGGCCTCGACCGTCAGGCCCGCGCTGGATCGAGTTCTGGAGCGACGCCGCGTCCGACCGCCGCCGCCGCGACTCCTCGTCCTCGGAAGCCTCCACCGCCTCTCTTCATCCTCCTCGTCCTCAGGCTGCGCGTCGCCACCCCGGCGGTCACCCCGCGGTGGGTCGACGACTACCTCGACGAGCTCGGATCAATGCTGAAGAAGGGCGGGTGGAGGGTTCGTAGTGGACGAGATGGTCGAGGGTCACCGCCTCCGGTTTCTTCGACGGCGACGACGCCCCTCCAGCACCCGATTCCGAAGGCCATCCTCGACGCTGGTCCTCAAGACCGACCGGTGCTCGGACTCGCTCCGGCGCGCCGGGTGGACCTCCGAGACGTGTCCGGACGCGCTGGGCTCGACTCCGCCGCGGCAGGACCGGTTCCGGTCGAACGTGCGGATCCCGCCGGAGATCGCCGCCAAGGTCCAGCGCCTCAGCGCAAGCGCTGGCACGCCCGTGACATGGATCGATCTCACTCGGACGCTTCGTTCTTCGTTATCTCGAGTCCGAATCAAACTACACTGGTATAAGTGAGAAAGTAAACTAGGCCATGTTCGTTCATGAGCGCGCGGTAAATTATGCCGTGCTCATGTGCGCGATGCACCGTGTTCGTTTGTAGATACAGTGTCCCAGAAATGAGAACTAAATTCGCCGAGAAGACACACACTTTGGTTAAAAACGCTCCGTGTTCTGCAACGTACGAACTAGTGGTTCTTTTAAATGTATGTTTGTTTGAGACCGTTAGTACGTCGAAGCTTTAACAGTCACGGTGGGTGGGTGGTGATGTGCTCCTACTGGCCGTAGCTTTGTTTATGATATATCCGAAAACAGATCATGCGAACCTTCCTTGAATAGTCCAATATATCCGACGATACCTAGCATGGATCAGCAGACAATGCAACTATGCAAGGTCCATGATCGAGTTGCAATCACGCTTTCACAGGCTGTATAGCACGAGCATGTTTTGCTTGGGTGCCCAGCATGAGATCGAGGAGCATATACGTGCAGGTGCGACATCCTCTGCTGTTCCTTGTGGCTTTTCTTCCCCTCCTGCGAACTAAGCTAAGCTTTGCGGTGATGATCGTTTTGTGGTACAAGCTACGCGATTAACAACTCGTAACCACAATTGCCTTTCGTATATCTGAAAGGCAACCAACATCGATCGTGGAAGCAGTTAGCTAGCCGTGTGGGGACCGATCGACCTTTCCGTGCGCCACGGTGTACCCGCCAAAAAAAGAAAGGCTTTGTCCCTTGCTTTCGCGGGGCCATGTCTCCACGGCGTCCGTCGCAGCTGCGCGCGGCACGGGCGCGACGTACGCGAGCCGGCGAGCCGCCCGTGGAAGGCGTACGTGAAGCGCCCCCGGCGCTTTGCTTGTGACTTGTGGTGATGAGCCCGCCGTGACCGTGACCGTGACCGTGACCGTGACCGTGACCCAGGCAGGCACCAGCGAGCGGTGGCTGGCGCGGCTGCCGTAATGCTGCACCGGCGCCGTTGCCGCTGGAAGGTGAAGCCCACGGCGTCGCCTTGCGGCGGTTGGCGCCTGCCCCTCCGTGTGTCCGTCTCCGACATGCGCGTAGATATGGTCATGGACAGGATAGTGCCCCATGCCCAGCCCAGTTCTGGCAAAGGGAGGCTGTGGGTGGCAGCTGGCTCTACAGTCTGCAGCTGACGGACTGATACTGTGACACATGCATTTCCAGTTATGGTTTATTTGTTCTTGACAGTATTACTTGTATTAATTTGAAATGGTACTGTGTTGCCATCGGCTTACATCCGCCCTTCACTTTCACAGATTACGGCTATCGTACCAGATCTTAGTAAGCAAATGAACTGTTGGGCAAATCTGCACCAGATGGGTCAATATTTGTTGGACAGGGGGCAAGAAATGCTACTAAAATCTGCGGGAAGGTAGGACGGTAAGTCATGCAAACTGACCGCTTCTCATCTACTTCTCTCCAAGGATAGTTTATCACACATATACACTCCCTCTCAATCCTTGCTTAGTTAGTTACCTTAATCTTCAAACTTATCTAATATCAGCACTTTCAAAATATATCAACATCACAGGTCCAAAAAAAATGCAATGACAAAGCATGTTTCATGGATAATTTTTAGTGAAACGACCAATCCTTATAAGATTCTGATGTATAAAGTTGAACAAAGCTAGAAAAGAATTTGACTTGCCATAAGGCTAAAGTGACCAGTACGATTTAGAAAACCCCGGCGACGTACGTATGAGGATAGTCGATCCGACGATCTTTCAGCCCATGCGTTAAAATAAAGTGTGTGTACCTTTCTGCATACAAATCCAGGACCTACTATTACCCCTGTCACGCACACTACTGAACACTACCGCTTGTCTGTGAGCTCCTGGATTATCTCTCCGTATGATTTATGCCTAAGAAACGCAGCAAGTCTACCTGCTGCAACCACGCTGTGACAGCGCGCAAGGGTTTTAAACATCCGCTTGCCTGTGGACTTTTACGATGCAACCGTGGGTGATCCATGTAGCTATCTGAAAGTCCATCAGGCCACATTTTCTGTTGTGGTCCTTCAGTACTCCTTCCACTCTATAGCGCCAGGACCCTTGTTCGGTTTGGGTAAGTCCTACATGAACAGTTCAAACATTTTGTGATCTGACTGGAAAGTAATGTTCCAGTTTGGCTCATTGCTTCGCGAGGGAACATGCACCGAACAATGTATTACAGTTATATACACTGACAGAACCTCAAGGTCCTCAACGGCTCAAACTAGCAACCGCGCGATTATTCAGAGTGGCACGCCTGCTGATGCATGCTGCACGAGACAGGCAACGGGCAAATTTATACTAGTTGCCACGCTAGCTCTGTACCGGCTCCCAAGGACCAATTAATGATGAGAAGCTCATCATCTGTAATAACCATAACCAAATGGAGCATGTAGAGCACTAGTTGTATTAAAGTAGGAGCAGAGGTGCGTATATTTTGCATTGCCAGCATGCAACATGTACATGCGTGCATTATGTATGCAGTTCGTACGTAGTACCAGTACGTGCACGGGCTTATTATCTGTTCCCTAGGGGCACACGATTTTATTATACTCCTCCGCACAGAAACGAAAAGGCATTGGACCACACCGTTTGTTTAGTGGCCTGGCTAATCGCCATCAGATGGCAATAATGCATGGTTATTGGCCGATGATTCGATGAGCGAAGCGTGCGCAAGCAGCACCAGACGGACGGACCCATCCGGCAGGGCGAGCCGAGCAGCAGTGAGTGAGTGACAGATCGCCCGTGCCGGCCAAATATTCGCCCTGCCACCCTCCTAACGAACGACTGTGATATGATATGCTTGTGGTACGGACTACGGAGGATGTAATGTCCAACCACAACACGGCCACCGTGCACGTACGTAGGAGTACGCCCTGCCGGCCGGCCGGCCAGGCGATCGGATCCTGGATCACTGTACCAGCACAACGACGGAGCCACTCCTCCTGATCTGCTCGCACGGCGGCGGCAGCGAAAGCCAGCAAACCGCCGGCCCGATGTTTTCGATTCGGTTTCGGCGATAACGATGCCGCCGGCGCAGCTGTAAAGCGCGCGCTCCGACCGGCGTTGTGCTTCGGCGGGGAACACCGGGCGGGGCAGTCGAGTCAGGCGCGCGCGCGCACATTACCCGCAACGGGCAACGAGACGAGTACACGATCTTGCCGAGGCGCTGGCGTGCTGATCCGGCGCCGGCTCCACGACACGGCCGCCAGCCCACGGCTGCCTGCCGCTGCCTGCCTTTGGCAACCGCTACCCTGCCGCTCGTACCAGAAAGGCACAAAGGCAGAGAGAGAGAGAGGCTGGCGCATTGTTTTGCGACCACGGCACGCTCGGCCGTGCTGGTGCTTTCGCTTCTTGTCCGTCCGTGCACGCACGTGCCCGGGACATGACAGGCGTCCTGGCCAATAAAGTGAGCACCTGCGTCGTGGCTGGCTGCGGTCCTGATCGATCGATCGATGCCGTGCTGATCGCTCGACCGCGGTGCACACCAACGACAAGCGAGGGGAGCCGAGGACGCATGCCGACGACGGGCGACAGGTGTGGTATGATCTGGTGACATCGTGGCCCTGTCCCAGCTTTTGGGGGCGGGTCGATCCTGGTTTCTTTGTTCGGGGCCTCCGTGCCGTGCGAAGCAGCTAAGCTTTGCTGATGCTGCTGGTTTCCTCCGTAGTTTCATTGCCATTGGAAGACATAGGAGCTCTGTTGTAGCTGTAGATTTGCAGATTACGCTGATGATGAGTTATGGATCGTGTTCGTGCGCCCAATAAACTAGTAGTACTCTCTGATCTATGGTTCTATGTATATGCCGAAGCACTCCTAACTGACACTACAGTTTTTCTAAGTTCCCAGCTAGTAAGATTTGCCCGCGTAAATAGTACAAAAATGCCTAGGTATATATTTTTTTTTTTTTGGGGTGCTATCGGCCTTTCTGCTGAAGTAAGCTACTGCTGTTTGCACAGGAACTTGGGAGATACAGCCGCAGCCGCTGAAAAGGGCTGCAGAGCAGGCCCATAACAATAAGTTTTTCTTACATATAATGAATGAAATACTTTAAATTATGTTTTCATAATTATTTATAGGTTGAATGCAATTTTTATGCTACTTTGCAGGTATATTTCATAATTGCAACGGTGGGTAATCATATGATGTGTTTTTAAATTATTTCAGAATGACAGATGTGGGAAATTTAGATGCAAACTTGGAGAGTTATTTTTAATTATCTTTTATGGTAGCAAAGGTAGGTAATTTAAATGCACTATGAAGGGTTATTTTGAGTTATGTTTCAAAAGTAAGCCATTTAGATGCAAATTTAGCAAGTATTTTGATTTTCATAATGACAGATGTGGGTAATTTATATAAATTTAGAGGGTATTTGAATTATATTTTGTAATGGAAGAGCGCACAATTATATAGTTGTGGTACATATAGTTAATACTATAGTTAAATACTATAATATATTTGAGATAATAAATTATTTTTTCTCTCAACAACAAAACAACATCAACCGGGAACCCCCTACATTTAAGAGAGTTTGACGAGGAAAAATTCTATAGCGATATTTTTACTAACTACTACAATCTACACATTTATCTATCATTTATTCCTTTTTAAGAAAATTTAAAAGCGTTATTTATAGGAAAAAAATTATGGCTAGCGCACGGCTCAAATCGAGACATCAAGTATATCATGCGAGGGCGCAAGTTGGCCCAAGACTACAACGTAATCGATGTGGGCTGCAACTACAAGAACCGCTGCTTGCGGTATTGAAACCAATACCAGATTGACCCATTTCATCAGTGACCATACCATTAGTTTTTAGAGCTATTTTACTTTGTACTGTATAGTCCATTCGTCCATAAGGATGCTGTTTTCACTTTTGAGGAGTCAAACAATTTAAAAGTTTGATAAAAATAAGTATCATTAAATATAGTTGAGACATAAATTTTAATACTACTCACTACAAAATGGGTCACAATTTAAGTTTGACCCATCATCAGTGACCCTTACCGATTGATAAAATTCATAAGTGTCTATACAGTACAAAGTAAGAAAAGGCAGAAAACATTCAAAATAAACTTTTTTTATAACCTCCTAGACAATTGATAAAATTCAGCCCAGAAAGATCATCCGAGGTCGTGTGCTTTTATCGTTCATTTGGAAAATGTCTTCACTTCATTTTCCGTAAACATCTTTACCCAAAATTCATTCTCTAAAATAGAGACTTATGGACTATCGTTTACAATCTTCGGACATTTTAAAACCATTGTTTTCAGTGATTTAATAGATTTTGATAGTAAGTTGTTAATTGTTCCTTTTAACTCCTATTCCTCTTTTATAACTCTCTCACAACCTTTCAGCTGGAAAATAGAGTTTTGCAATGCTTTGCCATTTGCAATAGGTTTGAGATACTTTGTATTGTTGTCCCATCTAACAGTCTCTCTAGATTTGGAGCGTTGAAACAATGCAATCTCTTCTTCCCTCAACATATGATAGATCCTGTCTTGGCAAAAGAAAGGAAAATTCTGCCTTTTCTTATCCTAAAGCATCAACCAAACTTGTAGTAACCTCTTTCTCTCATCTAATTTTGACCTTTCATTTCTTGCCCAACCTCTCAAGTACTAACGCAAACACTGTATTTTGCATTGCCATCTTGCACCAAACACATGGCACTTTTTTTCATAGAGAATTAACCTCTTCAATTCCAAACCGACACAATTCAAATGTAAACAACTATTGGTTACCACGATGGGCAGAAGTTCCCCAATATGTACTTACTAAGACTCTGTCAAATTTTCAATGTT
This sequence comes from Hyparrhenia diplandra, assembly GCA_015847255.1. Classification (NCBI taxonomy): domain Eukaryota; kingdom Viridiplantae; phylum Streptophyta; class Magnoliopsida; order Poales; family Poaceae; genus Hyparrhenia; species Hyparrhenia diplandra. The sequence goes on from JADLZK010000974.1 coordinate 134,324, forward strand.
GAGAAATTTATTTAGATGTTCTTGTGAGTACATTTGCTAAACAATACAAATAACGCAGTTCGATTTCACCATTACACACAAGCAAGCCCAGGACAGTTTGCATACTACAGCTCTAGCCATCAGATATACATTCGTCAAGCCGGGCTGCATCCTGAACGCTGCCATGCTTGGATCCCATCAATCTACCCATCCAGTGATCCATTCACCGATCATCTTTTAAAGTCATCAATCTCTATATACGATGTTCTGGCAAGATGCAAACCTAGGCAACTCTACACAAGCTCTGGAGGATTGCTAAGTCGACTCTTGCGGCGGGTTCACTCCATTTGGTTCTCTACTAACATAATCTACATGTCAGTTTTCGATTCCACCATATGGTACTGCTGTACTACACCAAGAGGCAGAAGGAGCTAACGAGTACGTACAATCATACCGACTACGTTCATCGCTAGTCTAGAGGAAGAAATTATGTACAGATCCCAAGCACCACTGCAGGTACGTAGCAACTGCAGAGTCATCTGCTGTTCAGACAATCATCACCAAGGGCCAGTCAATGTTCTTCGCAAGCACAGTCGTTTCTTCCGTCCGAATGGATCCAGCATTTCTGGTACCTGTAGGGCAAAATTTACAAGCATCATCACCAAACGTAAAAAAACAGGTGGGTCATTATGAAAAAAATAGGATTATATGTGCTGGTAGCAATGTTATATATTTGAAAACTGCTCCAAATATCTGAGACATCTGAGACAGTAAAATAATTTAAAGGAGGTAAAAAGGAAAACTCAAGTGTGAGTAGAATTTACAAGGGCAATGCAGTATATTTGAAGTTAAGTTGAACTAAATGTGCGGAATAGAAAAGAAACTCTGCAAGTGTGAGTCCCCTAACTGAATCCCTACAACCAATTTTTTTAGTGATTGGTTGCTCAGCTAACAACTCACAAGCGAGGACTAATGGGTATATTCGAATAATATGGATTTTCTTCATGCCATTCTTTAATGTTTGGATATTAGCAAAATAATAGAAGTAGTATGCTTACAGGCTGAATATTTCTCTGCCAAAGTTTTAGCAAACTAGAAAGAGCGTCAAGATAATATATAAGGGTCAAACAGAGAAATTTGACATTAACAGTTACCTCGTTCTTCTGCATTTCCATAATCTCTGCCTGCATTTTGAAAGAAAAAAAAAATGAATGATCAGCACTTTGAAGACATCAAAGAACACAGTCTGAGATGCAGAATCTGTGCGGATTCTTAAACGTGTTTAGCATAGCCTATGAAAGCAGTATCACTACACCTACATGTTTAGTGCACTGGTTCATATATAGACGGAAGTGCACAGGTTCGGACGCTCGGTGTACCATAACACATGAACACTGTACTATAGGTCTATTATAGCAGTCGTGCTGGCAACTACAGGAACATAATGCACTGAATGATTCACGGGAACTCTCTATTGATGCCGGCAACATAGGGGGCATGCTGAAATTACCCATTTCACAATGGCTAAAAATGATTTTGGTTTGCTGCCAAACAAAGGGTCTATAGCTGCCACAGAAAGTGTAACGCGCAAAAAAATTAAAGCCATACATGTAGACAAGTTTAAAGCCATACATGTAACAAGAAAATGAGTCTTTGACGCCTGTTACAAGATGTGAAGAAGTGTGACACATCATAGTTGCAACAGTCGCTAAACTGTCTCAAACATTGAGGCATGTCTAACATGAGTAGCATGGTAAACTGTAGTGTGCAGAGAAAATTAGAAAAGACACCTGTTTCCTCTCAGTTCCTGATTCTGCTCCTTGAGTTTCTGAACTTCAGCTTCTAACTCCATTGTATAAGCCTATGCAGCAAAATAAGAAAATTTTACCAAAACCGGAAAGTGCAAAACATTGTCTGCTTTAAATAAACACATAGTAAGTAAGCTCATGTTTTTCCTGCCTGTACAATGACACAATCTAATTGCTATAACTCACCACGTCATGGGTCAAGGAAAGGAGCACACTGAGGTATAATTTGGACAAATTTTTCGTAATATCTTATTCTCGGCCCAACAAGATTGAGAAGTTTTTTTCGCTAACAAATGGCTGGCTTGACTAGTAAGACATAGAACATGCATGAATTCAGTACGAAAGGTTGAGACCTGTTTGCGCGCTCGGGACCTCGCGGCGGACTCCCTGTTCTTGATCATCCTCCCTCTGCCGCCTCTCCACCACTTTCTCCACTCCCGCCTCCATGCCTTCTCCCCCGAATCATCCCTTGGAAACGAAAAAGGCAGCGGCTCCGTGGGCGACGACAGGTCGCTGGCCCCTTCCGCCAGAATCAAGCTGATTCACCGCTGTTTGCACGACCATGGCGCTGCCGCGAAGCCTGCCGCCCTGGGCGGTATCGAGATGAATCCCCCATGCCGACCAGTTGCAAACCCCAGCGCTGCGGCGTCGTCGGCACCCGGTAAATTCACGAAAAAAGCGGAGCTTTTAGGGGCAACAGGTACCGGCCGCGGCGGCATCATGGTGGTGGTGGCGGCGCTGGAGGGGAACTGGAGCAGGGTTCTCCCTGACCACGCCAGCTCTGACCAGAACTCCTCAGAGTCATCTCCCCGAGCGTCGACTGGCGGTGCTGCTGCTGGTGTCCGCCGCCGTCCGCCCCCTGCGCCTCCGGCGGCTCGTCGTCGTCGCGCACGAGGTTGCCACACCTCGTCGACCGTCTTGGCGCTCAGCGTGCGGGGCGGTGTGAGCGACGATCCCTGCCGCTGCAGCGGCGTGGGCGGCATCCCGCGCAAAGAGGCTCCGGAGGCCATGGCCTGGGTCTCCTCCGCGGTCCAGATGCTCCGGAGCAGCTCTCGTCCATGTTCATCGAGCCGAAATCCTTTGGGGGATGCCGCTGCCACCGCCACCGCCGGCAGCTCTCGCCGAGCGCGCTCTGGAATTCGTCGAACGTCAACGAGTAGACCGACCCCTGCCTCGCCAACGGCGCCCCCTCGTCCACCACCACCACCGCCGGCCGGCGCCGCGACGACGACCCGTAGTTCTTGAACTCATCCCCTCCCTCCCTCCTCCTCCTCCTACCTGTCTGGCTGTCTCTCAGTCTCAGCTCAGCACCAAAATACAAGGACAGCAAGGACACCAGGAGAGCTCAAATCCTCAAGGCTGCTACCAGGTCACATGCGCCTCTCGCCGGAAAGGCACGAGGACTACTCTGAGTGGTGACGAGTGGGTAGAGCCCGTGACCTGAGATTGCGAATGATGCAGCAGGGGAAGGCGGCGCAGGGATCAAGGGAGTGCTCCGTCGGGTGGTTAGGACGTGGCGCGCTCACAGGTCGTGGTCTCCCAGCACGCGACCAGGCAGCCAACCATGTGTCGCCACGTGGTGCAGGTCTTGCCTCCGTCAGTTGCTGGGATGGCGGCATACGGACAAAAATATCCT